>OZ012739.1:255324465-255924465 GCA_963859935.3 Lathyrus sativus
AAAATCTATGTCTAGAGTGATTCAAACCATAAATACCTCATTAAAAGCAAATATCTTCGTCCTCTATTGATCATAACCTTGTTCACATACAAAAGATAAAAAGAAATACATAAAATAATAATTAACTAACTCTAATCTTGACACAAGAGTGTTTAGCTACCCATCACCATGGTAGCTTGATCAACATGTAAGAAAAGAAGCTTTGCTAGCATTAAAGTCGAAGAATCGAGGATTGATGCTCCAAATATTTAATTATAGGTTCTCCAAGAGTTCCTAAGGTTTTTGACCAAGAAAGTCATTTTTCTCTTTCTCAAATGCTGAAAAGTGTGAGAAAGTACAAGTTGTTGAAAATATCTTCCAAGTGAGATATTTACAGACAAGGCCACTTAGTGCAGTAAGTGGCACCGTGCTAAGTGCCCTGAGAGGCGCGCTAAGCATGGTCAGAAGAACACAACTTATTTCCCAGGAAGTCCGCTAAGCGCGATATGAGCTCACTTATGGCGTTTTGAGCCTTTAGCTACTGGATTTTTCATGAGTGCGCTGGTCTAAAGCTGAAAAGCTCGCTTAGCGCGCTACACCGGCACGAAAACATCAAAAATTGCTTTTCAGTCCTTCTTTCTTGCACCAATTGTTCCTATCATCAAAAATAGGCAAGAAGAACTATTAAAGAGCATCAAAATGTTCAATATTCACAATATTTACACTAAAATAGAAAATAAACATAAAGACACTTAAACTACTAGATTTTAGACTAAACTATAAAGAAAACCAATTGAAAGGGCTATAAAATCAAGTTAAAGTATGCACAATTTGGCCCTTAATAATTACAACTCCTTCGAACTCAAAAAATCTAAAGGGATCAGATGTCAGGACATGTGGCCTGACATCACATCTGCTTCAACATAGCAACAATCTCAGACATGTCCATCACTCCCCCTGTCACATATAACCAATATTTCCCCTAAAGGCAAAAACCAAAATCTCCTGAATTCCAAACCTCAACTGCCTAAGTTCACACATCCCTGTCACGAGGAAAACCCAAATCATCTGGTTGACAACTATGAATTATCCAAGTTCACACATTAGAAACACATACAATAGAAGCCACACATATTAGAAACATACAAAAAACAGAAGCCATACATATTACTCAAAACATTAGAGTAAATTAGGGCAAATATGTTCTGTTTCAAAGAAAAGCATGTCAAGATTAGATTTCGTTAACCCTTTTTACCCGTATCCGATTAATCAAGCATGCGAACTTAGTTTCGGTCAATAAAATCATGTATCCTTGCAAATCTATTCATTTCTAAAGCGGGTTTGTGAATATTATTGTTTTAATTGCTAGATGATTTCTCTAAATAGCAACTGAAACAAACAAACATAAAGATCGATACAAAGCGAATATTAACTTCTAAATCTACGTCTAGAGTTTGTTGGTTAATAGATGAAAAAAATAGATCAAGACTTCGAAAATCTATGTCTAGAGTGATTCAAACCATAAATACATCGTTAAAAGCAAATATCTTCGTCCTCTATTGATCATAACCTTGTTCACATACAAAAGATCAAAAGAAATACATAAAAGCAGAATTAACTAACTCTAATCTTGACACAAAAGTGTTTAGCTACCCATCACCATGGTAGCTTGATCAACATGTAAGAAAAGAAGCTTTGCTAGCATTAAAGTGGAAGAATCGAGGATTGATGCTCCAAAGATTTAATTATAGGTTCTCCAAGAGTTCCTAAGCTTTTTGACCAAGAAAGTCATTTTTCTCTTTCTCAAATGCTGAAAAGTGTGAGAAAGTACAAGTTGTTTAAAATATCTCCCAAGTGAGATATTTACAGACAAGGCCAATTAGTGCAGTAAGTGGCACCGCACTAAGTGCCCTGAGAGGCGCGCTAAGCATGGTTAGAAGAACACAACTTATTTACCAGGAAGTGCGCTAAGCGAGATAGGAGCTCACTTATGGCGTTTTGAGCCTTTAGCTGCTGGAATTTTCACGAGTGCGCTGGTGTCAAGCTGAAAAGCTCGCTTAGAGCGCTACGCCGGCACGAAAACATCAAAAATTGCTTTCCAGTCCTTCTTTCTTGCACCAATTGTTCCTATCATCAAAAATAGGCAAGAAGAACTATTAAAGAGCATCAAAATGCTCAATAATCACAATATTTACACTAAAATAGAAAATTAACATAAAGACACTTAAACTACTAGATTTTAGACTAAACTGTAAAGAAAACCAATTGAAAGGGCTATAAAATCAAGTTAAAGTTTGCACAATTTGGCCCTTAATAATTACAACTCCTTCGAACTCAAAAAATCTAAAGGGATCAGATGTCAGGACATGTGGCCTGACATCACATCTGCTTCAACATAGCAACAATCTCAGACATGTCCATTACTCCCCCTGTCACATATAACTAATATTTCCCCTAAAGGCAAAAACCGAAATCTCCTGAATTCCAAACCTCAACTGCCTAAGTTCACACATCCCTGTCACGAGAAAAACCCAAATCATCTGGTAGACAACTATGAATTATCCAAGTTCACACATTAGAAACACATACAATGGAAGCCACACATATTAGAAACATACAAAAAACAGAAGCCATACATATTACTCAAAACATTAGAGTAAATTAGGGCAAATATGTTCTGTTTCAAAGAAAAGCATGTCAAGATTAGATTTCGTTAACCCTTTTTAGCCGTATCCGATTAATCAAGCATGCGAACTTAGTTTCGATCAATAAAATCGTGTATCCTTGCAAATCTGTTCATTTCTAAAGCGGGTCTGTGAATATTATTGTTTTAATTGCTAGATGATTTCTCTAAATAGCAACTGAAACAAACCAACATAAAGATCGATACAAAGCGAATACTAACTTCTAAATCTACGTCAAGAGTTTGTTGGTTAATAAATGAAAAAAATAGATCAAGACTTGGAAAATCTATGTCTAGAGTGATTCAAACCATAAATACCTCATTAAAAGCAAATATCTTCGTCCTCTATTGATCATAACCTTGTTCACATACAAAAGATCAAAAGAAATACATAAAAGAATAATTAACTAACTCTAATCTTGACACAAAAGTGTTTAGCTACCCATCACCATGGTAGCTTGATCAACATGTAAGAAAAGAAGCTTTGCTAGCATTAAAGTCGAAGAATCGAGGATTGATGCTCCAAATATTTAATTATAGGTTCTCCAAGAGTTCCTAAGGTTTTTGACCAAGAAAGTCATTTTTCTCTTTCTCAAATGCTGAAAAGTGTGAGAAAGTACAAGTTGTTGAAAATATCTTCCAAGTGAGATATTTACAGACAAGGCCACTTAGTGCAGTAAGTGGCACCGCGCTAAGTGCCCTGAGAGGCGCGCTAAGCATGGTCAGAAGAACACAACTTATTTCCCAGGAAGTCCGCTAAGCGCGATATGAGCTCACTTATGGCGTTTTGAGCCTTTAGCTACTGGATTTTTCATGAGTGCGCTGGTCTAAAGCTGAAAAGCTCGCTTAGCGCGCTACACCGGCACGAAAACATCAAAAATTGCTTTTCAGTCCTTCTTTCTTGCACCAATTGTTCCTATCATCAAAAATAGGCAAGAAGAACTATTAAAGAGCATCAAAATGTTCAATATTCACAATATTTACACTAAAATAGAAAATAAACATAAAGACACTTAAACTACTAGATTTTAGACTAAACTATAAAGAAAACCAATTGAAAGGGCTATAAAATCAAGTTAAAGTATGCACAATTTGGCCCTTAATAATTACAACTCCTTCGAACTCAAAAAATCTAAAGGGATCAGATGTCAGGACATGTGGCCTGACATCACATCTGCTTCAACATAGCAACAATCTCAGACATGTCCATTACTCCCCCTGTCACATATAACCAATATTTCCCCTAAAGGCAAAAACCGAAATCTCCTGATGTCCAAACCTCAACTGCCTAAGTTCACACATCCCTGTAACGAGGAAAACGCAAATCATCTGGCAGGCAACTATGAATTATCCAAGTTCACACATTAGAAACACATACAATAGAAGTGATAACACGAAATCATATAGATATTTTCATGCATAATTCAACTAAAGTCTAACCATTTTCGATCCGATTTCGGGTTATTTCCGTGTATTTGTCTGATGTTTTTGTAGGTATTCAACGATCACGTCTAAACAAGGAAACATGAAGAAAAGAAGAAATCTCAGATGAAATATGGACGAAAAAGGAGTGAAAATACAATGAAAAGCGCAGCAATCAGTTTTTGCTGATGTGACGACCGTCACAGTTGCATGACGACCGTCACACGGGTGACGACCGTCACACCTTGTGACGACCGTCATGCAGGCAAAAACGCCCCACTCAGATTACACGTCAAAAGAGCAGTTCCAATTCCCATTAAGTGGACCACTACTCCCTAAATTATCTGCCTCAAGGTCCATCATCCTCAGAGATAACCGTTGGGATTCCACTTCTATAAAAAGGGAAGCAGGGGACTTCAAAAAGGGGGCTGCATTCATACCACGAAGTGCTACCGAATTTAATTTCCAGAGAAAATTACTTTCCAGTTTTATTTGTATTCATTTTCCTTTACATTTCCTTATTCCCATTTCCGCTCTTTTGTAATTGCTATTGCACTGTACGATCAAATTGGCACTAAAGACCAGAATCCTGCCAACATCTGTGGAGGATCTGCCGAAAGGCCAATTGGCATATTTACAGGTTTTCATTTTGATCGACTTCTGTTTTATTATAATGCAATTTATTATTTATTATTCTTATTTATGTTTTGTTTTTCCAAATTCCATGTCTAGCTAAACTTAGGTAATCGATATGTAGTAATAATTCGAATGGGATTTGATAACTCTTGTTTGAAAACTTTCTTTTCACAAAAATAATCTATGGTCTAAGTGTTTAAAATTGATTCACTGAATAAACTTCGTCGCGAAAGCGAGAACTTATTTAAAAGTAGTTTTGCCACGAAAGTGGGAAATTAATTAAGATACGAACCAACAAGCGAAAGCTGCGGTAAGGTCAGATAGTAAACACTAGGCATTTGTTTTAATAACAGCGAAAGCACTTTAAAACGAATTAGAACTTAGAGATTTCCAAAAAATGATTTTAACCCCGAACGGGATACGAAAGTGTACGTTCGGCCCTTAGGATTATGATTAGCGTCAATAACCTTCGTGAGACGAGAGTCTTCAAATCTCCATTTTCTACTTAAATAAACTGTGAAAACCATTTCATACACCAGTAATTTATCAAATCCCTGAAGAACACATTTACTACGTATCGATTCAATTAATTAAAATCTAAATAGTAATCTTAGTTCCCTTTTTAGTGACAAATCTTATTCCCTTAAACATATTCTACCTAGCTAAACATAGTAACTCCCGAGAACACTAGTTTGATTACGAGTCCCTGTGGGATCGATATCTTTTATTACTACGCGATAGACTGTGCACTTGCAGTTAGTTGTATTAGACATAGAAAGTCGGGATCAAGTTTTTGGCGCCGTTGCCGGGGACCCGTTTAGTCAATAGTGTAACCTTCTGTTACACCGTATAGACTAGGTAAACAATTTTCATTTTTCCTTTACTAGTTCTGTCGATTGTATGCCAAGAAATCGCCCGCAAAGCGATATCGTAAAACCTTCAGTCGCAGAACTAGAACGCTTCTTACATTTAAGAAGTAGAATCATTGAGTACCAACTCAAACAACTCAAACATAACACTCTCGAACCTCTCACTCCCATTCCCAAATCAGAAGAAGAAGAACCAGAGATGGCTGAAGGACCTCCGAACAAACCGCTGAAGGCATACGCTACACCATCTCAGATGGAGCCTAGAAGTAGCATTGCTGCCCCAGCTATTACCCGAAATGATTTTGAGCTGAAACCATCATTGTTGCCGGCTGTACAACAAAACCAATTCTCAGGAAACACAACTGAGGATCCGAACGAACATCTAACGAAGTTTGTACAATACGCAGACACAGTGAAAGCAAATGGAGTAACTCCAGACGCGATAAGACTTCGTCTGTTCCCATTCTCTCAGAGACAGAGCATGGACATGGTTACAATCGTTACCATCCAACTCCGTTACGACGTGGGAGCAATTGAAGAACGTCTTCTTAGCGAGATATTTTCCGCCAAGCAAAACCGCTATGCTTAGAGCTCAAATCAACGGATTTCGACAGAAAGATACTGAATCTCTCTACGAAGCATGGGAACGATTCAAAGATATGATGAGAACATGTCCTCACCACAGTCTAGAAGACTGGGTGACAATCCATACTTTCTATAATGGGCTTCTATACAATACTAGATTGACAATAGACGCTGCCGCGGGCGGTGCACTTATGGATAAGCCATACGATGAAGCCTATCAATTAATAGAAAACATGTCACAAAACCATTGCCAATGGGGAGGTGAACGCCCTCCAATAGAGAAAACCACAGCGAAAGGTGGGATGTACGAAATCAGCAGCCTTGAAAAGTTCAATGCTAAAGTAGATGCTCTAGCGCAGAAGATTGATAGTCTGACCGTTAACCCCACTGCAACTGTCGCTGCAGTAACTCCAAATTGCGAGTTATGCGGAAGTACCACTCATAATGCACCCGAATGCCCATTGTTAGCCGGAATCCCGCCAGACCAGGTAAATTATGCTCAAGGAAATCCCTACGCAAATCCCTACAACCCAGGTTGGCGAAATCATCCAAACTTTTCTTACAAAAGTGAAAATGCATTGCAAATGCCTACTGCTCCACAAGGATATCAAAAACCAGCTGCTCAGAATGCACCTAGGAAATCAAACCTCGAATTGATGATGGAAAAGTTCATAGCTACTCAAGCTCAGACGAACAAAGAGTTCCTAAATCAAAACATACACACAAGCGAGCAAATTAAACAGTTGACAGGAAAAGTAGACGCTTTAGCCACCCACAACAAAATGTTAGAAACTCAGATATCACAAGTGGCTCAACAACAAGCATCTGCTGGCACATTTCCTAGACAACCCGAACAGAATCCCAAAGGCCAAGCAAATGCTGTGATACTAAGAAGTGGAAAAGAACTGGATGAACCGATCGATCCGAGGACCGAAAACTCAGCCATGCAACAGAAACCAACTGAACAAGCAGAAAAGGAATCTGAGTTAGAGAAGAAGGAGGACAACGAGAAGGAGGATACCGCAAGTGAAAAAACTCAAGCACCTCCAGCGCCATATAAACCACCTATTCCTTATCCGCAAAGACTAATAAACTCTAAAACTTCAGGACAGTTTAAGAAATTTGTAGAGCTCCTTAAACAGCTGAATATTACTATTCCTTTTACAGAAGCGATAACTCAAATGCCGTCATACGCTAAATTTCTCAAAGAAATCCTGTCGAATAAGAGAAAGCTCGAGGATAACGAAACAGTTACACTTACTGCAGAGTGTAGCGCTATTATTCAGAACCGCATGCCTCCTAAATTAAAAGACCCAGGTAGTTTCTCCATACCCTGCGTCATAGGAAAGTTCGTAATAGACAAAGCTCTATGCGATTTAGGAGCCAGTATCAGTGTTATGCCTTTATCTATATGCAAAAAGCTGAATATGGGAGACCTCAGGCCAACCAAAATGTTCGTACAATTAGCTGACAGATCAGTAAAATACCCCGTCGGAATACTGGAAAACGTTCCAGTACGCATAGGACAATTTTACATTCCAACCGACTTCATAATCATGGAAATCAAGGAGGACACTGTAACCCCAATTATCCTAGGAAGACCATTCCTAGCTACAGCCGGAGCGATTATAGACGTGAAGAAAGGAAGGCTAACATTCGAAGTAGGAGAAGAAAAGATAGAGTTCATTCTCACCAAGTTCCTACAAGCACCAGCAATAGACGATACCTGCTATTTAGTAGACGAAATTGACGAATGCATAAGAGAACTTGAAAATGAAGAAACCACGTATTCATAAATAATAAAGATTCAAATACCCGACATTTCTGAAGACGACAATTGGCGTAAACCGTATAAAGACTACAGCCTAAGCGAAAGCTTAGCACTGACCCCAAATCATATGCCAGGTCCAAAGAACCCATCTTTAGAACTTAAAACACTACCCAAAAACCTTAGATATGAATTTCTAGACGATGAACTAAAAAGACCAGTGATAGTCAACGCCGACCTAGGACAACCAGAAACCGAAAAGTTATTAGAAATCCTAAAGAAGTACCCCACCGCGTTAGGCTATAACATAAGCGATCTAAAAGGTATAAGCCCTTCAATCTGTATGCATCGAATTACAATAGAGGAAGACTCTAAAACCTCTCGAGAGCATCAGAGAAGACTGAACCCCATCCTGAGCACTGTAGTCAGAGATGAAGTAAAGAAATTACTAGATGCAGGAATCATCTATCCGATCTCCGATAGTGAATGGGTCAGCCCAGTTCACGTCGTACCAAAGAAAGGAGGAGTCACAGTAGTTAAAAACAAAAAAAGGCGAATTGATAACAAAAAGAGTCGTGACTGGAAGTAGGATGTGTATTGATTATAGGAAGTTTAACAAGGCTACGCGCAAAGATCACTTCCCGTTACCCTTTATAGACCAAATGTTGGAAAGACTAGCCAAACATTCATATTTCTGCTATCTAGATGGTTACTCAGGATTCTTCCAAATTCCCATCCATCCTGATGACCAAGAAAATACTACATTCACCTGTCCTTACGGTACTTTTGCTTACCGTCGAATGCCATTCGGACTCTGTAACGCTCCAGCAACCTTCCAAAGATGCATGATGGCAATCTTCGCAGATTTTATAGACGACATTATGGAAGTGTTTATGGACGATTTCTCGGTATGTGGACAAAGTTTCGAAGGATGCTTACAAAACTTAGAAATGGTACTAGAACGTTGTGTAAAAGTAAACCTCGTCCTAAATTGGGAAAATGCCATTTTATGGTCCGACAAGGAATAGTTCTAGGACATGTCATATCAGATAGAGGGATTGAGGTAGACAAAGCTAAAATAGAGATTATAAAAGATCTCCAACCTCCAAAATCCGTACGAGAAATACGGAGTTTTCTAGGACATGCCGGTTTCTACAGAAGATTTATAAAAGATTTTTCGAAAATCACAAAACCAATGGCCGGCCTGTTGATGAAAGATGCTGAATTCGTCTTCGACGGCGACTGTTTAAAAGCATTCGAAACATTGAAATCATCCCTTATCACCGCACCAATCATGCAACCACCCGATTGGAGACTACCGTTCGAAATCATGTGCGACGCGAGTGATTACGCTGTAGGCGCAGTTCTAGGACAAAGGAAGGACAAGAAACTCCATGCTATCTACTATGCCAGTAGAACCTTAGATCCTGCCCAAATGAACTACGCTACCATAGAAAAGGAACTTCTAGCAGTTATATTTGCGCTTGACAAATTCCGTTCTTACTTAGTAGGAGCAAAAATTATAATATACACAGACCACGCTGCCATAAGGTACCTAATAAGCAAAAAGGACGCCAAACCAAGACTATTGAGATGGATCCTGTTATTAAAAGAGTTTGACTTAGAAATCAAAGATAAGAAAGGAACCGAGAACGTTGTTGCGGATCACTTATCCCGAATAGAAGGCATCAGACACGAACCAGTATCGATAAATGACGATTTCCCGTACGAACGTCTGATAGCCAAATTAGAAAGTGACATACCCAACTCAATCTCGGAAGATCCAGAATTCGAAAAAGCCGTAGAAGCCGTCTATGCCCAAGTCACATTACCTTGGTATGCTGACATCGTTAATTACCTCGCTGCGGGCGTGCTTCCACCAGATCTTACTTATCAGCAAAAGAAGAAATTTTTCCACGATCTGAAACACTATTATTGGGACGAACCCCTACTCTTCAAGAGAGGGGCCGACAACATATATCGTCGTTGTGTCCCAGAGGAAGAAATAGAAAATATTATTTCCCAATGCCACTCAGCACCATATGGTGGTCATGCTAGTACGTCCAAGACGTGCGCTAAGATTCTCCAAGTCGGCCTATTCTGGCCTAATCTCTGGAAAGACGTTCACATCGCTGTGCAAAAGTGCGATAGATGCCAACGAACTAGCAACATCTCACGACGCGATGAAATGCCTCAGAAAGGAATCTTAGAGGTAGAAATCTTCGACGTCTGGGGAATAGATTTCAGGGGACCTTTCCCTCCTTCTTTTAGAAATAACTACATACTCGTCGATGTCGATTACGTGTCTAAATGGATAGAAGCCATAGCTGCTCCAACAAACGACGCACGAGTAGTAATCAAACTCTTCAAAAACACAATCTTTCCTAGATTCGGTGTACCCAGACTCGTCATTAGTGACGGAGGATCTCACTTCATATCACGAATATTCGATAAACTTCTCTCTAGATATGGAGTCCGACACCGAGTAGCTACACCCTATCATCCGCAAACTAGCGGACAAGTAGAGGTCTCGAACAGAGAAATAAAACAGATCTTGGAAAAGACTGTCGCTACCTCGAGAAAAGATTGGTCATCAAAGCTACAAGAAGCTTTATGGGCTTATAGGACCGCATTTAAGACACCAATAGGTACTACCCCCTATAAATTAGTTTACGGTAAATCCTGCCATCTCCCTGTAGAGTTAGAGCATAAGGCCTTTTGGGCCATTAAAACACTCAACTTCAACTACACCGAGGCAGGAGAAAAGCGAATCTTGAACTTACACGAGTTGGAAGAACTTCGATTAGACGCTTACAAAAATGCCCGTATCTACAAAGAACGAACTAAAAAGTGGCATGATAAACGTTCAATCAGGAAACAATTCAGTGTGGGAGACATCGTATTGCTCTTCAATTCACGATTAAAACTCTTCCCAGGAAGACTAAAATCTAGGTGGTCTGGACCCTATGAAGTGACTAAAGTACTTCAGAGTGGAGCTGTTGAAATTACCGATAAGACAAATGCACCGTTTATCGTAAACGGGCAACGTCTAAAACATTACAATAAGAATGACAACAGTCCTCAAGTCAGCAATATAACATTGCTTGAGCTTCCAGCTCAGACACCCGCATAGCTTCTCACCAAGCTATCGTCAGGCTTTAGACGTTAAAAACAGCGCTTACTGGGAGGCAACCCAAATTTCCCTCGTTATTGCATTTCATTTTTCTTTAAAATTCTACTTTCAAAAATCCAACAAAAATTCTAGAATTACTACTACTTTCTACATTCGTTCATTTTCGTACTTTTATTCTTATTTTTTTTCTCTTTTGTCTTTTGTTTCTACCACTTTTCGTTTCTAAAAATCCTGACTTCAATTTCTTGTTTCAAACTTTTCAGGATTTTTAAAGTCTTCAAAACATTCCTTCTGTTTTCTCCAAATTACCTGCGAATATGGCCGAGTACGACTTCACAAAGGTTCACTTCAGAGGACTCGCTCAAAAGGCAAGATTTGCAGCACTGACCGAAAGAGAATTCGCCTTAACGCTGTATTATGATAAGGCTACTATGGATAAACTAGGGATCACAGATAGCATTCAATACCTGTTCAATCAACTGGGTTGGGAAAACACTGCTCTAAAGACACACTTCGCTACCTACAAGGATCTTACCTACGAATTCCTTAGTTCTTTCAGATACACACCCAACTATGGTTTTAGATCCAGCACAGAGTTGATTACCTTCCGATTGTTTGGAATGGACCAAACCCACAGCCGAATGTCACTAGCTAACCTCCTAGGATTCCCTAGCGGACCGAATGTGTTCATCAGTGCAGAAGATGACGATATTGATTTGCAACTCGATCACTTCTAGGGTAGAATCACAGGCGACTATCACCCTGAACCAGACAAAATGTACAATGATGACATACATAACCCAGCCTTCAGATACTTCCATAAGATACTAGCTCACACCTTGTTTGGGAAAGAAGAAAATATCACCACAGTGTCTAAGGAGGAGTTATTCATCATGTTCTGTGCTTCTCAGGGACGGACAGTAAATGCAGTGCCTTTCATGATGAGATCTTTCAAACGCCTCACGCTGGAACCTCAGACACCTATTCTCATAGGAGGCCTAGTAACAATGATTGCCCACGAGCTTGGCCTTAGATTCCATTTAAATGCCAACACTCGTTTTGGTACCATCAGACCCATGAACATACAATTCTGCTTTAACAGGCGCATCTTAGGGACTATGGGACCTGGACCGTATGAGTACCTTATTAACGAAAAACCAGTACAGCTATTCACACTGCCTAATCATCTGATGACAAGCATCTACAACAAGGATAACTGACTCTACGAATTGGATGAGCCTATGGAACCCCCTTCACCTCAGTCAACACCCCAGAACTATATGTATGACAGTGACCATATCTCTGAGGCACACGACTATATGTACTATGAGGACGCTGCCTCTGAAACTGATGTAGACCCTATGACTCATCCACACTACAATACTTATCCTGAGCCTATCCTTGAGGAGACCACCGACAAAATGGATACCGTGTTACTCAGATTGGACGACGTTGATAAAGCTCTGACTAATGTAAAAGCTGATATCGCAGGCATGCACAGCCAACTGGTAGGCTTCATGGATCTAGTCTGCGACCAACTCGACTACTATTCACAGAAATTCGATGAGTTGAAGGCACGAAAAGATTAGTTATTAGCTCGTAGCAGTAGTTTCAGTTTAGTCTAGTCTAGTTTAGTTTAATTTAATCATTTGGATTTTTCGCATTGTTAGTTTTCATTATGTACTACAGACAATTGTTTCCATTTTATGTTATTTCAATTCTAGTTTTTATTCAATTATTTTATTTTCGCATTAATTGTTGCTTGTTGGCTGTTATAGTACAGCACCGTATCATTACTAAGCTTTAAAATCACCACGAGTACGCCCTCAGAGCAAAATTCTGCGTTCTGCAGATTTTGCTGCTGTGACGACCGTCACAGCCCCATGACGAGCGTCACGCGGGTGACGACCGTCACACCTTTGTGACGACTGTCACGCAGTCCAGAACTACTATCTGATAAAACAGGGTTCGTGTTCCCTTCCACTCCCCCCATTATCACTTTCAAACATCCAAACTCCTACCCCACTACGAATTTTCGTCCTCCCCACATTGAACAATAAACTTCAACTCCAAATTCAACCTCCAAACCACCGTTCTGTCATTTTTCCCTCTCTGCCGAATGTTGCACCCCAAAATTTGTCCAACCTTTTTTTAGCCTAGGCTTATGTTTCAATTGCATAATCATTTGCATTGTCATCATGTACATAGTGCATTCATCTGCATTGCATAACATAGGCAAGATATCTTAATAGGGGATCAAGTGCTATTCTTGTCTCAAGAGGTATGTTCAAGGGGTTTCATTCATATTCAGGATTACTCAGATCACTCAGTGGATTCTCTCCTATCTGGAGGTTGTTTGGGGATCATCAAAGGGTATATGAGCTATGAGCCAAAAGCATGAGGTGTGTATGGATGTTATGAAGAACCTAGATGATCATTTTGAAGAAGAGCCAGGTCATTGGAATGATTGCAAGAGCCTCAGTTGAAGTCAGTCAACTAGGGTTTTATCTAGGTCAACACTAGGTCAACCCTAGGTCAAAGACTTGTTTTGAAAGGTATCAAGGCTCATTTGAAGGATGTGGGATTCATTATTTGATATGTGGATATGGATGTGGTGTTGTGCCCAAGAAAAATCAAAAGGAGTCAAGGAGAAGAGGAGTTACCAAATTAGGGTTTCAGTGTAAAATCCCCTAATTTAGGTCAAACTTCTAAGCAGGGTAACTCAAAATGAAAGCTTCATATGAATTTCTGGTCCACATGAAACTTGTATGGTATCTTCATAGCTTTAATTTGAGTGGCGGAAGTCATCAAGATGATTTATAGAACTCAAGTTATAGTTCTTGCAAGTTACAGGTCATCTGAGGACACTAAAATTTGTCTGTGAAAGTTATCTGTCATCCAAAGCAACTTTTGACCTTCAAGGAGTTTTCAAATGAATTCTTGGCGAACATAAGGGTTGTTCTTCATGATCTCCCCTTTCCAAAAAGGTATGGTATGCCTTCATCTGATTTGTGAAGCTCAAGTTATAGTTTGTGCAAGTCAGGGGTATTTTGGGAAAGTGGAATTATATGTCATTCTTAGCGTATGCCTAAAACTCATACAAGGAAGCTTCAAATGAAAAACTTCACAACATCAAAGTTGTTCAAAATGACATTTTAAGCCTAGGAAAGAGGTCATGGCATGTTGTAAAAGCTTGTAGCAAGAATTGACAAAAGTTGGTGAAAATGACTTAAAAAATGGACATAAGTTGAAAAAGTTCAAATTGAAAATTGGTATGGGCAATCTACAAATCCAAAATGGGGCATATGATATATCAAATTGAGTCTAAACAACATTTTAAAGACTTTGGTTCATCCACAATTTTGATTTGAGGGTTAAAAAATGGACTTGCTTTGTAATTCCATCACTTGCATAATAAGGTACATGTGAGAAACTCAACATAAGGCAAAGGAATCCCTTGTTTTTCACTCATATCACTCCAATTTGTCATGAAAAGAGATTTTAAAAGGTGGTTAAGGGGTTGTTAGTGGATTGAAGTGAGATATCATGAGACATCAAAATACCATATCATGAGAAATTCATGAAGTTTCTAGAATCATCCTAGATTGATCTAGAAGACTCTAGATCTTTCCATGCTCTCCTATATATTGGATTGAGATCATTAAGAGTAAAGGTTGGTGATAGTTGATGTTGAATCCATTTTCTCCATTTTCAAATCATATTGAATCTTCATTTTTCTTTTCACCATTTTTCCATTTTCCCCACATTTTTCTACACTTGAAAACTCAAATTTTCAATTCCATTTTTCTCCCACTTTTGGTTCATTCCACCATTGCAAATACATTCCTTATCATTCTTACAATTGATTCAACACTTTTTTGGCCATAATTGATGCATGAACAAAGCTACACAACTCCATTAAAGTGAGCTCCAAGTGAAAAATTGATTTTTTGTTTTCCATCAATTCACTCATTTCTTTCCATCCAAACACCTTCCTCATCAATTATAGGACGTGTCCACATCATTTTCTCAAAGAATTGGTGATCGAGTGAAGCTCCATAAGCCATTTTTCGGAGGTATAAAGAATTCGACATAACTCATGATTTATGAGTCTTGCATTATTGTTGTTGCATTACATTGCTCTCATCTCCTACATGGATTCTAGTACAAAAAAGATGGGTTTTATGACAATTTTTGGTTCTTGAGTTTTTCTTGAGGTGCCACGTTTTGGGAGTTAGAGAGAGTTTCAAGAAAATCTAAGACCATATTTGGATTCCTTGATTTTTTTCCTTCAAGTTTGAACAAAATTTTGTGCGAAACGGATAATTATTGATGGAGTTATGGTGCTTCAAAGTAGCAAAAAACTCATGTTCTTGGAGCTGCGGGTTACTATTCACAAAGTTGAAAAATTTGATTTGGAGAAGAAGGTGTTAACACCGTCGGATGCATTTCCAAGTCAAGGTTTCTTCCATTCATCCAACGCCTCTCACTGCGCCACGCAATCGGCCACATAAGCCTCATGCCACTTTTATTTATTCATGTTATTTTCTTTTATTTTCCTATTGCCATGTTTCTTTTATTTTTTCTGTTTTATATGTTGACTTCAAATAATCATAAAGATTAGGAAAATTAGTCTTTTTGATCCCCATTTTTTTGTGCTGAATCTTTAAGATGCTTAGGAATTAATAAAATTGGAAGTATAATTTTACCATTTTTTGACATTTTCTTTGGATTTTTTACATTTGGGTCGTCATAAAAAGGCCAATGCTGGTGCTATCATTTTGTTGAATTTCTTTGACCTATCAAAACACAATTTAAATGTCAATCCTTTTGCAGGGATCTCATACACACGTTGAGGTATTGTGATATATTTTTGTGGGAATTTTATTGTACCATTTTAATTGGTTTTGGATGCTTTCTTTAACATGCTCCACTTTAATCTTTCCTTTGGTATACATGAGATATCTTGCAATGTTTCCATCTTATTTGACCATTTATCTTTGGATATTTTTGTGGTATCTCTCACCCCTGGTTTGTGGCTTGATGTAGGGCATTGGATATTTTTATTTGAATTTTTTAGCCCCTTTTGCTATTCTTCTTATATTTTTGTATTCGGACTTGTAATTGGGACTTCCGGACGGACTTTATTTTTGTTAAGGCTCCAACGGCCGCTTTGTGTTTGCGTGATGAACGCCGTGGCTTATATTTCATATTGTAGATAGGTTAGAGGTATTGGAAGACCCTTAGGTGGCTGTTATTTGTATGTGTAGCTTGCCCGATTATCGACTTGTTTGCCTGATAGCACGTTGCAATTCCAAATAGTGGATTACGCGTTTCACTCGGAGTTTTCACTCGATTCTTTGCATATGATCACTTGATATTTTCTTATTCCATCCATGAATGGGCTTGAGGTTGAGATGAACCTTCCTCCCTCCTTTGCATCGCATTTATCATTGCTATATTCATGTTCATTTATATGCGGTTATTACTTGTATTTCCGTTTCTTCCTTTCGTTTTCCTTTCCCCTAGGACTTCCATTCTTCCTTGTTCAAGGGAGGATGTGATAGACATTAGGTCTTAACCCATGCATGATAACATTAGGTTAGTGTGATTCCCTTTTCAACCATAGGTTAGAATTTTGTCTCTTCTTTCTCAAAACAACAGAAAAACATTAATAAAGGCTATAACAAAATCAATTCATTTCTTCCGTCAAAAGATTTGAACAAACATCAACCTTTTTGCAATAAGAAAACCCTTGTTTAAGGTGATATTTTTTATAAAAGACATTTGAACAGCTTGTGTCGTGCGTAGCCCGAACTATGTTTGCTCTGATCTTCCATGTGTTGCACCCTAAAATTTGCTCAAACTTATTCACTTGGTTTATGTTTCAATATCATTAGCATTTGCATATAGAGTCATGTACATAGTCTAATCATCTGCATAGCATAAGCATAGCAAGTCATCCAACAGGGGACCAATCATTATTCTCATCTATATGAGCCTATCAAGAGGTTATTATCCAAATTCAATTTCATTCAAGTCATCAGAAAAGAATTTGAAAGCTATCAAGTCAATGGATCAAGCTAGTGCATCCATCTCCTATCTGAGGGTCTCTGAGGATCAACAAGTAAGTTGTGAGCTGTGGGCTGAGCATGGGGAGTATCTAGACATCTTGGAGGACTTAGAAAGTCATTTGGAGAAGGAGACAAGTCATTGGTATGGTCACAAGAATTGCAGTTGAAGACAGTCAACTAGGGTTTCATCTGGGGTCAACTCTAGGTCAATTGATTGAGTGAAAGGCATTAAGGTCTATTGAAGAGATGTGGGGTTTATAATTTGACATGAAGAATAAGTATATTTTGTTATGCTAAGAATAAATCAAGAGTAATCAAGGAGAAGAGGAGTTTCTAAATTAGGGTTTCTGTGTAAAATCCCCTAGTTTAGGTCAAATTTCCAAGCACGATAAGTCAAAATGCAAGCTTCAAATGGATCCTTGGTAAACATGAAACTTGTAGAGGATCTCAATAACTTTAATTTGAGTGGTGGAAGACATCAAGGAGATTTATAGAACTCAAGTTATGGTCCTTGCAAGTTACAGGTCATCTGAGGTATCTGAAATTTTGTCTGTGAAAGTGACTTGACTTCCAAGCAATTTTTACCCCTCAAGGGGATTTCAAATGAATTTCTGATCAACATAAGAATTGTTCCTCATTGTCTTAGCTTTCTATAATGGTATAGTATGTCTTCATATGATTTGTGGAACTCTACTTATGGTCTTGGCAAGCAAAGGGTATTTTGGTCATCTGAGAATTACAGGTCATTTCAAGCCTATGCCCAAAACTCATACAAGGAAGCTTCAAATGGAAAACTTTACAACATAAAACTTGTTCCAAATGACATTTTGAGTCTAGAAAAGTTACCCTGAGAGATTGGAAAGATTCATAGCACAAGGTTTCAAAATTGTTGGATTTAATAAATAAAAATGACTTAAAAAATGAGATTTTTCATATCTTGGCCAAATGAAGCAAAATTATAGGTCATTTTGAATGGAAAGATCATTTTGAGAACATTGGCTAAAGTAGAATTTTGAGCTTGGTTCACATTTTGGGAGTTATCCATGGTTACTTGTAATGGAAGATACATAAGCCAAATCCAAAGGAAAAAATGCAAGGGAAGTTTCTCCAAGCTTCTAGGAGTTTCTAACCTCACCTATATATTGATATGAGTAACTTCATGCCATGGTTGGTGAATCATTATGATCAAAACACAAGTTATACACAATTCTTCCATTTTTGCAAAACCTCTCAAACTTCATCAAACTTTCATCAATTTCCATTTTTCTTGATTTGATCATCATCAATATCATCCATAGATCACAATCCACACAAGCCTTTGGTAGATTGGAGCAGAACTCGTGCCACACACTTCCATCATCCAAGAAGCAAGAAACTTGGAATTGCAAGATCCAAGAGGTTTGAGTCCAATTTGTTGCATACAGAAGTCATCATCAAGCTCACTGATCAAGTTCAGATCATTACAAGCATCAGATCCAAGGAGTTCCATAACTGTTTTCACCATTTTGCACCAGGTTAGTTTCTCTTCGAATTGGCTTAATTAGCTAGAATCATAAGTAGTTATTAGGTTAGAATGGTTAAGCATAGTTAGATGATTGATTTTGGTGAGTTTGAAGAAGTTCCATGAAGGTTGTTAATGGAGCATCAAAACTGTTGGAGCTTGTAACTCATAGGATAATGCATGATAATCTTGGCTCAATAGTTCAGAATACTCAGCATAAGATGTAGATCATGATAGGGTAAAGATTGGAGAGAATTGAGATGGTTGATGACAGGTGATAATGATGGATTCAGAATGTTACACCTATCGGGTTTGTTTCTTGAGTGAGTTTCAGAAGGAGATAATGGCATGGCTGTGTAGAGGGGAAGAGGTAGAGCATTTTTGGTTTTGGAAGCGTGTGATTTCATGGAGAAATGAGAGAGGACAGAGGAGTGGAAGGACGCGTGCATGGGAGGGGAATTTCAGAGCTAGGGTTTTTGCTGGAGGTAGACGATGACCTCAGGCCGTTGGATGGGTACTTTGACCTTGACTGAAGATCAAATCGTGTGGCTGGCATTTAAAACGAAAACGGAGGGAGATTTGAACGCCTATACGCAGCGTTTCATTTATTTTGCCAGACTGGGCTCCAAAACTCATTGCTATTCGTACCCCCAAACCAAGGCCCATTTCCATTTCAACTGAAGTAATTGATATTTGCACCGTTTTTAGTTTTTTTTTAATTTTTGTCATATATTCTGATGGTGTTGGGCCCAGACGCGCTTGCTATGGGCGCCCCCCAGTCTGGGCCCAGTTTGTTGTTTTAACTGTTTTTTCATGCTTTCTGCACCCCATTTCAATTAATTCCATTTAAGTTCTTTCAAAAATATCAATTCTTCAAAAAAATCATAAAAAATAGAAAAATGCATGATTTTCATTGGTTGTTTTTTTACATTGTTCATAATTTTGTCAAGAAAAATATCACATAAAAAAATTAATAGTTCCTTTTATTTTCATATTTTTGGCATATTTTCCTTTTAATTAGGTATAAATAATATTTTGTTTAGTACATGATTTTGATAAATTTTGTTCTAATAGTTGCTTTAATATTTTTAACCCATTCTTTTTAGGTTGATTACTAGACAAGATTAGCTTGTATATGCAATTTAGTTCCCATTTTTAAGACTCAATTTTAGGTGTTTAGTTTAGGTGTGAATAACATGAACAAAATTAGGGTTTAAGTGATGACTTAGGAGAATTGAATCATTTCCCTTAGGACTTAGAGATTGAATATGTTAGATATGGGACTATAGGGACTATGGGTAGTTATTAGATCCCTTAGAAATCACTAGGATTCCCCTACTGCTATTAGTATATTACTGTCTGTATTTGATTGATTGGTGTGGTATGCCCTCTGGGGATTATTGTTTGTCTGTGTGGGTATTGGGATTGTCTGGGGATTGGGAGAACTGAAGACTTGTGATGATGAAGCCATTGGAAATCCAGAGACTGAAGTCCAACTTCCAGAGTTGAAGAGGAGATCCTGCTAGCAGCTGTTGAGGAGACTAGGGTTTAGGAGCTAGGCAGAGCTCTAGATTAGAAAGCTTGTTTATCAAACATGGAATGCTTTGTTTGCATCCATCCTTACCCTATGATTCAAAGTCTCTTTCAAATATCCACCTCCTTCCTTTGGAAGGATCAGTGAATGTATTTGAAAGATAGAACTTTTGAGGGAAACTGTCTGTATAATGTTAACAGTTAATGAACCACCCTTGGTAGGTAATTGACTGTCTAGCATTCCTTCACTTCATCTGGTTGATTGATGTTCCTCCTGGGAGTTTGAGACTTGAAGAAAAGCCATTGCAGATGGAAGATCGATGATCAAGACCTTGCTGGAAAGCTGTGGAGATGGAGATTGATGCTTGCTGAAGCTTGTAGATGATTGGAGATCACTTGAAGACAGATGTTGATTCAGAGCTGTTGTGGCTGTTTATTTTTCTGCTGTTATTCATTCTTGATGTATTGATTGGTTTTCTGGACTATATTGTTTGTTGTTTACCCTGTTGGGTTGAAAGTGAAGTCTGTTCACTTTCTCCTATTGTTTTCTAGGTTCGAGGTTGAGTGGGACTCCCTTGCCTCGCTTGTATTGCTGCATCCATGCATTTTACCGCTTTACTGTATATATCTGATATTGTTTCTGTTTCCGTCTATTCCCTTAGGATCTCTGTTTCTCTCTGCGCAAGAGAGGAGCATGATAGACACTAGGTCTTAATCCATGCATGATAACATTAGGTTAGTTTGATTCCCTTTGCAACTGTAGGTTAGAGTTCTGTCTCTTCTTTCTCAAAACAAACAGAAAAACACAATAAATATTTTAAACACAATAAAAGACACCTCTCCCGTAAAAGAATGTGAACTCATCAAAACGTCATTTTTGTCCGCTGGGACTGTTAATCAGAAAACCCTTTTTCAGAAGGAATAAAATCAACCAAGACAAGCTTGTGTCGTACGTGGCCCGAACTACGTTTGCTCTGATCTTTCATGCTGTATGAAAGTACGTAGGCATAGGATGCGATATCCTAGCGAGCAACCTTCCCCTCCTTTCCCGTAGGTAGGCGAACTACGTTGACTCTGATTTCTCGTTCCAGACGGGAATACGTAGGCATAAAGCGCGATACTTTGCCGAGTCATTTTTATTTTCTTTTAACCCCTGACCTGTAGAGTAGATAGAATAACAATCCATACCCGAAAACAAGCGTGGATCCCATCGAGTACGATGGACGTGAGGGGTGCTAATACCTTCCCCTTGCGTAACCGACTCCCGAATCCAGGTTTTGGTTGCGACGACCATACCTTTCCCGTGTTGTGCGAGGTTTACTCTGAGCGTTTCCTTTCCCTCCCGTGGGATAAATAACGCACGATGGAGACTCTTCTGCTCAGCCGGCGCCGATTTTCGCAGTAGCGACAGCTGGCGACTCTGCTGGGGATCCAACGTCCCCTGGCTGTTAAGGACTGCGATAGTTCTTATGCATTTGGGATCCAACATCCCTTAAGAGAGTCAATCCTAACGCTTGTTTTTCCGTTGAGGATTTTGTATGGATTTATATTTCTGACCTTTATTTTCAGCATGGTATATATTGATTATTATTGCTGTATTGGGGTGTGATGGGTGGTTCTATGATTGAGAGATAAGCCGGACCTGGGCTTGAGTGCACCTAGAATTAGAGTAGAAAGTAATGGGCGCGTGCCGGCTTTGCTTGCATTAGTGTCTCATGAAATCTACACTCGGACGAGGTTCTTCTGGTTGGCTTCTTTTTCTACCCTTTGGGTCGAAGGGGTTGTTGGTCAGCTGAATTGTCGACTCCGGGAACCGATCATTTGGAAGTTGGCTAAGTGAGGCCTCTTCAGGATTTGGTGATGCCACTCCTTCTGGGAATCGTATCATCAACCCTGAAAGTCTGTGACGCCGACGACCGCATAGGATGCCATACCTTTGCCAGTTACTAGGACATCCACCTGTGAGAGGGTTTGGGGTTATGCAGGTAACTAGACCTTCAGATACCGGTTATTTCTTGATCAGAGGTCCTGGGTATTTATGGAAAGTTATGAGGTCTGTCAGAGACCATTTGGAGATGTGTTATGAGGTTTGTCAGAGACCAGTTGGAGGGTTCTGAGGTCTGTCAGAGACCAGTTGGAGATATGATATGAGGTCTGCCAGAGACCAGTTAGAGTTATGGTTTGAGGTCTGTCAGAGACCATTGTGGGAGCTTTGTTTTAGGTCTATCTTAGACCAGGGTTTGAGGACTTCTATAGAGTCTATCTGAGACTTCTTGATATGGTTCAGGCTATTCAGCTACGGCTGTTGGTCCCTGTTGCATGTTACTTGCATTGCATTGTGGCATACCCATTATCATTGCATCCCATTAACGTGTGTCTGTGCTGCAGGTGCATTTGCATATCCTCCGATTCTAGTGCCCAGACTTCTGAGTATTGATCATGGCTGGTTTGAGGAAAACAGTTGCGTATAAGCTGCCTTCACCTGATATTACTTCTTTGCTTGGTCTGATATCTCTTGCCGATGAGGAGGTTAGGAGAAACTTCAGAATGAGTCATGGGAGATTACTGAGATTAGTCTGCAAGCCCACTACTGATGAGATGAACGGGCTGTACACCTTGATGCAGTTCTATGACCCCGCATTGAGATGTTTTACGTTTGCTGACTTCATTCTAGGGCCCACTATTGAGGAGTATGTGGAGTTTACTGAGATACCCGTGCAGAACAAGGTTCCCTTTATTCACTCTGCTGCTGAGCCCAAGTTGGAGGACTTAGCCAAAGCTTTGCATATGGACGCTGCAGAACTGTTAGTGACTTCTTGGCTTGGGGTTTCAGGTTTCTCTCTTGATTTCTTGGTTGGGAAAGCTCAGGAGTATGCCAAGAGCGGATGTTGGGTGGTTTTCAATGCTCTTTTGGCTCTATGCATTTATGGGATTGTGTTGTTTCCTAACTTGCCCAATTTCGTAGACTTGGACGCTTTCCATCTATTTGCTGCCGGCAATCCAGTGCCAACATTGATCGGGGACTTCTACCACTCATTGCACTACAAGAATGAAAACAGAAGGGGAAAGGTTGTTTATTGTTGTGCTCCTTTGTTGAATATGTGGTTCAAGAGTCATCTTCCTATGAAGGGATCTTTTGTGGAGAGTGCAACCACCGCTAGTTGGTCAGAGCGCCTGATGAGGCTATCTTCCGAAGACGTTGAGTGGTTTGATCGAGACCTGCTAGGATCTGAGCTTATATTCAGTTGTTCTGGGTACCCTAATGTTCCGTTGATTGGAAGAAAAGGGTGTATCAACTACAACCCATCTCTGTTGGTCCGTCAATTTGGATATGCGTTGAAGCACCCGCCAAAGGAGGAAGAAGTACAGGAATCTCTGTACTTTACCGGTGATTTGAAGGGGGAGTTATTGGCCAAGCTGCAGCATGCCTGGACGCGTATTAACCGAAGAAGGAAGCCGTTGTTAGGGAAGAGTGACTGTCAGGCCTATGCACCTTATAGGGTTTGGATCCAGGAGAGAGCAAGTCAGTTGCGGATGCCATTTCCAGATGCACCAGCCCTTATTCCTATTCCGGTAGCAGAACCAACTACTGTTTCTAGGGAGGCCTACGAGCAAGTGGTGAAAGAGAAAGAAGCCTTGATGAAGATCAACGAAGGGTTAGAACAGGAGCTTGCCCAGATACGCAGTGAGAAAAACAAGGCCGCGTATGCTTTCCAACAGCAGATTGAGCTAATGAACAAATTAGGGGCTGAGTTGACTGAGGAGAGGAAGAAGCGCGAACGTCTGGGGCAAGAGTTCAGAAGCTCCCATGACATGCTTGAATCTAAGAAGAAAGCACTTGACATCGCTCACCGAGAGATCTCTTCTTGCAATAAGACCTGGAATGCCACGCTCACCAACAATAAGAAGAGGGAAGATAAGTTGAAGCAGCAAATTTCCGACCTCGAAGAGCAGTTGAAGTCCAGCGTCAAGAAGTGCGAAGAAGAAGTGATGACCCGGTATAGTCTCCATAATGCACTAAACAAGGCTATCAAAGGCAGAGATGAAGCTGTGTCTCAGAAGCGTAAACTAGAAGATCGCTTCGGAGAAGGGGCATGGGAGGAAACTGCTGAAGACGTGCGGCGTGTTCTTAAGAAAAGAAACCAACTTGTTGAAGGGCTGCTTGCTCGACCAAGCCATCCGGAGACCAAGAAGTTGCTAGAAGAATACCAGACTTATGGGAGTGTTTGATCATTTCATGTAGTAACTTGTACGCTTTATTTGCATAGTGCTGACCATCACCAGGATTATTGGTTGAGGTCATGCCTTCCCATTGTACTTTCAGTGATGTTGTATTCCGGGCTTATTGGTTTCTCTGCAATATATGAGGCTTTCTGTGATTCAACTCCGATCTTTGTATTGCTAGCACTGTCATTGCACCGGCACCTTCACACTAGAATCGGGGAATGAATTTCCCTGATGCACAGACACACGTTGCATTGCATTCATATTCATATTGCATTACAGGTAATCATTGGATGTTATCTTATTTTCTGCTCTGTACCAGGTATTTTCAGGATTGCAGATCAGCACCCGCACCGCTATTCCACTCGCACCAACTGTCGAAGAATCATGGATCAAATGCAGAACGAGATGCAAGATGTGCGCGAGAAGCTAGCTCTCTTTATGCAGACCATGGAAGCTATTGCAAAAGGTCAGGAGAATTTGCAAGCCATGGTCCAACCTCTGTTGGCCCGAAATGCTGGTCACGGTAATGAGGATCATCAGTCTGTGCGAGTCGATACTGTTCATGGGGATGGCACCCCCACGCCAGTGGCTCCACCTGTAGTCAATATACCTGCCGCTAATGTCAACAACGCTACCGCTGCTGGGAACGGTAACGTCGGAGTTGGGAACGAGACTGTTGTCCATAACGTTGGGCTTGGTGATATCAACTTGGGTGATAATATGGGAGGCAACGGTTTCGGCAATGCTGGATTCGGGTTCAACGATCAGGGATTCGATAACGCTGGGAAATATGGTTTCAATGCTCAAGGCTTTGGGCAAGATGGTTATGGTGTGGCCAATCAGGGTTACAGAGGTTTCGGAAATGGAAACGGCGCTGGGTTAATGGCTTTTGGGCCTGCTGGAGGTGTTCAAGGGTATGGCAACAGAGGCTGAGGTCCGGTGATGAATCAGATTAGAGCTGGCCGCAATAATGGATATGAGGGGTATGGAGCTGGGGATGGTATGTGGCAAGAAGATCAGCAGGAGGACGCTTTCTCCGGCGGAGGCTTTGAAGGGCCGATGGATAACTCCCAGAAGATCAGAATGCTAGAAGAGCAGATGAGGGGGGTCCTGAACCAAAGTGTTGTGGGCTTGGACATGGCAACAATGGGTCTGGTACCTGGCTTGAGGGTGCCAATCAAATTCAAAGCTCCTACATTTGATAAGTATAAAGGAGATACCTGTCCGAAAGTGCACGTGCGGGCTTATTACAGAAAGATGTCTGCGTACTCCACTGATGAGAGAACGCTAATGCATTTCTTTCAAGATAGTCTGTCGGGTCCTTCCTTAGAGTGGTACATGGGGTTGGAGCCAACTAATATTAAGACATGGAAGCAATTGGCAGAGGCATTTGTAGCTCACTACAAGTATAACAGCGACTTGGCACCCAACCGGGTCCAATTGGCAGGACTGTCTCAGAAAAAGGATGAGAGCTTTAAAGAGTACGCGCAAAGATGGCGCGACATGGCTGCTAGGGTCCGTCCTCCTTTAGAGGACAAAGAAATGAATGACATGTTCGTCGGCACATTCACAGGCATGTTCCATGACAAGTTGTTTCATACATCTCTGGCCAGTTTCTCAGATTTGATTCTGATGGGAGAAAAGATTGAACGTAACATTAAACAGGGAAAGTTCCAAGTCGAGGAATCAACTGCATCTGGCAGTAATAGGAAGGCTTTTGGTGGGCGCCGTCAGGGCGAGGCAAGCGCAGTGTTTGGAGGCCGAGGCAGAGGTCGGAACCAATATCATCAGCCGCAACAGGTGGCAAGTGTTACTATCCCATATCAGCAACAACCACTTCAACAACAACAACCGTTTCAGCAGCAGCCATTTCAGCAACAACAGCAGCAGCAGCCACAGCAGGGGGCACAACAGGCTCAGCGAAGATTCCAGGGTGGTAAACCAAGAAGAGTGTTTGAGAAGCCTCCCTCAACCTACGCAGATTTATTGCAGACATTGTTGGGTCTAAATTTGGTAGAGAAGAGAACTCTGGCACCGATAACGGGAACTCCTCCGTATGGTTATGATGCAAGCAGGCACTGTGAGTTTCATTCTGGGGCTCTGGGCCACGATATAGAGGGTTGCCATGCCTTTAAGCATGTTGTGCAGGATCTTTTGGACAATAAGACTATCAATTTCGGAACGGCAGGTCCGAATATAGTGCAGAAACCCATGCCTAATCATGGGGCAAACACCATCCTGACTAAGGAAGGGTTGAATCTGATTATGAATGTCGACGATTTAAAGACGCCGCTGAGCGAGATAAAAAGCAAATTGTTGCAAGGGGGTGTTTTTCCAGGATGTGACGAGTATTGCTTAGAATGTTGGACCCTAGCCGGGGGGTGTGATGATTTGAAGAAAGGCATTCAGGCTTTAATTGATGGAGGCACCTTGCAGTTTGACCGAGCAGCAACTGAAGAGCCTGCAGGGGCGGTAGCAGATGATCAGAGTGATGTGGCCACTGTTACGATTCCTCGGAAGACCATCACTATTGCAGCACCGGTCCAGCGACCACCGATCACCATATCTAAGGCCGGACCGATCCCGTACGAGAGCACAAAGGCAGTCCCACGGTCATATGGGTTGGAGGTGTATTGTGACGGGATAAAGATTGATGTTAATAAGCAGCCAGCCGAGACTGTAGACAACGTTGGTGGGTCAGGAGGTATGACAAGGAGTGGTAGGATCTTTATATCACCTGAAGTGGAGGCCGAAAGACTAGCAAAAGGAAAAGGGAAGATGGTTGAAAATGTCCCCGTGCAAGCAAGCGACAAAGAAGCGACATCGAAGGATGTAGAAGAGTTCATGCGCTTGATTCGAAAAAGTGATTATAAGATTGTGGAGCATCTGCAACAGACGCCGTCCAAAATATCCATCTTGTCATTGCTCTTGTGTTCGGAAGCTCACACAAATGCTTTGTTGAAAGTCCTGGATACTTCTTTTGTACCCCAAGACGTCTCCGTGAATCAGCTGGAAGGAGTGCTGGCACATGTGAATGCCGGCCACAGCCTGGGCTTTACCGACTTCGATTTGACCCCTAAGGGGAGAGATCATAATATGGCGCTGCACGTATCTGTCGAATGTAGAGGATCGGTCATGTCGCATGTATTGGTTGACACCGGATCATCTTTGAATGTGATGCCCAAGAAAGCGATGATGAAGCTAGATGTCAGAGGAATCCTGTGCACGCCCAGTGACTTGGTAGTCAGAGCGTTTGATGGCACGCGAAGAACAGTCTTTGGATCGATAACATTGCCTCTGCAGGTGGGGCCGGAGGTGTTCGCCACTGAATTCTATATCATGGATATACAGTCGGCGTATAGTTGCCTGCTCGGACAACCCTGGATTCATGGGGCTGGAGCAGTCACGTCTACCATGCATCAAAAATTGAAATATATGGTCGGAGATAGCATAGTCACAGTATGCGGAGAAGAAGACATCCTGGTCAGCCATCTGTCGTCATTTAAATATGTGGAGGTCGACGGAGAGATTCACGAAACACCCTGCCAGACATTTGAAGGGGTGCGTATCAAGGACAAAGGTCCCGGGCCGAGCAAAGTGTCAGAGATAGTCGTCTCGTCGTATAAAGAAGCTCAAGCTCTAGTGGAGGCAGGAGAAGCAAAGGGCTGGGGCAAAGTGCTGGATATCCCCGTAAAGATGGACCGGTTCGGGCTAGGATAGCAACCGTCGGCGTCAACTCCTGCTGTGGGGCCACCCCGTTTCAGAGGGCCAATAACCATCTCTGCCAGTGGAGTATGTCATGAAACCATCAATGCTGCTTTGGAGTCTGACGAAGGAGACAGCGACTGTGATATGGATGCCTGGATTCAGCCAAGCACGCCAGGACAGGGACTGTGCAACTGGTCTATTCAGGAGCTTGTTCCTGTGACTCTTAAACAATAATGCTTTGTTTTATTAATTGTTGAATAATCGGATGTCTTGCCCGGGGCATCGTGATTTGCTTAGGGCTGTGTTGTTATGAACATTGCGTGTTAATCATTAAATAAATGGTGTTTTTCATGTGCAAATACTGTAATCTCTGTCTTTCTTGTTTTGTATTTTTCAATAAAATGGCAATGTGGTTATTCGCTTTATATGCATTTTGAAGCATTTAACCATTCCTTTTGCAGAATAACATTTTCAGATGACATCCTTGAACCACCTATGACTCGTCCCGACTTTGAACACCCGGTATTTCAGGCCGAAGAAGAGGTTGTCGAAGATAGTGACGTTCCTGAAGAACTGTCTTGGTTGGTGAAGCAAGAGGAAAGAGCCATTCTGCCTCATGAAGAGGTCATCGAAATTATCAACTTGGGGTCGGAAGGGGTTGAGAAGAATATTCGTATCGGAGCCGCGCTGCAGAGCGATATCAAGCGAAGGCTGGTTGAAATGCTCCGAGAGTATAGTGATGTATTCGCTTGGTCGTATGAAGATATGCCAGGGCTCGATACAGATATGGTTGTGCACCGTCTGCCACTAAAAGAAGAATGCCCGCCGGTCAAACAAAAGCTTCGCAGAACTCGACCAGATATGGCAGTGAAGATCAAAGAGGAAGTTCAAAAACAGTGGGACGCTGGTTTCCTGGCTGTGACAAAATATCCCTCATGGGTTGCTAACATCGTACCAGTGCCAAAGAAAGACGGCAAGGTTCGAATGTGCGTGGATTATAGAGATTTGAATAAAGCAAGCCCAAAAGACGATTTTCCGCTTCCTCATATTGACGTGCTAGTTGATAATACTGCTCAATACTCCGTGTTCTCCTTCATGGATGGCTTTTCAGGCTATAATCAGATTAAAATGGCGCCAGAAGATATGGAGAAGACCACTTTCATAACGCCTTGGGGAACATTTTGCTACAAAGTGATGCCCTTTGGCTTGAAAAATGCTGGGGCAACATATCAGCGTGCGATGACGACTCTTTTCCATGATATGATGCATAAAGAGATTGAGGTCTATGTTGACGATATGATTGCCAAATCCCAGACGGAGGAAGAGCATCTGGTGAATCTGCTGAAGTTATTTAAAAGGCTTAGGAAGTTCAGGCTGAGACTGAACCCTAACAAATGCACCTTCGGGGTGAGATCGGGTAAACTGCTGGGGTTTATCGTAAGCGAAAGAGGAATAGAGGTCGATCCTGCTAAAATAAAAGCGATTCAAGAAATGCCGACGCCTAAAACAGAGAAAGAGGTGCGCGGGTTTTTAGGGAGGTTGAACTACATCGCCCGGTTCATATCTCACCTAACTGCTACGTGTGAACCATTATTCAAGTTATTGAAGAAAGATCAAGCCGTAACATGGAACAAAAATTGTCAAAAGGCGTTCGATAAAATAAAGCAGTATTTGCAGGAGCCTCCTATTTTGATACCCCCAGTGGCAGGGAGACCCTTGATTATGTACTTGACGGTTCTTGAGGGAAGCATGGGTTGTGTTCTCGGTCAACACGACGAGACAGGAAGAAAAGAGCATGCAATTTATTACTTGAGTAAGAAATTTACAGATTGTGAATCTCGATACTCAATGCTTGAGAAAACTTGTTGCGCGCTAGCCTGGGCCGCCAAGCGTTTGAGGCAATACATGCTGAATCATACAACCATGCTCATCTCGAAGATGGATCCTATCAAATATGTGTTCGAAAAGCAGGCGTTGTCAGGGAGAATTTCCCGTTGGCAGATGGTCTTGACTGAATATGACATCCAATACGTCTCGCAAAAGGCTATAAAGGGGAGTGTGCTGTCTGAGTATCTGGCGGAGCAGCCTATTGAAGATTACCAATCGATGAGGTTTGATTTTCCTGACGAGGATATCATGTACCTAAAGATGAAGGATTGCGAAGAACCGTTGCCAAACGAAGGACCAGAGTTGGGTTCCAAATGGAAGATGGTATTTGACGGAGTTGTGAATGCTTACGGTAGCGGAATAGGGGCAATCATCACTACTCCACACGGGTCGCACATCCCGTTTACTGCCCGATTGACCTTTGCTGTTACCAATAATGAGGCCGAATACGAAGCTTGTATAATGGGGCTTGAAGAAGCCATTGATTTGCGAATCAAACATCTGGACGTATACGGAGACTCAGCTCTGGTGGTGAATCAGATCAAAGGAGAGTGGGAGACACGTCAGCCCAACTTGATACATTACATGAATTATGCAAGGAGATTGCTGCCTTTCTTCGACAAGGTTGAATTGCATCATGTGCCGAGAGCAGAAAATCAAATGGCTGACGCCCTGGCCACTTTGTCTTCCATGTACAAGGTCAACTTCTGGAACGAGGCTCCCCGAATCATCATCTCTCGGCTTGACAGACCAGCTTTCGTATTTGCTATTGATGAAGCATCCGATGAAAAACCGTGGTATTTTGATATCCTTAATTTTCTGAAGAATAAAGAGTATCCGGCTGGGGCATCCAGTCAAGATCAGAAGACTCTCAGGAGATTAGCGGGTAATTTCTATTTGAATCCAGACGGTGTCTTATACAGAAGAAACCACGATTTGGTGCTGTTGCGTTGTGTAGACGAAAAAGAAGCAAAGCTGCTCATGGAGGAAATACACGAAGGTACCTTTGGTACGCATGCTGGTGGACATGCTATGACGAGAAAGCTGTTGCGGGCAGGATATTTTTGGCTTACCATGGAAACTGATTGTTTCAAGTTTGCGAGGAAGTGCCACAAGTGCCAAATCTATGCTGATAAGATCCATGTGCCTCAGAGTCCTCTGAATGTGATGTCATCGCCATGGCCGTTCTCGATGTGGGGAATCGATATGATTGGAAAGATAGAGCCGACAGCTTCTAACGGGCATCGGTTCATCCTAGTAGCAATCGATTATTTCACCAAGTGGGTAGAAGCGGCGTCATACGCAAATGTAACGAAGCAAGTGGTGGCTAGATTCATCAAGAGAGATATCATTTGCTGATATGGGATCCCCGAGCGGATAATCACGGACAACGGTTCGAACCTGAACAACAAAATGATGAAGGAGCTCTGTCAGAATTTCAAGATCGAACATCACAACTCCTCCCCTTACCGACCCAAGATGAATGGCGCTGTCGAAGCGGCCAATAAGAATATCAAGAAGATTGTGCAGAAAATGGTGGTGACCTATAAGGATTGGCATGAGATGCTACCTTTCGCTTTGCACGGTTATCGTACGACGGTACACACATCAACCGGGGCAACCCCGTTCTCGTTGGTATACGGAATGGAAGCGATACTACCATTGGAAGTTGAGATCCCTTCTCTGAGGGTATTGCGAGACGTTAAGCTAGACGAGGCAGAATGGGTGAAAGACAGGTTGAATCAATTGAGTTTGATGGATGAGAAGAGGCTAGCTTCTCTAGCATACGGTCGTTTGTACCAGAGCCGAATGAAGAAAGCATATGATAAGAGGATACATCCGTGAAGCTTTCAGACGGGCGACCTTGTGCTGAAAAGGATTCTCCCGCCGCAGGCAGATCACAGGGGCAAGTGGACCCCCAACTACGAAGGGCCATACGTTGTCAGGAAAGTCTTTTCCGGAGGAGCGTTGTTGTTGTCCACCATGGACGGTGAAGACTTTATGTAACCTGTGAATTCGGACGCAGTTAAAAAATACTTTGCTTAAAATTGACCCGCTGGACAAAAAAAAGAGAGTCCAGGCAAAAATGGGGCATCCTGGCGAACCAAAAACAGAATGAAAGGTTCGGGCAAAAGTTAGGGATAAAATTGAAAAATGTACACCCGCGAAGTTGAAAACCTACACTGGGCGGCTTCGGCAAAAAAAGGTATCCCGGTGAACTGAAAACCCGTAAAGGGAGGTTCACGCAAAAGTTAGGGATTTGAAAAGCAAATGACTGCGGTCCGAATTTGATACTACGTTGAGCATTGGTGCGGGAGAATATACTCGAGGGGTCGATTATCGGATACAATCTCTTCGGAAGTGTGAATACCGGGAAAGCATTAGAGTCGGGCGAGTCATAGGAGGATCAGTTTGTGGTGTTCGTCTGCATCCCGTTGCCGACATGTGTACAAAATTTAATTTGTCAAAATATTTATGCTTCCTGTGCATACTTGTATATCTGCTTTGCGTAACTTCCTCTTTTCAGGAGTTACATCCCGTGTACAAAAACTCCGCCCATTCAGGGGCCCAATCAATAAAATGTGTTATTCAGTATTTGATGCTGGTTCTTTACTGTTTTGTACATGATAAAACGCCTAAGTTTACTGAAACTAGCATGTGTATAACATCACTGGCCCTTGCCAACAATTTCTAAAAGCTTTGAATTAACTAAAAATAACGTCACTAACCTGAATCGATTTGGTTGCATAGGCATGTCTTGTCTTGTTTGTGTTGTTGCAGGTTTCATGGCCGTACGAGGAAGATGATCAAAAGATTGCAATAACGAAAGACTCGACCCCCGCGCATGTCATGCATGTGCCTCCTGAAGAAGGATCGAATTCCCTAGCTAGTCGTAGCATAGCCAGAAGGCATGCTCCAACAAAATCGTTTATTCTCAGCAGAGTTGGCGATTCCATGATTGTAGGCTGTGTTCAGACAGTGTGGTGTCCCCCAGAGGATTCCTTATCTCAAGCAGAGTGGGCTAGCCTCAGAAGATTTATATCGGTGAGCTGTATTTAGGCAGTTTACCTTTCCCCGCAGGGTCATTTACTCTCTCCCAGCGGAGTCAGTTGATTTCCCCCAAGAGAATCATCCCATCTCCAGCGGAATTCTCTTTGCAAGTGTTTTCATTCCTCCCAGTGGAACTCGAAGATTAAGACTCTCCCCGGAAGAGTTGGTGTGGGTCCTGGCATTTATTTTTTCAGAATACCGTGTGATATCCGTTCACTCTCCAGCAGAAGTTCAATCATACCAGGCGCATCTGCTATTCTCCAGCAGAAGCGCATCTGGTATTCCCCAGCAGGGGGTTACTTCAGCGAGGTGTTTGGTTCAAGTTCCCAATTTCCTAGCTGAGTCGGCTTCATTCTTCCAGCATTTATTTTGCCTGAATGATTCTGTAGCATCTGGCTATCCCCAGCGGAGTTGGCATTATCTTCAGCGTTTATTTTGCTGAAGCAGTTTCTGTACCCAGCAGTTCGAGTCTGCAATTGCATTGGCATATAGTGTCACACTTGCATTCACCAAATAAACACGCATAGAATTTCCATGACGATTGAAGCATTGCGTCAGTATCAAATATACGCATTTTAGAAGCATAAACCAGGATGGCTAACCTTTTGTTTCAAGTGTTGTTTCTCTTGCAGGTAGAGAGAGCCCTCGCTCAGGTGAATCAATAAACATTCGAGGTCTCGGCATGAGACATTCAATGAAGTGTCAGCTTTGGCACTACTCCCCACAGAGTCAGCAGGATAAGTTTCTCTTTGTCCCCAAGCAGAGTTACTTGTTTCCCCGCCAGGATTTCCTGTTGAAGTTTCTCTAGTCCGATCAGCGGATTGTTTCCTTCAAAGTTGTTGTTACGTCAGCATTAAAAGGTTTCATGAACCAGAATTTCAGAGGCTACCGCCGGTTATTAGAGCAGGCACCCAGTAGTTTGATTTCCAAATATCCCCAGTAGAGTCAGCCTCAAAGTTGTTGTAACGTCAGTGATAAGAAGTTGGCGGACCAATGGAAGGATGAGTCCTAACGTGGACGGGTTTATTGACAGGTTTTTTTGCTCTAAGAGAAGTGGGGGTCCTGACGTGGACATTTCCTCAGTTTGACAAAATGTGTTAGTCCTAACGTGGACGGATTTGATTTCTTGGTATCGATCGAAGGTGGAGTCCTGACGTGGACAAAGTGGGTTACTCTTTGTATTGGTGTCCTGACGTGGACCAGTTATTTCCAGCCGATAGCTTTATTCGTGATGGTGAAATGTGCATCCTGACGAGGACAAGTTTGTAGTTCTTTGTGATGACAAGATGCAAGAGTCCCGACGTGGACAAATTTATCCTTCTTCGTGTTGTTGGCAAAGTATGAGTCCTGACGTGGACACAGTCGTATTTCCCCAGCAAGTAGAAGACGTGCAAGTCCTAACATGGACAGGTTCTATTATTTCATCAGATGAAGATGTGAGTCCTGACGTGGACAAGTTATTTCCCAGCGGGTCGAAGGTGCATGAGTCCTGACGTGGACAATTCTTCAGCAAGTCGACATGTGAGTCCTTACGTGGACAAATCGAAAGAAATTTGATTCCTTACGTGGAAAAATGATTCCTTACGTGGAAAAGAGATTGTGTTCCTAACGTGGAAAGGCGGGTCCTAACGTGGATGATGTATTCCTTACGTGGAAAGAAAGTTGCATTCCTAACGTGGAAAAGAGGTGTTCCTTACGTGGAAAGATGACATTCCTAACGTGGAAAGAATGAGATTCCTTATGGGGAAAAAGGTGAGTCCTAGCGTGGACGGTATTATTCCTAACGTGGAACGGTTATTCCTTATGTGGAAGGGTGAGTCCTAACGTGGACAATGTTATTCCTAACGTGGACAAGAATTTACTCCTAACGTGGACGATTTATTCTTGATGAAAAAGACAAATAATCCCCAGCACGGTCGCTACGAGATCAGTGGGTTGCCGTAACAGTCAGATTCAGCTGACGAATATCGTTCCCCAAGCAGGGGCGCAGTTTATTTCTGCGGTTGGCAAATTTCCGGGTTCTTAGTATTCAACCATCTCGTACCGCGAATGTATGAAGGCTCCGGGCTCTTCACCCAATCGGGTCCAAGTCGCTTGAATAGGGGCAGCTGTTGCACCCTAAAATTTGCTCAACCTTATTCACTTGGTTTATGTTTCAATATCATTAGCATTTGCATATAGAGTCATGTACATAGTCTAATCATCTGCATAGCATAAGCATAGCAAGTCATCCAACAGGGGACCAATCATTATTCTCATCTATATGAGCCTATCAAGAGGTTATTATCCAAATTCAATTTCATTCAAGTCATCAGAAAAGAATTTGAAAGCTATCAAGTCAATGGATCAAGCTAGTGCATCCATCTCCTATCTGAGGGTCTCTGAGGATCAACAAGTAAGTTGTGAGCTGTGGGCTGAGCATGGGGAGTATCTAGACATCTTGGAGGACTTAGAAAGGCATTTGGAGAAGGATACAAGTCATTGGTATGGTCACAAGAATTGCAGTTGAAGACAGTCAACTAGGGTTTCATCTGGGGTCAACTCTAGGTCAACTCTAGGTCAATTGATTGATTGAAAGGCATTAAGGTCTATTGAATAGATGTGGGGTTTATCATTTGACATGAAGAATAAGGATATGTTGTTATGCTAAGAAGAAATCAAGAGAAATCAAGGAGAAGAGGAGTTTCTAAATTAGGGTTTCTGTGTAAAATCCCCTAGTTTAGGTCAAATTTCCAAGCACGATAAGTCAAAATGCAAGCTTCAAATGGATCCTTGGTCAACATGAAACTTGTATAGGATCTCAAGACCTTTAATTTGAGTGGTGGAAGACATCAAGGAGATTTATAGAACTCAAGTTATGGTCCTTGCAAGTTACAGGTCATCTGAGGTATCTGAAATTTTGTCTGTGAAAGTGACTTGACTTCCAAGCAATTTTTACCCCTCAAGGAGATTTCAAATGAATTTCTGGTCAACATAAGAATTGTTCCTCATTGTCTTAGTTTTATATAATGGTATAGTATGTCTTCATATGAGTTTTGGAACTATACTTATGGTCTTGGCAAGTAAAGGGTATTTTGGTCATCTGAGAATTACAGGTCATTTCAAGCCTATGCCCAAAACTCATACAAGGAAGCTTCAAATGGAAAACTTTACAACATCAAACTTGTTCCAAATGACATTTTGGGTCTAGAAAAGTGACCATGAGAGATTGGAAAGATTCATAGCACAAGGTTTCAAAATTGTTGGATTTAATGAATAAAAATGACTTAAAAAATGAGATTTTTCATATCTTGGCCAAATGAAGCAAATTTATAGGTCATTTTGAATGGAAAGATCATTTTGAGAACATTGGCTAAAGTAGAATTTTGAGCTTGGTTCACATTTTGGGAGTTATCCATGGTTACTTGTAATGGAAGATACATAAGCCAAATCCAAAGGAAAAAATGCAAGGGAAGTTTCTCCAAGCTTCTAGGAGTTTCTAACCTCACCTATATATTGATATGAGTAACAACATGCCATGGTTGGTGAATCATTGTGATCAAAACGCAAGTTATACACAATTCTACCATTTTTGCAAAACCTCTCAAACTTCATCAAACTTTCATCAATTTCCATTTTTCTTGATTTGATCATCATCAATATCATCCATAAATCACAATCCACACAAGCCTTTGGTAGATTGGAGCAGAACTCGTGCCACACACTTCCATCATCCAAGAAGCAAGAAACTTGGAATTGCAAGATCCAAGAGGTTTGAGTCCAATTTGTTGCATACAGAAGTCATCATCAAGCTCACTGATCAAGTTCAGATCATTACAAGCATCAAATCCAAGGAGTTCCATAGCTGTTTTTACCATTTTGCACCAGGTTAGTTTCTCTTCGAATTGGCTTAATTAGCTAGAATCATAAGTAGTTATTAGGTTAGAATGGTTAAGCATAGTTAGATGATTGATTTTGGTGAGTTTGAAGAAGTTCCATGAAGGTTGTTAATGGAGCATCAAAACTGTTGTAGCTTGTAACTCATAGGATAATGCATGATAATCTTGGCTCAATAGTTCAGAATACTCAGCATAAGATGTAGATCATGATAGGGTAAAGATTGGAGAGAATTGAGATGGTTGATGACAGGTGATAATGATGGATTCAGAATGTTACACCTATCGGGTTTGTTTCTTGAGTGAGTTTCAGAAGGAGATAATGGCATGGCTGTGTAGAGGGGAAGAGGTAGAGCATTTTTGGTTTTGGAAGCGTGTGATTTCATGGAGAAATGAGAGAGAACAGAGGAGTGGAAGGACGCGTGCATGGGAGGGGAATTTCAGAGCTAGGGTTTTTGCTGGAGGTAGACGATGACCTCAGACCGTTGGATGGGTACTTTGACCTTGACTGAAGATCAAATTGTGTGGTTGGCGTTTAAAACGAAAACGGAGGGAGATTTGAACGCCTATACACAGCGTTTCATTTATTTTGCCAGACTGGGCTCCAAAACTCATTGCTATTCGTACCCCCAAACCAAGGCCCATTTCCATTTCAACTGAAGCAATTGATATTTGCACCGTTTTTAGTTTTTTTTTAATTTTTGTCATATATTCTGATGGTGTTGGGCCCAGACGCGCTTGCTATGGGCGCCCCCCAGTCTGGGCCCAGTTTGTTGTTTTAACTGTTTTTTCATGCTTTCTGCACCCCATTTCAATTAATTCCATTTAAGTTCTTTCAAAAATATCAATTCTTCAAAAAAATCATAAAAAATAGAAAAATGCATGATTTTCATTGGTTGTTTTTTTACATTGTTCATAATTTTGTCAAGAAAAATATCACATAAAAAAATTAATAGTTCCTTTTATTTTCATATTTTTGGCATATTTTCCTTTTAATTAGGTATAAATGATATTTTGTTTAGTACATGATTTTGATAAATTTTGTTCTAATAGTTGCTTTAATATTTTTAACCCATTCTTTTTAGGTTGATTAGTAGACAAGATTAGCTTGTATATGCAATTTAGTTCCCATTTTTAAGACTCAATTTTAGGTGTTTAGTTTAGGTGTGAATAACATGAACAAAATTAGGGTTTAAGTGATGACTTAGGAGAATTGAATCATTTCCCTTAGGACTTAGAGATTGAATATGTTAGATATGGGACTATAGGGACTATGGGTAGTTATTAGATCCCTTAGAAATCACTAGGATTCCCCTACTGCTATTAGTATATTACTGTCTGTATTTGATTGATTGGTGTGGTATGCCCTCTGGGGATTATTGTTTGTCTGTGTGGGTATTGGGATTGTCTGGGGATTGGGAGAACTGAAGACTTGTGATGATGAAGCCATTGGAGATCCAGAGACTGAAGTCCAACTTCCAGAGTTGAAGAGGAGATCCTGCTAGCAGCTGTTGAGGAGACTAGGGTTTAGGAGCTAGGCAGAGCTCTAGATTAGAAAGCTTGTTTATCAAACATGGAATGCTTTGTTTGCATCCATCCTTTCCCTATGATTCAAAGTCTCTTTCAAATATCCACCTCCTTCCTTTGGAAGGATCAGTGAATGTATTTGAAAGATAGAACTTTTGAGGGAAACTGTCTGTATAATGTTAACAGTTAATGAACCACCCTTGGTAGGTAATTGACTGTCTAGCATTCCTTCACTTCATCTGGTTGATTGTTGTTCCTCCTGGGAGTTTGAGACTTGAAGAAAAGCCATTGCAGATGGAAGATCGATGATCAAGACCTTGCTGGAAAGCTTTGGAGATGGAGATTGATGCTTGCTGAAGCTTGTAGATGATTGGAGATCACTTGAAGACAGATGTTGATTCAGAGCTGCTGTGGCTGTTTATTTTTCTGCTGTTATTCATTCTTGATGTATTGATTGGTTTTCTGGACTGTATTGTTTGCTGTTTACCCTGTTGGGTTTAAAGTGAAGTCTGTTCACTTTCGCCTATTGTTTTCTAGGTTCGAGGTTGAGTGGGACTCCCTTGCCTCGCTTGTATTGCTGCATCCATGCATTTTACCGCTTTACTGTATATATCTGATATTGTTTATGTTTCCGTCTATTCCCTTAGGATCTCTGTTTCTCTCTGCGCAAGAGAGGAGCATGATAGACACTAGGTCTTAATCCATGCATGATAACATTAGGTTAGTTTGATTCCCTTCGCAACTGTAGGTTAGAGTTTTGTCTCTTCTTTCTCAAAACAAACAGAAAAACACAATAAATATTTTAAACACAATAAAAGACACTTCTCCCGTAAAAGAATGTGAACTCATCAAAACGTCATTTTTGTCCGCTGGGACTGTTAATCAGAAAACCCTTTTTCAGAAGGAATAAAATCAACCAAGACAAGCTTGTGCCGTACGTGGCCCGAACTACGTTTGCTCTGATCTTTCATGCTGTATGAAAGTACGTAGGCATAGGATGCGATATCCTAGCGAGCAACCTTCCCCTCCTTTCCCGTAGGTAGGCGAACTACGTTGACTCTGATTTCTCGTTCCAGACGGGAATACGTAGGCATAAAGCGCGATACTTTGCCGAGTCATTTTTATTTTCTTTTAACCCCTGACCTGTAGAGTAGATAGAATAACAATCCATACCCGAAAACAAGCGTGGATCCCATCGAGTACGATGGACGTGAGGGGTGCTAATACCTTCCCCTTGCGTAACCGACTCCCGAATCCAGGTTTTGGTTGCGACGACCATACCTTTCCCGTGTTGTGCGAGGTTTACTCTGAGCGTTTCCTTTCCCTCCCGTGGGATAAATAACGCACGGTGGCGACTCTTCTGCTCAGCCGGCGCCGATTTTCGCAGTAGCGACACCATGCAGTGTGGAAGTACGTAGGCATAGGATGTGATATCCTAGCGAGCAACCTTCCCCTCCTTTCCCGTAGGTAGGCGAACTACGTTGACTCTGATTTCTCATTCCAGACGGGAATATGTAGGCATAAAGTGAGATGCTTTACCGAGTCATGTTTTCTTTTCTTTTCAGACCTCATCCTTTAGTTTAGATAGAAGTGTAATCCGTACAAACAAGCAAGCGTGGATCCCATCGAGTACGATGGACGTGAGGGGTGCTAATACCTTCCCCTTGCGTAACCGACTCCCGAATCCAGGTTTTGGTTGCGATGACCATACCTTTTCCCGTCTTTGCATTAGGTTTACTTAGAGCGTTTCCTTTCCCTCCTTTGGGATAAATAACGCACGGTGGCGACTCTTCTGTATTGCCGGCGCCGATTTTCGCAGTAGCGACAGTTGGCGACTCTGCTGGGGACTGCAATGGTTTCCTATGCGAGTCTCGCCTTAGGTTTTTTCCTAGCTGTTTGGGGTCATCCCCAACAGCTGACGACTCTGCTGGGGAGTCCAACGGTTCCCTACGCGAGTCAATCCTAGCGCTTGTTTTCCCGTCGTGGGCTTTGTATGGATTTACATTTCTGTATTTACATTTCAGCATTTTATTATCATTATTATTGTTGTATTGTGGGTTTGATGGGGGTTCTATGATTGAGAGATAAGCCGGACCTGGGCTTGAGTGCACCTAGAATTAGAGTAGAGATTAGTGGGGGTGTGCATGCTTTGCATGTACTAGCTTCCCACGAAATCTACGCTCGGACGAGGTCCTTCTGGTTGACTTCCTGTTTCACCCTTTGGGTGCAGTGGGCTGTTGGTTAGTTGGATTGTCGACTCCGGGGACCGATCATTTGGAAGTTAGCTAAGTGAGGCCTCTTCAGGATTTGATGATGCCACTCCTTCTGGGAATCGTATCATCAACCCTGAAAGTCTGTGACGCCAACGACCGCATGGGATGCCGTACCTTGTGCCAGTTATAGGGACATCTACCTGTGAGAGGGACTTGGGGCATGCAGGTAACTTGACCTTCAGACTACCGGTTCATTTCTCATGAGATACAGGATTGTGGATATTTTGTGGATTGTTACTAGGTCTGTCAGAGACCAGGTGTGGGTTATATTATTGGGTCCATCCGAGACCAGGCTGGAGTTCTTTGTGAGGTTTGTCTGAGACCAGGGATTGATGAGTATTGGAGGGTCTGTCTGAGACCTGTTCTTGGTGTGACTTGGGCTTCTTATTCAGGGCACTTGATCCCCTGTTGCAGCTGTTTGCATTGCATTGTTTGCATACCCATTTATCATTGCATTTCATTAACGTGTGTCTGTGCTGCAGGTGCATTACATACTTCCCTGTTCTAGTGCTCCGGACTTCTGATTGTTGATATGGGTAGTGTGCGGAAGACAGTTGCGTATAAGCTGCCCACTCCGGATGTGAATTCTATATTGAGTTTGATTGCCCTTGCGGATGATGAGGTTAGGGCTAGCTTCAAGAAGAGTTATACTTTTGCCTTTGAAGGCCTGTTCAATATATGAGTTGTTTTCTCTTTTGTGATTGAATTTCAACTTCTTGCAACTTTTGTCATCGCACTGTCACGGCGCTACCCTGTATCAAATGTATAAGCACTAGAATGGGGGGAGTAATATTCCCCAATGCACAGGCACATATTGCATTTTGCATACATACTCATATTTGCATTACAGGTTTGTGATCCGTGTATCTTTTCTCCTGCATCCATTACAGGTACTTTCAGGATTGCAGATCAACGAATCCATCGTTATTCCACAAGGACTAATCAGAAGAAGATTATGGACAACGTGCAGAGTGAAATGCAAGAGATGCGTGATAGGATGGCCCTGCTCATGCAAACCATGGAGACCATCGCCAAGGGACAAGAGCAGCTGCAGAATCTGGTTCAACCGATAGTCGCACGGGCTAAAAACAACGGGACACCGCATGGTGAAAATATTGCTGCTTCTCCCCGAGTTGAGAATCGTCAAAGTGCTGATGTTATTCCCGTAAACGGTTTGAATGCTGGAGAAACTGGTCCTGTAGGTGGAGGTGGGAACGCCATTAATATGAATGCCAATGCAAATACTGCTAGGGTATTTGTGGGTAATGTCAACCAGGGTTTCAATGGGGGCGTTGAGAATGTCGGAATGAATGGTATTAATGGTAACCAGGGCTTCAATGGTGTGAACATGGGGTATGGCAACATTGTTGGCACCAAGGCTGGGTTTGGTTACTATGGTTATGGTAATCGTGGATATGGAACTAGCGCATACAACGCTCAAGAGACGGGCAATCTGAGGTATGACCCCAGGTACTTCCAAACGGGTCCGGGCCGTGATGCAGATTATGTTGGATACGATGCAGTACCTCGCTGGGAGGACCGTTAGGAGGTTGTGTTCTCTGGTCAGAACGAGGGTTATGAAAGATCCAGGAATGACAACCATCGGATGAGATTGCTAGAAGAGAAAGTGAACGGGTTAGCCAGCCAGAATGCTCTTGGGCTGGATATGTCCAATATGGGATTGGTACCAGGGCTGAGGGTACCTCTGAAATTCAAAGCGCCATCTTTTGATAAATATAAAGGGGACACGTGCCCGAGGGTACATGTTCGTTCATTTTACAGGAGGATGTCCGCGTATTCAGACGACGAAAAGATGCTCATGCATTTCTTCCAGGACAGCTTGTCAGGGCCGTCGCTGGAATGGTATATGAGCCAAGAGCCAACACAGATAAAAAGCTGGAAAGAGCTAGCGGAAGCTTTCGTGAAGCATTACCAATACAACAGCGATCTCGCCCCTAACCGGGTTCAACTGCAAAGCCTCTCTCAGAAGCCCAGTGAAAGCTTCAAAGAATACGCCCAGAGATGGCGTGATTTGGATGCCAGAGTACAACCTCCTATGGTGGAGCGTGAAATGATGGACTTGTTCGTAGGGACATTCTCAGGAATGTACTATGACCGGCTGCTCAACTTCTCAATGAGTACCTTCTCCGAGTTGATCCTGATGGGGGAGCGTATAGAAAACGGGATAAAAATCGGTAAGATTCAAGCAGGAGAGTCTGCTTCAGCTGGAAGCAATAAGAAAGCTTTCGGGGGTAGAAAACAGGAAGATGCCAATTCGGTATGTAGCTCTCGGGGAAGAAATAAGGGATGGAGGCAATACCAACCGCAACAAGTTGCAAGTGTGACAATCCCCGCGCAACATCAGCAACAGCCGCAGCAGCAGGGGCAACAACATCCGGCTCAGCGAAGAATTCAGAACGGGAAGCCGAAAAGGGTATTTGATCCACCGCCAGTATCGTACGCTGAGCTTCTTCAGAATTTGTTACGGTTACAGTTGGTCGAGAAAAGAACGATGGCTCCTCCGACAGGGATCCCCCCACCCAGTTATAACGCTAATGAGCATTGTGAATTCCACTCTGGGGCACCCAGCCATAATATCGAAAACTGCCACGCTTTCAAGCATAAAGTGCAAGATTTGCTTGATAGCACTGCTATTAATTTTGGTACGGAAGGGCCCAATATTACACAACAACCAATGCCAAACCATGAATAGGCTGGATTATGGTGGACAAAGAGGAGTTCTATAGTTCGGGTGGGCCGTTAAAAGTAGATCAGAACAGTGGCAGGCTGCCTCTAATAACTGATTGTGAAGATAGCTGGTTCAGCAGCAGGACAGATGTGAAAGCCCGGTTCTCGGAAGCTGGCATTTTTCTTTGTTTTATCTTGTCATTTCTTTACGTTTGTAGTTTCTTTCCTGTTTAAAATGCAATCTTGTTTGTAAAACTTGTTGTTTCCATTCAATTGATGATAATGAAATAAATATGCATGTTTTGATTAAATCCATTCGTGTTCACTAATTGTTTTTACAAATGTCCACCGCCTGGTTAAGAGGAATCCGGGGAGGATGACGAAAATGAACGACATGCAAAATTCCGATTGTATGCTTTTTGAAACAAAAACTGCTGATGATGTACAGGCATTGTTTCAAATCCCAAAACACCGGAGATATAAGGAAGATAATCCCTTGTCAACCCCTTTGAGCCTTGTAGTAGGAGTTTCTTTCTGTGAATGAAAAACCCTCAATCTTAACCTGGGGCAGGGTAGGTGTTAGCTAATTTGACCGAGCGTCCAAATTGCAAAAGGAGTGTCCGTTCGAGGATCAATCACACCTCTAGAGGTCGTGCCAGAGAAACCATGGTGGTTAAGCATCAGGAGTGAAACAGTCACATTATTCCCCAATGAATCAGACAACCAGCGTCACACGACTTGTTCGAAAGAAAAAAGAGAAAAAAGAAATCAAAAGCCCGCTAAGTCAAGAAAAGAAAACAATTGACTTAGGCAAAAATGAGGGCATCCCGCTGGACTCAAAAAACCAAAAGAACTCAAAAGAGTCAGTCCAGGCAAAAGTTAGGGATACGAAAAATGAAAGGATGGAAAAATCCTCAAATGAAATACGAGTCGTGTGACCTCAAGTGTCAAAGACGAAAGGTGAGTGGCTGTCACTCCCAACAATCATAATTTCTCGAACTATCACTCCTATCTTTCAGCCTCTGAGAGGTGAGTGCTAAGGTCGAATTAGCTGAACATAAGATCGGAGAACATCAAGGAGAATGGGTGGGTTAAAATAAACTTTGAGCCTTTATCCTTTCCTTCCAAACCATGAACCTGATCACGTTATAACCTTCAAAAGTCCTAATTGAAGCAGGTTGCTTCGAAAGCATACTTCGGTAAAGGTCGCGTCGATTCTGACTCCTGAAAGGGTTCCTCTTACCATGTTAGTACTGATGTTGATAAATGTTTTGTGCATTATATGCTATAAACTGTTTTTCCCTTCTCCCAGTGAACAGATTGGATGTCAAAACTATCATATGTGTTGCATTAATACGTCTTTTACGCAGAACAACTTGTTTTACTTGCGAGTAAGCGCTTGACAGCAGGAAAGTTTCCTACAGTGGAAAGTATGGTCAGGATAGAATGCAGAGCGCCCGAATGCTCTGCAAGCCGGGGCAAGCCATTAGGTGCTCCCCAGTCAGGTCAGCCATTCAAAGTCAGTTACTCTGGGGCAATCAGGTCGAGATTCGGTAAATCTATCGTAGTTGGAAGTACTACTCTGGATCAGCTAATCAGGGGCAAAGTCATTGCAATCAGGGGCAGGCCATCTTAAGAGCGCAGAAGTTATTCTTTACTCGAGGGGCATTTGGTGTGAAGTATTTCTCCGAAGTTCAGAATGCTGGGGCAGTTCATATCAGACCAACGGGGTACAAATGTTCAGATTCCCTTTTGAGGACTATCCCCATAGAGGTCCCACAGGCCGGGGCATATCAGAAGCGAAGGAATTGTTCTTCTCCGTATCATCAGAGCTACTCAGAGCTATTCGAGCAGATTCAGTCAATCTTAAAGTGTGAGACGAATGTCGGGAAGTCATGTTACTGTCTTCCGATTCTTCAACCAGAAAAATGTATTGGCAATCACTGTAAGGCCCGTCCGTGTTGGCGCGTCAGTTTCAAATCCAATCTTCATTAGTACGCAGGAAGACTCCGCCTGTTTTCCCTAGAGGAGTCCAATCATACTTGGCACATATGTTATTCCCCAGCGAAGTTGGTTTCACTTTTCCAGCATTTATTTTGGCTGGAATAATTCTGTGATATCCGGTTATCCTCGGCGGAGTTAGCTTTGTCTTCAGCATTTATTTTGCTGGAGCACCTCACTGCATTTGCATGTATCATCATACTTGCATCTAACCCAAATACGTAGCATTTCCATGCTATATGGAAACATTACGTCATTATCAAACATATGTATTCAGAAACATAAACCAGGTTGGTTACCTCGTTGGTTTCAGATGTTTGTTTTCCCTTGCAGATAATTGAGATTATGATTCAGGAAGATGTTCGGATAGTCGGATTTGTGGCGCAAGGCGAGCAGTGATCGTGTTCGTCCTATCATGTGGACCCTAACAGAGTTGCTTGGTTGAGTTTCTATGTTCCCCAGCTGAGTCCTTCTCAGGTCGCTGTTATGTCGGCATTACAAGATTTCATAGTTCAGATTTTTTGGAGTTATCGTCGTGATTTCCCCAGTAGAGTTTTCTTCCCCATCAGAGTTGCTTGGTTGAGTTTCTCTTCTTCCCCAGCGAAGTTTTCTTCAGACTGTTGTCACGTCAGTATTGAAAATCTTGAAATTACTACCTGCCGTCGAAGTAGGTGTTTAACGGCTGTCGTCAGAATTACCCCAGTAGAGTTTTTCTTCGGATTGTTGTTACAAGAATCTTGTGGATTAAACCTTCGGAGTTATTACCCTGGTTGAAGGAGTTATACCCTGGTTGAAGGAGTTATACCCTGGTTGAAGGAGTTATACCCTGGTTGAAGGAGTTATTACCCTGGTTGAAGGAGTTATACCCTGGTTGAAGGAGTTATTACCCTGGTTGAAGGAGTTATACCCCGGTTGAAGGAGTTATACCCTGGTTGAAGGAGTTATTACCCTTGTTGAAGGAGTTATACCCCGGTTGAAGGAGTTATACCCTGGTTGAAGGAGTTATACCCTGGTTGAAGGAGTTATTACCCTGGTTGAAGGAGTTATACCCTGGTTGAAGGAGTTATTACCCTGGTTGAAGGAGATATACCCTGGTTGAAGGAGTTATACCCTGGTTGAGGGAGCTGTTGCCCTGGTTGAAGGAGTTATACCCTGGTTGAAGGAGTTATTACCCTGGTTGAAGGAGTTATACCCTGGTTGAAGGAGTTATTACCCTGGTTGAAGGAGATATACCCTGGTTGAAGGAGTTATACCTTGTTTGAGGCAGTTTATTACCCTGGTTGAGGGAGCTGCTACCCTGGTTGAGGGAGTTATTACCCTGGTTGAAGGAGATATACCCTGGTTGAAGGAGTTATACCCTGGTTGAGGGAGCTGTTGCCCTGGTTGAAGGAGTTACACCCTGGTTGAAGGAGTTATTACCCTGGTTGAGGGAGTTGTTGCCCTGGTTGAAGGAGTTATTACCCTGGTTGACGGAGTTATTTTCCCGTAGTGGTGACGGAGTTATTTCCCGCAGTGGTGGCGGAGTTATTTTTCGTAGTGGTGACGGAATAATTTTCCCGTAGTGGTGACGGAGTTATTTCCCGCAGTGGTGGCGGAGTTATTTTCCCGTAGTGGTGATGGAGTTATTTTCCCGTAGTGGTGACGGAGTTATTTTCCCGTAGTGGTGACAGAGTTATTTCCCGCAGTGGTGGCAGAGTTATTTTCCCGTAGTGGTGACGGAGTTATTTTCCCGTAGTGGTGACGGAGTTATTTCCCGCCCTGGTTGAAGGAGTTATTACCTTAGTTGAGGGAGTTGTTGCCCTGGTTGAAGGAGTTATACCCTGGTTGAAGGAGTTATTACCCTGGTTGACGGAGTTATTTTCCCGTAGTGGTGACTGAGTTATTTCCTGCAGTGGTGGCGGAGTTATTTTCCCGTAGTGGTGACGGAGTTATTTTCCCGTAGTGGTGACAGAGTTATTTCCCGCAGTGGTGGCAGAGTTATTTTCCCGCAGTGGTGGCAGAGTTATTTCCTGTAGTAATGATAAAGTAGTACCCGTAGCGATGGCGGTGTTGTTATTTTTCCAGATTATCTTCCCGCAGTGGTGGCGGAGTGATGACGGTGTTATTTTTCTGTAATGGTGATAGAGTGATTTTCCTGTATCGTTGGCAGGGTCATGTTGTGTTGACAGAAGTACTTCCCCAGTGAAGTCGTCCAGGTTATTCAAGTATTGACAAGATAATGACGAAATCAGATTTGTAGATAATGTTCCCCAAACAGTCGTGCAGTTCATTTCTGCGGTTGGCAAATTTCCGGGTTCTTAGTATTCAATCGTCTCGTACCTTGACTGTTTGAAGGCCGTTTGCTCTTCACCCAGTTGGGTCCAAGCCGCTTGAATAGGGGCAGCTGTTGCACCCCAAAATTTGCCCAACCTTTTTTTAGCCTAGGCTTATGTTTTAATTGCATAATCATTTGCATTGTCATCATGTACATAGTGCATTCATCTGCATTGCATAGCATAGGCAAGATATCTTAACAGGGGATCAAGTGCTATTCTTGTCTCAAGAGGTATGTTCAAGGGGTTTCATTCATATTCAGGATTACTTAGATCACTCAGTGGATTCTCTCCTATCTAGAGGTTGTTTGGGAATCATCAGAGGGTATATGAACTATGAGCCAAAAGCATGGGGTGTGTATGGATGTTATGAAGAACCTAGATGATCATTTTGAAGAAGAGCCAGGTCATTGGAATGATTGCAAGAGCCTCAGTTGAAGTCAGTCAACTAGGGTTTTATCTGGGTCAACACTAGGTCAACCCTAGGTCAAAGACTTGTTTTGAAAGGTATCAAGGCTCATTTGAAGGATGTGGGATTAATTATTTGATATGTGGATATGGATGTGGTGTTGTGCCCAAGAAAAATCAAAAGGAGTCAAGGAGAAGAGGAGTTACCAAATTAGGGTTTCAGTGTAAAATCCCCTAATTTAGGTCAAACTTCCAAGCAGGGTAACTCAAAATGCAAGCTTCATATGAATTTCTGGTCCACATGAAACTTGTAGGGTATCTTCATAGCTTTAATTTGAGTGGCGGAAGTCATCAAGATGATTTATAGAACTCAAGTTATAGTTCTTGCAAGTTACAGGTCATCTGAGGACACTAAAATTTGTCTGTGAAAGTTGTCTGTCATCCAAGCAACTTTTGACCTTCAAGGAGTTTTCAAATGAATTCTTGGAAAACATAAGGGTTGTTCTTCATGATCTCCCCTTTCCAAAAAGGTATTGTATGCCTTCATCTTATTTGTGAAGCTCAAGTTATAGTTTGTGCAAGTCAGGGGTATTTTGGGAAAGTGGAATTATATGTCATTCTTAGCGTATGCCTAAAACTCATACAAGGAAGCTTCAAATGAAAAACTTCACAACATAAAAGTTGTTCAAAATGACATGTTAAGCCTAGAAAAGATGGTCATGGCATGTTTGAAAAGCTTGTAGCAAGAATTGACAAAAGTTGGTGAAAATGACTTAAAAAATGGACATAAGTTGAAAAAGTTCAAATTGAAAATTGGTATGGGCAATCTACAAATCCAAAATGGGGCATATGATATATCAAATTGAGTCTAAACAACATTTTAAAGACTTTGGTTCAGCCACAATTTTGATTTGAGGGTTAAAAAATGGACTTGCTTTGTAATTCCGTCACTTGCATAATAAGGTACATGTGAGAAACTCAACATAAGGCAAAGGAATCCCTTGTTTTTCACTCATATCACTCCAATTTGTCATGAAAAGAGATTTTAAAAGGTGGTTAAGGGGCTGTTAGTGGATTGAAGTGAGATATCATGAGACATCAAAATACCATATCATGAGAAATTCATGAAGTTTCTAGAATCATCCTAGATTGATCTAGAAGACTCTAGATCTTTCCATGCTCTCCTATATATTGGATTGAGATCATTAAGAGTAAAGGTTGGTGATAGTTGATGTTGAATCCATTTTCTCCATTTGCAAATCATATTGAATCTTCATTTTTCTCTTCACCATTTTTCCATTTTTCCCACATTTTTCTACACTTGAAAACTCAAATTTTCAATTCCATTTTTCTCCCACTTTTGGTTCATTCCACCATTGCAAATACATTCCTTATCATTCTTACAATTGATTCAACACTTTTTTGGCCATAATTGATGCATGAACCAAGCTACACAACTCCATTAAAGTGAGCTCCAAGTGAAAAATTGATTTTTTGTTTTCCATCAATTCACTCCTTTCTTTCCATCCAAACACCTTCCTCATCAATTATAGGACGTGTCCACATCATTTTCTCAAAGAATTGGTGATCGAGTGAAGCTCCATAAGCCATTTTTCGGAGGTATAAAGAATTCGACATAACTCATGATTTATGAGTCTTTCTTGCATTATTGTTGTTGCATTACATTGCTCTCATCTCCTACATGGATTCTAGTACAAAAAAGATGGGTTTTATGACAATTTTTGGTTCTTGAGTTTTTCTTGAGGTGCCACGTTTTGGGAGTTAGAGAGAGTTTCAAGAAAATCTAAGACCATATTTGGATTCCTTGATTTTTTTCCTTCAAGTTTGACCAAAAGTTTGTGCGAAACGAATAATTATTGATGGAGTTATGGTGCTTCAAAGTAGCAAAAAACTCATGTTCATGGAGCTGCGGGTTACTATTCACAAAGTTGAAAAATTTGATTTGGAGAAGAAGGTGTTAACACCGTCGGATGCATTTCCAAGTCAACGTTTCTTCCATTCATCCAACGCCTCTCACTGCGCCACGCAATCGGCCACATAAGCCTCATGCCACTTTTATTTATTCATGTTATTTTCTTTTATTTTCCTATTGCCATGTTTCTTTTATTTTTTCTGTTTTATATGCTGACTTCAAATAATCATAAAAAATAGGAAAATTAGTCTTTTTGATCCCCATTTTCTTGTGCTAAATTTTTAAGATGTCTAGGATTTAATAAAACTGGAATTATAATTTTAACATTTTTTGAAATTTTCTTTGGATTTTTTACATTTGGGTCGTCATAAAAAGGACAATGCTGGTGCTATCATTTTGTTGAATTTCTTTGACCTATCAAAGCACAATTTAAATGTCAATCCTTTTGCAGGGATCTCATACACACGTTGAGGTATTGTGATATATTTTTGTGGGAATTTTATTGTACAATTTTAATTGGTTTTGGATGCTTTCTTTAATATGCTCCACTTTAATCTTTCCTTTGGTATACATGAGATATCTTGCAATGTTTCCATCTTATTTGACCATTTATCTTTGGATATTTTTGTGGTATCTCTCACCCCTTGTTTGTGGCTTGATGTAGGGCATTGGAGATTTTTATTTGAATTTTTTAGCCCCTTTTGCTATTCTTCTTATATTTTTGTATTCGGACTTGTAATTTGGACTTCCAAACGGACTTTATTTTTGTTAAGGCTCCAACGGCCGCTTTATGTTTGCATGATGAACGCCGTGGCTTATATTTCTTATTGTAGATAGGTTAGAGGTATTGGAAGACCCTTAGGTGGCTGTTATTTGTATGTGTAGCTTGCCCGATTATCGACTTGTTTGCCTGATAGCATGTTGCGATTCCAAATAGTGGATTACGCGTTTCACTCGGAGTTTTCACTCGATTCTTTGCATATGATCACTTGATATTTTCTTATTCCATCCATGAATGGGCTTGAGGTTGAGATGAACCTTCCTCCCTCCTTTGCATCGCATTTATCATTGCTATATTCATGTTCATTTATATGCGGTTATTACTTGTATTTCTGTTTCTTCCTTTCGTTTTCCTTTCCCCTAGGACTTCCATTCTTCCTTGTTCAAGGGAGGATGTGATAGACATTAGGTCTTAACCTATGCATGATAACATTAGGTTAGTTTGATTCCCTTTTCAACCATAGGTTAGAATTCTGTCTCTTCTTTCTCAAAACAATAGAAAAACATTAATAAAGGCTATAACAAAATCAATTCATTTTTTCCGTCAAAAGATTTGAACAAACATCAACCTTTTTGCAATAAGAAAACCCTTGTTTAAGGTGATATTTTTTATAAAAGACATTTGAACAGCTTGTGTCGTGCGTAGCCCGAACTACGTTTGCTCTGATCTTCCATGCAGTGTGGAAGTACGTAGGCATAGGATGCGATATCCTAGCGAGCAACCTTCCCCTCCTTTCCCGTAGGTAGGCGAACTACGTTGAATCTGATTTCTCGTTCCAGACGGGAATATGTAGGCATAAAGTGCGATGCTTTACCGATTCATGTTTTCTTTTCTTTTCAGACCTCATCCTTTAGTTTAGATAGAAGTGTAATCCGTACAAACAAGCAAGCGTGGATCCCATCGAGTACGATGGAAGTGAGGAGTGCTAATACCTTCCCCTTGCGTAACCGACTCCCGAATCCAGGTTTTGGTTGCGATGACCATACCTTTTCCCGTCTTTGCGTTAGGTTTACTTCGAGTGTTTCCTTTCCCTGCTTTGGGATAAATAACGCACGGTGGCGACTCTTCTGTATTGCCGGCGCAGATTTTCGCAGTAGCGACACCGAAAAACCCCAAAACCTCAGAAACCTCTCCATCTTCAACAATGGCCGGAAACGCAGATGTCAGTAACATTTCCTTCCCTGAGGGCGAGTTAGGCGAAAGACAACGAGCACAGTACATTGCATTTCATCAGAGGTCACTCCAGCCGACTCACTACCCGCACCTTCCATCGCTTACGGAGCTCGGACTCCTTGAAGGTGTAACCTGGATGCTTCAACGAGCAGGCATCTGGAACCTCTGCACCAACCCCCAGCCAACCTACGAACAACTCACTCTTGAGTTCTTGAGTTCGTTCACTTACGTCACAGGCAGCGGCGAACTCAACCAGCATTTAGGTGCCGCTTGCTTCCGGATGTTTGGCGTCAACTATCAGATGCACCAGAACCAGATTGTCGGCATCCTACAGCTACCCCGCGGCGACAACGCTCATCGCCGCATCACTGATCAGTTCCAGCACGAAGCCTTCGCGCTGTGGTATTAGTTGATCAGCCTCAATGCCGATGGTTGGGACTCCCTGCACGCCACTCACATCCATAACCCCACCATCAGGTACTTTCACAGAGCGTTGAGTAACACTATCTTCGCCAGAGACAGCAACCACAAAGTGAACTCCAAGGAGCTCTTCTTTCTTCATTGCGTCTTCAACAATGAACCCGTCAACGCTGCCCCGTTTCTGCTGGCTCACATTCAGGCCAACTGCAACCGTGGCTCGAAGCCATTCTACTTTGGCGGGATTGTCACGGCTATTGCACTTGGGCTGAACCTTGGCGACCGCCTCCAGCACCTCCATTCCATCCCCTCAGTGTTCCTTGACACCGACCACTGCAGGGCCTCCCATCTCATCCGCTCCCGAGCTGACGGGAAATACCATCCGGTTGTGCGTGGCAAGATCGTCCGAAGCATCATTCTTCCGTCCCGCACCCGCATCCATCCAGAGGACCGTACCAACTGGTATTCGACCTCACTGCCCCTCCTGCTGCCGCTGTTCCCACTCAGGATCCCACTCATGAGTTGGACAGGTCCAAGCAGCCAGAGGCATCGCAACCTCCTCCTCTAGTAGGTACATCTTCTTGCCGCCGCCGTCATCATCCCGTGCCAGACTACACGGAAGAGGACCTCCGTCGCTCCCTAGACCAGCAGGCACAGATACTCACGATGCTGCAGCAGCAGAATCAGCGAGCTGACAGGTTCGAGGCTTGGCACCGCACTCAAATGCAACAACTTCACACCGGCCAAGCTACGATCACTGAAAGCCTAGCGAATCTGACCCTGCAGGCCGAAGGACTCTGAGACACGGTCTACCACACCGGAGCCATGAGCTATGAGGATAGAGTAGCCCTTGCTAGAGCTAGAGGACGCCAGCGCGGACGTGACAGAGGCCGGGACTAGATTTTCATTTTTTTCCTTCATTGTTTACTATATTTCAGTATTCTATATTTTCATTTTCAGTTGTATCTCCCTCTCGCATGCTTCAAGAATCAGTGAGGACACTGATCGAGATAGTGTGGGAGCGGAGCCTTATTTCCATTGTACTCTGAACTTCCCTTATTTCCTGTATTTCCATTTCACTGCACTTTGAATTTTAGTAATATCTATTCTTACACTTTCTATTTCTAGCAAATAAAGCTCGTCTATATATTTTTCACGTTACGCAAACTATCCCCACATTATTCAACGTAAACAAAAACTTTCATTTGTTCCTCAAAAGCAAAAACATCACGAGAATGCACCTGAGTTCAAAACAAGTTTTGAAAACTACGAGGAAACGACAGTTCTAACAAAACCAGTATCGTCCAGACACCTTAGATCTCTATTTTATGCGAGTCGGTTTCACCACCTACGTGTACCAAAGTCTCAAGTGTCTACGCAAACTCAACCCCAAGTAGTTTATACTAGCAGTCAGCACCATCCTAAAAACACTTCTAAGCGAGCGACCGATGCAAATAAGTGTATGATCTCCAAAAAGAATGAAAAATCATGAAAAGAGAGCTAAAAAGCCCAAGAATATAAGATACGTTTCCTTCTAAGTTAGGTGCTCCTCACCCGAGCATTTAGCCCAACGACACGAAAAACTCATTGAAAAATCAATGACATCAAATTATGATCAATGAAGAAGATCAAAAACAGAAATGAGATCATATTCACTAACAGGTCGACTTGCCATGAAAGTGTGCGGACAACGGGCTTAATGTGATTGCGCTAGAACAAACAGGGTGAACTTGCCACGAGAACCTTGACACCAAGATACGGTAGCATGACTGAGACCGATTTGCATAAAAAGGAGACCTCCGGAGACTCGTAGTCCAGTGTCATCATGATACTCGTCTTGTTCCTACCAAGAATCCTGGCTTTTCCAAACTATGCGAACGAGGAAGCAGCCTCGTGCTTGCCGACTTTTCCATGTTTTACTTGAGGACAAGCAAAGATTCAAGCTTAGGGGAGTTTGATAACACGAAATCATATAGATATTTTCATGCATAATTCAACTAATGTCTAACCATTTTCGATCCGATTTCGGGTTATTTCCGTGTATTTGTATGATGTTTTTGCAGGTATTCAACGATCACGTCTAAACAAGGCAACATGAAGAAAAGAAGCAATCTCAGATGAAATATGGACGAAAAAGGAGTGAAAATACAATGAAAAGCGCAGCAATCAGTTTTTGCTGATGTGACGATCGTCACAGATGCATGACGACCGTCACACGGGTGACGACCGTCACACCTTGTGACGACCGTCATGCAGGCAAAAACGCCCCACTCAAATTACACGTCAAAAGAGCAGTTCCAATTCCCATTAAGTGGACCACTACTCCCTAAATTATCTGCCTCAAGGTCAATCATCCTCAGAGATAACCGTTGGGATTCCACTTCTATAAAAAGGGAAGCAGGGGACTTCAAAAAGGGGGCTGCATTCATACCACGAAGTGCTGCCGAATTTAATTTCCAGAGCAAATTACTTTCCAGTTTTATTTGTATTCATTTTCCTTTACATTTACTTATTCTCATTTCCGCTCTTTTATAATTGCTATTGCACTGTACGATCAAATTGGCACTAAAGACCAGAATCCTGCCAACATCTGTGGAGGATCTGCCCAAAGGCCAATTGGCATATTTACAGGTTTTCATTTTGATCGACTTCTGTTTTATTATAATGCAATTTATTATTTATTATTCTTATTTATGTTTTGTTTTTCCAAATTCCATGTCTAGCTAAACTTAGGTAATCGATATGTAGTAATAATTCGAATGGGATTTGATAACTCTTGTTTGAAAACTTTCTTTTCACAAAAATAATCTATGGTTTAAGTGTTTAAAATTGATTCACTGAATAAACTTCGTCGCGAAAGCGAGAACTTATTTAAAAGTAGTTTTGCCACGAAAGTGGGAAATTAATTAAGATACGAACCAACAAGCGAAAGCTACGGTAAGGTCAGATAGTAAACACTAGGCATTTGTTTTAATAACAGCGAAAGCACTTTAAAACGAATTAGAACTTAGAGATTTCCAAAAAATGATTTTAACCCCGAACGGGATACGAAAGTGTACGTTCGGCCCTTAGGATTATGATTAGCGTTAATAACCTTCGTGAGACGAGAGTCTTCAAATCTCCATTTTCTGCTTAAATAAACTGTGAAAACCATTTCATACACCAGTAATTTATCAAATCCCTGAAGAACACATTTACTACGTATCGATTCAATTAATTAAAATCTAAATAGTAATCTTAGTTCCCTTTTTAGTGACAAATCTTATTCCCTTAAACATATTCTACCTAGCTAAACATAGTAACTCCCGAGAACACTAGTTTGATTACGAGTACCTGTGGGATCGATATCTTTTATTACTACGCGATAGACTGTGCACTTGCAGTTAGTTGTATTAGACATAGAAAGTCGCGATCAAGAAGCCACACATATTAGAAAGATACAAAAAACAGAAGCCACACATATTACTCAAACCATTAGAGTAAATTAGGGCAAATATGTTCTGTTTCAAAGAAAAGCATGTCAAGATTAGATTTCGTTAATCCTTTTTAGCCCTATCCGATTAATCAAGCATGCGAACTTAGTTTCGATCAATAAAATCGTGTATCCTTGCAAATCTGTTCATTTCTAAAGCGGGTCTGTGAATATTATTGTTTTAATTGCTAGATGATTTCTCTAAATAGCAACTGAAACAAACAAACATAAAGATCGATACAAAGCGAATATTAACTTCTAAATCTACGTCTAGAGTTTGTTGGTTAATAGATGAAAAAAATAGATCAAGACTCGGAAAATCTATGTCTAGAGTGATTCAAACCATAAATACATCATTAAAAGCAAATATCTTCGTCCTCTATTGATCATAACCTTGTTCACATACAAAAGATCAAAAGAAATACATAAAAGCAGAATTAACTAACTCTAATCTTGACACAAAAGTGTTTAGCTACCCATCACCATGGTAGCTTGATCAACATGTAAGAAAAGAAGCTTTGCTAGCATTAAAGTCGAAGAATCGAGGATTGATGCTCCTAAGATTTAATTAGAGGTTCTCCAAGAGTTTCTAAGGTTTTTGACCAAGAAAGTCATTTTTCTCTTTCTCAAATGCTAAAAAGTGTGAGAAAGTACAAGTTGTTGAAAATATCTTCCAAGTGAGATATTTACAGACAAGGCCACTTAGTGCAGTAAGTGGCACCGCACTAAGTGCCCTGAGAGGCGCGCTAAGCATGGTCAGAAGAACACAACTTATTTACCAGGAAGTGCGCTAAGCGAGATAGGAGCTCACTTATGGCATTTTGAGCCTTTAGCTACTGGAATTTTCATGAGTGCGCTGGTCTCAAGCTGAAAAGCTCGCTTAGCGAGCTACGCCGGCACGAAAACATCAAAAATTGCTTTCCAGTCCTTCTTTCTTGCACCAATTGTTCCTATCATCAAAAATAGGCAAGAAGAACTATTAAAGAGCATCAAAATGCTCAATATTCACAATATTTACACTAAAATAGAAAATTAACATAAAGACACTTAAACTACTAGATTTTAGACTAAACTGTAAAGAAAACCAATTGAAAGGGCTATAAAATCAAGTTAAAGTATGCACAATTTGGCCCTTAATAATTACAACTCCTTGGAACTCAAACAATCTAAAGGGATCAGATGTTAGGACATGTGGCCTGACATCACATCTGCTTCAACATAGAAACAATCTCAGACATGTCCATTACTCCCCCTGTCACATATAACCAATATTTTCCCTAAAGGCAAAAACCGAAATCTCCTGAAGTCCAAACCTCAACTTCCTAAGTTCACACATCCCTGTCACGAGGAAAACGCAAATCATCTGGCAGGCAACTATGAATTATCCAAGTTCACACATTAGAAACACATACAATAGAAGCCACACATATTAGAAACATACAAAAAACAGAAGCCATACATATTACTCAAAACATTAGAGTAAATTAGGGCAAATATGTTCTGTTTCAAAGAAAAGCATGTCAAGATTAGATTTCGTTAACCCTTTTTAGCCGTATCCGATTAATCAAGCATGCGAACTTAGTTTCGGTCAATAAAATCATGTATCCTTGCAAATATGTTCATTTCTAAAGCGGGTCTGTGAATATTATTGTTTTAATTGCTAGACAATTTCTCTAAATAGCAACTGAAACAAACAAACATAAAGATCGATAAAAAGCGAATATTAACTTCTAAATCTACGTCTAGAGTTTGTTGGTTAATAAATGAAAAAAATAGATCAAGACTTGGAAAATCTATGTCTAGAGTGATTCAAACCATAAATACCTCATTAAAAGCAAATATCTTCGTCCTCTATTGATCATAACCTTGTTCACATACAAAAGATCAAAAGAAATACATAAAAAGCAGAATTAACTATCTCTAATGTTGACACAAAAGCGTTTTGCTACCCATCACCATGGTAGCTTGATCAACATGTAAGAAAAGAAGCTTTGCTAACATTAAAGTCGAAGAATCGAGGATTGATGATCCAAAGATTTAATTATAGGTTCTCCAAGAGTTCCTAAGGTTTTTGACCAAGAAAGTCATTTTTCTCTTTCTCAAATGCTGAAAAGTGTGAGAAAGTACAAGTTGTTGAAAATATCTTCCAAGTGAGATATTTACAGACAAGGCCACTTAGTGCAGTAAGTGGCACCGCGCTAAGTGCCCTGAGAGGCGCGCTAAGCATGGTCAGAAGAACACAACTTATTTCCCAGGAAGTGCGCTAAGCGCGATATGAGATCACTTATGGCGTTTTGAGCCTTAAGCTACTGGATTTTTCATGAGTGCGCTGGTGTAAAGCTGTAAAGCTCGCTTAGCGCGCTACACCGGCACGAAAACATCAAAAATTGCTTTTCAGTCCTTCTTTCTTGCACCAATTGTTCCTATCATCAAAAATAGGCAAGAAGAACTATTAAAGAGCATCAAAATGTTCAATATTCACAATATTTACACTAAAATAGAAAATTAACATAAAGACACTTAAACTACTAGATTTTAGACTAAACTATAAAGAAAACCAATTGAAAGGGCTATAAAATCAAGTTAAAGTATGCACAATTTGGCCCTTAATAATTACAACTCCTTCGAACTCAAAAAATCTAAAGGGATCAGATGTCAGGACATGTGGCCTGACATCACATCTGCTTCAACATAGCAACAATCTCAGACATGTCCATTACTCCCCCTGTCACATATAACCAATATTTCCCCTAAAGGCAAAAACCGAAATCTCCTGAAGTCCAAACCTCAACTGCCTAAGTTCACACATCCCTGTAACGAGGAAAACGCAAATCATCTGGCAGGCAACTATGAATTATCCAAGTTCACACATTAGAAACACATACAATAGAAGCCACACATATTAGAAACATATAAAATAGAAGCCATACATATTACTCAAAACATTAGAGTAAATTAGGGCAAATATGTTTTGTTTCAAAGAAAAGCATGTCAAGATCAGATTTCGTTAATCCTTTTTAGCCGTATCCGATTAATCAAGCATGCGAACTTAGTTTCGATAAATAAAATCGTGTATCCTTGCGAATTCGTTCATTTTTAAAGCGGGTCCGTGAACATTATTGTTTTAATTGCTAGATGATTTCTCTAAATAGCGACTGAAACATACAAACATAAAGATCAATACAAAGCGAATATTAACTTCCACATCTTAGTCTAGAGTTTGTTGGTTAATAGATGAAAAAAATAGATCAAGACTTGGAAAATCTATGTCTAGAGTGATTCAAACCAAAAATACATCATTAAAAGAAAATATCTTTGTCATATATTGATCATAACCTTGTTCACATACAAAAGATCAAAAGAAATATATAAAAGCAGAATTAACTACCTCTAATCTTGACACAAAAGTGTTTTGCTACCCATCACCATGGTAGCTTGATCAACATGTAAGAAAAGAAGCTTTTCTAGCATTAAAGTCGAAGAATCGAGGAATGATGATCCAAAGATTTAACTATAGCTTCTCCAAGAGTTTTTAAGGTTTTTGACCAAGCAAATCATTTTTCTCTTTTTCAAATGCTGAAAAGTGTGAGAAAGTACAAGTTGTTGAAAATATCTTCCAAGTGAGATATTTATAGACAATGCCACTTAGTGCAGTAAGTGGCACCGCTGTAAGTGCCCTGAAAGGCGCGCTAAGCATGGTCAGAAGAACACAACTTATTTCCCACGAAGTTTGCTAAGCGCGATAGAAGCTCAGTTATGGCGTTTTGAGCCTTTAGGTACTGGATTTTTCATGAGTGCGCTGGTCTCAAGATGAAAATCTCGCTTAGCGTGCTCTGCCGGCACGAAAACATCAAAAATTTCTTTTCAGTCCTTTTTTATTGCACCAATTGTTCCTATCATCAAAAATAGGCAAAAGAACTGTTAAAGAACATCAAAGTGCTCAATATTCACAATATTTACACTAAAATAGAAAATTAACATAAAGACACTTAAACTACTAGATTTTAGACTAAATTGAAAAGAAAACCAATTGAAAGGGCTATAAAATCAAGTTAAAGTATGCACAATTTGGCCCTTAACAATTACAACTCCCTCAAACTGAAAAAATCTAAAGAGATCAGATGTTAGGACATGTGGCCTGACATCACATCTGCTTCAACATAGCAACAATCTCAGACATGTCCATTACTCCCCCAGTCACATATAACCAATATTCCCCCTAAAGGCGAAAACCGAAATCTTCTGAAGTCTAAACCTCAACTACCAAAGTTTACAAATCCCTGTCAAGAGGAAAACCCTAATCACCTGAAAGACAACTATGAAATATCCAAGTTCACACTCTAGAAACACATACAATAGAAGCCACACATATTAGAAACATATAAAACAGAAGCCATACATATTACTCATAACATTAGAGTAAATTAGGGAAAAGATGTTTTGTTTCAAAGGAAAGCATGTCAATATTAAATTTCGTTAATCCTTTTTAAACGTATCCGATTAATGAAGTATGTGAACATAGTTTCAATTATTAAAATCGTGTATCCTTGCGAATTCGTTCATTTCTAAAGCGGGTCCGTGAATATTATTGTGTTAATTGCTATTTGATTTCTCTAAATAGCGACTGAAACAACCAAACATAAAGATCGATATAAAGAGAATATTAACTTCCATATATACGTCTAGAGTTTGTTGGTTAATAGATGAAAAAAATAGATCAAGACTTGGAAAATCTATCTCTAGAGTGATTCAAACCATAGATACATCATTAAATGAAAATATCTTCGTCATCTATTGATCATAACCTTGTTCACATACAAAAGATCAAAAGAAATACATAAAAGCAGAATTAACTACCTCTAATCTTGACACAAAAGTGTTATGCTACCCATCACCATGGTAGCTTGATCAACATGTAAGAAAAGAAGTTTTTCTAGCATTAAAGTCGAAGAATCGAGGAATGATGATCCAAAGATTTAATTATAGCTTCTCCAAGAGTTTCTAAGGTTTTTGACGTAGCAAATCATTTTTCTCTTTCTCAAATGCTGAAAAGTGTGAGAAAGTACAAGTTGTTGAAAATATCTTCCAAGTGAGATATTTACAGCCAAGGCCACTTAGTGCAGTAAGTGGCACCGCGCTGACTGCCCTGAGAGGCGCGCTAAGCATGGTCAGAAGAAAACAACTTATTTCCCAAGAAGTGCGCTAAGTGCGATAGGAGCTCACTTATGACGTTTTGAGCTTTTAGTTACTAGATTATTCATGAGTGTGCTGGTTTCAAGCAGAAAAGCTCGCTTAGCGCCCTATGCCGGCACGAAACCTTCAAAAATTGCTTTTCAGTCCTTCTTTCTTTCCCCAATTGTTCCTATCATCAAAAATAGGCAAGAACTGTTAAAGAACATCAAAGTGCTCAATATTCACAATATTGACACTAAAATAGAAAATTAACATAAAGACACTTTCACTACTAGATTTTAGACTAAATTGAAAAGAAAACCAATTGAAAGGGCTATAAAATCAAGTTAAAGTATGCACAATTTGGCCCTTAACAATTACAACTCCTTCAAACTCAAAAAATCTAAAGAGATCAGATGTTAGGACATGTGGCCTGACATCACATCTGCTTCAACATAGCAACAATCTCAGACATGTCCATTACTCTCCCTGTCACATATAACCAATATTCCCCCTAAAGGCGAAAACCGAAATCTTCTGAAGTCTAAACCTCAACTACCAAAGTTTACAAATCCCTGTCAAGAGGAAAACCCTAATCACCTGAAAGACAACTATGAAATATCCAAGTTCACACTTTAGAAACACATACAATAGAAGTCACACATATTAGAAACATATAAAACAGAAGCCATACATATTACTCATAACATTAGAGTAAATTAGGGAAAAGATGTTTTGTTTCAAAGGAAAGCATGTCAATATTAGATTTCGTTAATCCTTTTTAAACGTATCCGATTAATGAAGCATGCGAACATAGTTTCAATTATTAAAATCGTGTATCCTTGCGAATTCGTTCATTTCTAAAGCGGGTCCGTGAATATTATTGTGTTAATTGCTATTTGATTTCTCTAAATAGCGACTGAAACAACCAAACATAAAGATCGATATAAAGAGAATATTAACTTCCATATATACGTTTAGAGTTTGTTGGTTAATAGATGAAAAAAATAGATCAAAACTTGGAAAATCTATCTCTAGAGTGATTCAAACCATAGATACATCATTAAAAAAAAATATCTTCATCATCTATTGATCATAACCTTGTTCACATACAAAAGATCAAAAGAAATACATAAAAGCAGAATTAACTACCTCTAATCTTGACACAAAAGTGTTATGCTACCCATCACCATGGTAGCTTGATCAATATGTAAGAAAAGAAGTTTTTCTAGCATTAAAGTCGAAGAATCGAGGAATGATGATCCAAAGATTTATTATAGCTTCTCCAAGAGTTTCTAAGGTTTTTGACGTAGCAAATCATTTTTCTCTTTCTCAAATGATGAAAAGTGTGAGAAAGTACGAGTTGTTGAAAATATCTTCCAAGTGAGATATTTACAGACAAGGGCACTTAGTGCAGTAAGTGGCACCGCGCTGACTGCCCTGAGAGGCGCGCTAAGCATGGTCAGAAGAAAACAACTTATTTCCCAAGAAGTGTGATAGGAGCTCACTTATGACGTTTTGAGCTTTTAGTTACTGGATTATTCATGAGTGTGCTGGTTTCAAGCTGAAAAGCTCGCTTAGCGCCCTATGCCGGCACGAAACCTTCAAAAATTGCTTTTCAGTCCTTCTTTCTTGCCCCAATTGTTCCTATCATCAAAAATAGGCAATAAGAACTGTTAAAGAACATCAAAGTGCTCAATATTCACAATATTTACACTAAAATAGAAAATTAACACAAAGACACTTAAACTACTAGATTTTAGACTAAATTGAAAAGAAAACCAATTGAAAGGGCTATAAAATCAAGTTAAAGTATGCACAATTTGGCCCTTAACAATTACAACTCCTTCAAACTCAAAAAATCTAAAGAGATCAGATGTCAGGACATGTGGCCTGACATCACATCTGCTTTAACGTAGCAACAATCTCAGACATGTCCATTACACCCCCAGTCACATATAACCAATATTTCCCCTAAAGGGGAAAACCGAAATCTTTTGAAGTCTAAACCTCAACTACCTAAGTTCACACGTGTCTGTCAAGCGGAAAACCCAAATCACCTGGCAGACAACTATGAACTTTCCAAGTTCACACATTAGAAACACATACAATAGAAGCCACACATATTAGAAAGGTATAAAACAGAAGCCGTACATATTACTCATAACATTTGAGTAAATTAGGGCAACGATGTTTTGTTTCAAAGAAAAGCATGTCAATATTAGATTTCGTTAATCCTTTTTAAACGTATCCGATTAATCAAGTGTGCGAACTTAGTTTCAATCAGTAAAATCGTGTATCCTTGCGAATCCGTTCATTTTTAACGCAGGTCCGTGAATATTATTGTTTTAATTGCTACATGATTTCTCTAAATAGCGACTGAAACAAACAAACATAAAGATCGATACAAAACGAATAATAACTTCCAAATCTACGTCTAGAGTTTGTTGGTTAATAGATTAAAAAAATAGATCAAGACTTGGAAAATCTATGTCTAGAATGATTCAAACCATAAATATATCATTAAAAGAAAATATCTTCCTCATCTATTGATCATAACCTTGTTCACATACAAAAGATCAAAAGAAATACATAAAAAGCAGAATTAACTATCTCTAATGTTGACACAAAAGCGTTTTGCTACCCATCACCATGGTAGCTTGATCAACATGTAAGAAAAGAAGCTTTGCTAACATTAAAGTCGAAGAATCGAGGATTGATGATCCAAAGATTTAATTATAGCTTCTCCAAGAGTTTTTAAGGTTTTTGACCTAGCAAATCATTTTTCTCTTTCTCAAATGCTGAAAAGTGTGAGAAAATACAAGTTGTTGAAAATATCTTCCAAGTGAGATATTTACAGACAAGGCCACTTAGTGCAGTAAGCGGCACCGCGCTAAGTGCCCTGAGAGGCGCGCTAAGCATGGTCAGAAGAAAACAACTTATTTCCCAGGAAGTGCGCTAAGCGCGATAGGAGCTCACTTATGACGTTTTGAGCTTTTAGTTACTGGATTTTTCATGAGTGCCCTGGTCTCAAGCTGAAAAGCTCGCTTAGCGCGCTATGCCGACACCAAAACATCAAAAATTGCTTTTCAGTCCTTCTTTCATGCACCAATTATTCCTATCATTAAAAATAGGCAAGAAGAACTGTTAAAGAACATCAAAATCTTCAATATTCACAATATTTACTCTAAAATAGAAAATTAACATAAAGACACTTAAACTACTAGATTTTAGACTAAACTGTAAAGAAAACCAATTGAAAAGGCTATAAAATGAAGTTAAAGTATGCACAATTTGGCCCTTCACAATTACAACTCCTTCAAACTCAAAAAATCTAAAGAGATCAGATGTCAGGACATGTGGCCTGACATCACATCTACTTGAACATAGCAACAATCTCAGATATGTCCATTACTCCCCCTGTCACATATAACCAATATTTCCCCTAAAGGAGAAAACCGAAATCTTCTAAAATCTAAACCACAACTACCTAAGTTTACACATCCCTGTCAAGAGGAAAACCCTAATAACCTGGCAGACAACTATGATCTATCAAAATTCACGCATTAGAAACACATACAATAGAAGCCACACATATTAGAAACATATAAAACAGAAGCCATACATATTACTCATAACATTAGAGTAAATTAGGGCAAAGATGTTTTGTTTCAAAGGAAAGCATGTCAATATTAGATTTCGTTAATCCTTTTTAAACGTATCTGATTAATGAAGCATGCGAACTTAGTTTCAATAAGTAAAATTGTGTATCCTTACGAATCGGTTCATTTCTAAAGCAGGTTCGTGAATATTATTGTTTTAATTGCTAGATGATTTCTCTAAATCACGACCGAAACAAACAAACATAAAGATCGATACAAAGCGAATATTAACTTCCACATCTACGTCTAGAGTTTGTTGGTTAAAAGATGAAAAAAATAGATCAAGACTTGGAAAATCTATGTCTAGAGTGATTCAAACCATAAATACATCATTAAAAGAAAATATCTTCGTCATCTATTGATCATAACCTTGTTCACATACGAAAGATCAAAAGAAATACAAAAAAGCAGAATTAACTACCTTTAATCTTGACACAAAAGTGTTTTTCTACCCATCACCGTGGTCGTTTGATCAACATGTAAGAAAAGAAGCTTTTCTAGCATTAAATTCGAAAAATCGAGGAATGATGATCCAAAGATTTAATTATAGCTTCTCCAAGAGTTTCTAAGGTTTTTGACCTATTAAATCATTTTTCTCTTTCTCAAATGCTGAAAAGTGTGAGAAAGTAAAAGTTGTTGAAAATATATTCAAAGTGAGATATTTATTGACAAGGCCACTTAGTGTAGAATGTGGCACCGCGCTAAGTGCCCTGAGATGCGCGCTAAGCATGGTCAGAAGAAAACAACTTATTTCCCAGGAAGTGCGCTAAGCGCGATAGGAGCTCACTTATGGCGTTTTGAGCTTTTAGTTACTGGATATTTCATGTGTGCGTTGGTCTCAAGCTGAAAAGCTCGCTTTGCATACTATGCCGGCAAGAAAACTTCAAAAATTGCTTTTTAGTCCTTCTTTCTTGCACCAATTGATCCTATCATCAAAAATAAGCAAGAAGAACTGTTAAAGAACATCAAAGTGCTCAATATTCACAATATTTACACTAAAATAGAAAATTAACATAAAGACACTTAAACTACTAGATTTTAGACTAAACTGTAAAGAAAACCAATTGAAAGGGCTATAAAATCAAGTTAAAGTATGCACAATTTGGCCTTTAACAATTACAACTCCTTCAAACTCAAAAAATATAAAGAGATCAGATGTCAGGACATGTGTCCTGACATCACATCTGCTTCAACATAGCAACAATCTCAGACATGTCCATTACTCCCCCTGTCACATATAACCAATATTTCCCCTAAAGGCGAAAACCGAAATCTTCCGAAGTCTAAACAAAAACTACCTAAGTTCACACGTCCTTGTCAAGAGGAAAACCCAAATCACCTGGCAGACAACTATGAACTATCCAAGTTCACACATTAGAAACACATACAATAGAAGCCACACATATTAGAAACATATAAAACAGAAGCCATACATATTACTCATAACATTAGAGTAAATTAGGGCAAAGATGTTTTGTTACAAAGGAAAGCATGTCAATATTAGATTTCGTTAATCCTTTTTAAACGTATCCGAATAATGAAGCATGCGCACTTAGTTTAAATCAATAAATTCGTGTATCCTTGCGAATCCGTTCATTTTTAAAGCTGGTCCGTGAATATTATTGTTTTAATTGCTAGATGATTTCTCTAAATAGCGACTGAAACAGACAAACATAAAGATCTTTACAAAGCGAATATTAACTTCCACATCTACGTCTAGAGTTTGTTGGTTAAAAGATGAAAAAAATAGATCAAGACTTGTAAAATCTATGTCTAGAGTGATTCAAACCATAAATACATCATTAAAAGAAAATATCTTCGTCATCTATTGATCATAACCTTGTTCACATACAAAAGATTAAAAGAAATACATAAAAGCATAATTAACTACCTCTAATCTTGACACAAAAGTGTTTTTCTACCCATCACCGTGGTAGCTTGATCAACATGTAAGAAAAGAAGCTTTTCTAGCATTAAATTCGAAAAATCGAGGAATGATGATCCAAAGATTTAATTATAGCTTCTCCAAGAGTTTCTAAGGTTTTTGACCTAGCAAATCATTTTTCTCTTTCTCAAATGCTGAAAAGTGTGAGAAAGTAAAAGTTGTTGAAAATATATTCCAAGTGAGATATTTATTGACAAGGCCACTTAGTGCAGAATGTGGCACCGCGCTAAGTGCCCTGAGATGCGCGCTAAGCATGGTCAGAAGAAAACAACTTATCTCCCAGGAAGTGCGCTAAGCGCGATAGGAGCTCACTTATGGCGTTTTGAGCTTTTAGTTACTGGATATTTCATGTGTGGGCTGGTCTCAAGCTGAAAAGCTCGCTTTGCACAATATGCCGGCACGAAAACTTCAAAAATTGCTTTATAGTCCTTCTTTCTTGCACCAATTGATTCTATCATCAAAAATAGGCAAGTAGAACTGTTAAAGAACATCAAAGTGCTCAATATTCACAATATTTACACTAAAATAGAAAATTAACATAAAGACACTTAAACTACTAGATTTTAGACTAAACTGTAAAGAAAACCAATTGAAAGGGCTATAAAATCAAGTTAAAGTATGCACAATTTGGCCTTTAACAATTACAACTCCTTATAACTCAAAAAATATAAAGAGATCAGATGTCAGGACATGTGTCCTGACATCACATCTGCTTCAACATAGCAACAATCTCAGACATGTCCATTACTCCCCCTGTCACATATAACCAATATTTCCCCTAAAGGCGAAAACCGAAATCTTCTGAAGTCTAAACAACAACTACCTAAGTTCACACGTCCCTGTCAAGAGGAAAACCTAAATCACCTGGCAGACAACTATGAACTATCCAAGTTCACACATTAGAAACACATACAATAGAAGCCACACATATTAGAAACATATAAAATAGAAGCCATACATATTACTCATAACATTAGAGTAAATTAGGGCAAAGATGTTTTGTTACAAAGGAAAGCATGTCAACATTAGATTTTGTTAATCCTTTTTAAACTTATCCGAATAATGAAGCATGCGAACTTAGTTTCAATCAATAAAATCGTGTATCCTTGCGAATCCGTTCATTTTTAAAGCGGGTCCGTGAATATTATTGTTTTAATTGCTAGATGATTTCTCTAAATAGCGACTGAAACAAACAAACATAAAGATCGATACAACGCGAATATTAACTTCCAAATCTACGTCTAGAGTTTGTTGGTTAATAGATGAAATAAATAGATCAAGACTTGTAAAATCTATGTCTAGAGTGATTCAAACCATAAATACATCATTAAAAGAAAATATCTTCGTCATCTATTGATCATAACCTTGTTCATATACAAAAGATCAAAAGAAATACATAAAAGCATAACTAACTACCTCTAATCTTGACACAAAAGTGTTTTTCTACCCATCACCATGGTTGCTTGATCAACAAGTAAGAAAAGAAGCTTTTCTAGCATTAAAGTCGAAGAATCGAGGAATGATGATCCAAAGATTTAATTATAGCTTCTCCAAGAGTTTCTAAGGTTTTTGACGTAGGAAATCCTTTTTCTCTTTCTCAAATGCTGAAAAGTGTGAGGAAGTACAAGTTGTTGAAAATATCTTCCAAGTGAGATATTTACAGACAAGGCCACTTAGTGCAGTAAGTGGCACCGCGCTGACTGCCCTGAGAGGCGCGCTAAGCATGGTCAGAAGAAAACAAATTATTTCCCAAGAAGTGCGATAAGCGCGATAGGAGCTTGTAACAGCCCAAATTTCATTAAATAATTAATTGTAGTAATTAATTGATTTAGTGGGATTTTTATTAATGTTGGAATTAATTTTTATTAATTGGTATGGATAGAAAATTAAGAAGGAATTGGAGAGGAAAGAAAATAGAGGAAATATAAAATAGAGGAAGAAAAGAAAGATAGAAAACATTTGGAAAGAAAGAGGAAAGAAGAAGAAATGAGAGAAAGAGAAGAGAAGAAGAGGAAAAGTGGAAATCATCAAGAACCAACATCAAAGCTCCGATTAATCGAGGTAAGGGTGAGAAACATTGTTATTTAATCATTGTATGCTATTATGTATGTTGGGTTTGGGGTTTGTGGATGTTTTTCATCACTTTCTATTTAGGGCAAAAGTTGGATTAATCGGTAGATCGAGGATTTAATCGGTTGAAACTGAGCAATAATGCCATAGAATAGTCGGGTAACATGTATTGATGCTGTTTATACTGATTTGGATGTATAAGAGAGGGTTGATGATGGATTGGTGAAGGAGGAACAAAATAGGGTTCTGTTCTGCGCAGGTTCGCTGGCTCTCGCCAGGCGAGCGAGGGCGAAGCTTCGCCAGGCGAATGCTGGCGAATAATTATATTTAAGTCCCAGTGGACTTCGCTGGCGAGTTCGCCAGGCGAAGTTGGATAGCGAAGGTTCGCCCAGCGAAGGTGCTGGCGAATGGTGGCGAATGAAGTCAGTAGCTACTGACTTGGGCTCGCTGGGAAGTCTCGCCAGGCGAAGCCTAGCGAGTGTTCGCTGAGAGAGTTCGCCAGGCGAAGGCCAGGCGAAGGTTCGCTGCGAGGGTTCGCCAGGCGAATGAAGGCGAATGTGGCAGTATATTTTCTTTGCTGTGTTATCCAAATGGTGATTGTTTGGTTGATTCGCATATGTTAATACTTCTATGTTATGAACGAGTATGTGAACTATTATGATAACATGTGCTGTGGGTAGCCTTCGTACGTGAATCCTAGAGTTGTGATATAAATGATTAATTGTAATCGGTTAAAATACATGAGAACATAATGATGATTATGTGTGTATTAATTGATGAGTTGTGGATGTTTGATTTTTGTGTACAATTATGTAATGAGTATGCATGAGAACATTTTGAATATGTGTGCATAACTTATAATTGTATGACTGGTATTGCGATGTGAATACCTTGATTGTTGTGATAATTAGAGATACATGGGAATACAATGAGGAATGTATGTGTATCGTCTAATGAATTGTGAGTGCATATATGTATGCGATTGTTGTGTGAACGGATGGGAACATATGTGATATGTGTGCATTGTTGTTGAATATGATGATGATGTGTGAAATGAATACATTGATAAATGTTTGATATATGTTGTATGTGCAATCATGATGAAATTCTTGAAGGGTTGAATTATTAGAATGCATGGGATTAAGACGCGGGAACGGTCTGAAGTGCATTTATTGTGATTGGTTTATTGTACATGCATCATTCAGTCAAGAGGCAATGTCTGTTAGTTTCGTGGAAACTAGTGGCTTGTCCCAAACCTAGAAGGGTGGGTTTGAAGCCTAGGGGACGGGCTTGGTTGTTATCGGTCTAGAAGTGTGGACCCGGTTTAAAGAAAAAACCGAAAAATGATAACATGTTATCGGTCTAGAAGGGTGGACCCGGTTTAGAGTGAAAACCGAAAAAAGATAACTAATGTCGGTACCGCATTGCATGAGTTGCATTGAATATGTTGAGTCACATTGCATATTATTGTTGTTGTATAAATGTGCTTGGGAATAATTGTGGAACTGAGCATGAAGGGATGTGCTTGTGAATGTTCATAATGTTGATATATGTGAACACGATATAATTATGATTATGAGGATGAAGTGTGGTGAGAAATGTGAATATGTGTTATATGAATACCTATATATATATAATCTTATGCTTTGATTATTATGGTTATATTTCTCACCCTTCTGCTGTTTTATAATGCTCTATGAGGCATTGCAGATTAGGATGCTGGAGTCCTTTTGTGAAGTTAGTCTTCATTCCTTTGAGTCGGCTGCTCTGATATGTAACACCGGGTAGTTAGACTAGTATAGTCATTCTTTTGTGATACATTGCGATGTATCAGCTGATGTGGTTTTGTAATCTAACTGATATGATGTATTAATCTGGATGACTTATGTGCATTTGAATTAATACTTTGGAACTGATTAAATGATGTTATCTTCCGCTTAAATTAAATGTTGAAATATGATTTCTAAAACTACGAAAATGTTACATATTTTATGGAGCAAAATGTTAAAGAGTTTTATTGGTGAAACTGTGGCATTCTTCTTTTATACCTTATTATAAAACCTTTTTTTTTACTCTGATAATTTGTATGTGCTTAATTGTTTTATATGCATTTATTTGGGGTATAGAAGGGGGTGTTACAAAGCTCACTTATGGCGTTTTGAGCATTTAGTTACTGGATTATTCATGAGTGCGCTGGTCTCAAGCTGAAAAGCTCGCTTAGCACCTTATGCCGACACGAAAACTTCAAAAATTGCTTTTCAGTCCTTCTTTCTTGCACCAATTTTTCCTATCATTAAAAATAGGCAAGAAGAACTGTTAAAGAACATCAAAGTGCTCAATATCCACAATATTTACACTAAAATAGAAAATTAACATAAAGACACTTAAACTACTAGATTTTAGACTAAACTTTAAAGAAAACCAATTGAAAGGGCTATAAAATCAAGTTAAAGTATGCACAATTTGGCCCTTAACAATTACAACTCCTTCAAACTCAAAAAATCTAAAGCGATCAGATGTCAGGACATGTGGCCTGACATCACATCTGCTTTAACATAGCAACAATCTCAGACATGTCCATTACACCCCCAGTCACATATAACCAATATTTGCCCTAAAGGGGAAAACCGAAATCTTCTGAAGTCTAAACCTCAACCACCTAAGTTCACACGTCTCTGTCAAGCGGAAAACCCAAATCACCTGGAAGACCACTATGAACTTTCCAAGTTCACACATTAGAAACACATACAATAGAAGCCACACATATTAGAAAGATATAAAACAGAAGCCGTACATATTACTCATAACATTTGAGTAAATTAGGGCAACGATGTTTTGTTTCAAAGAAAAGCATGTCAAGATTAGATTTCATTAATCCTTTTTAAACGTATCCGATTAATCAAGTGTGCGAACTTAGTTTCAATCAATAAAATCGTGTATCCTTGCGAATCCGTTCATTTCTAACGCAGGTCCGTGAATATTATTGTTTTAATTGCTGGATGATTTCTCTAAATAGCGACTGAAACAAACAAACATAAAGATTGATACAAAACGAATAATAACTTCCAAATCTACGTCTAGAGTTTGTTGGTTAATAGATTAAAAAAATAGATCAAGACTTGGAAAATCTATGTCTAGAATGATTCAAACCATAAATATATCATTAAAAGAAAATATCTTCCTCATCTATTGATCATAACCTTGTTCACATACAAAAGATCAAAAGAAATACATAAAAAGCAGAATTAATTATCTCTAATGTTGACACAAAAGCGTTTTGCTACCCATCACCATGGTAGCTTGATCAACATGTAAGAAAAGAAGCTTTGCTAACATTAAAGTCGAAGAATCGAGGATTGATGATCCAAAGATTTAATTATAGCTTCTGCAAGAGTTTTTAAGGTTTTTGACCTAGCAAATCATTTTTCTCTTTCTCAAATGCTGAAAAGTGTGAGAAAATACAAGTTGTTGAAAATATCTTCCAAGTGAGATATTTACAGACAAGGCCACTTAGTGCAGTAAGCGGCACCGCGCTAAGTGCCCTGAGAGGCGCGCTAAGCATGGTCAGAAGAAAACAACTTATTTCCCAGGAAGTGCGCTAAGCGCGATATGAGCTCACTTATGACGTTTTGAGCTTTTAGTTACTGGATTTTTCATGAGTGCCCTGGTCTCAAGCTGAAAAGCTCGCTTAGCGCGCTATGCCGACACCAAAACATCAAAAATTGCTTTTCAGTCCTTCTTTCTTGCACCAATTATTCCTATCATTAAAAATAGGCAAGAAGAACTGTTAAAGAACATCAAAATCTTCAATATTCACAATATTTACTCTAAAATAGAAAATTAACATAAAGACACTTAAACTACTAGATTTTAGACTAAACTGTAAAGAAAACCAATTGAAAGGGCTATAAAATGAAGTTAAAGTATGCACAATTTGGCCCTTCACAATTACAACTCCTTCAAACTCAAAAAATCTAAAGAGATCAGATGTCAGGACATGTGGCCTGACATCACATCTACTTGAACATAGCAACAATCTCAGATATGTCCATTACTCCCCCTGTCACATATAACCAATATTTCCCCTAAAGGAGAAAACCGAAATCTTCTAAGGTCTAAACCACAACTACCTAAGTTTACACATCCCTGTCAAGAGGAAAACCCTAATAACCTGGCAGACAACTATGATCTATCCAAGTTCACGCATTAGAAACACATACAATAGAAGCCACACATATTAGAAACATATAAAACAGAAGCCATACATATTACTCATAACATTAGAGTAAATTAGGGCAAAGATGTTTTGTTTCAAAGGAAAGCATGTCAATATTAGATTTCGTTAATCCTTTTTAAACGTATCTGATTAATGAAGCATGCGAACTTAGTTTAAATAAGTAAAATTGTGTATCCTTATGAATCCGTTCATTTCTAAAGCAGGTCCGTGAATATTATTGTTTTAATTGCTAGATGATTTCTCTAAATAGCGACTGAAACAAACAAACATAAAGATCGATACAAAGCGAATATTAACTTCCACATCTACGTCTAGAGTTTGTTGGTTAAAAGATGAAAAAAATAGATCAAGACTTGGAAAATCTATGTCTAGAGTGATTCAAACCATAAATACATCATTAAACGAAAATATCTTCGTCATCTATTGATCATAACCTTGTTCACATACAAAAGATCAAAAGAAATACAAAAAAGCAGAATTAACTACCTCTAATCTTGACACAAAAGTGTTTTTCTACCCATCACTTTGGTAGCTTGATCAACATGTAAGAAAAGAAGCTTTTGTAGCATTACATTCGAAAAATCGAGGAATGATGATCCAAAGATTTAATTATAGCTTCTCCAAGAGTTTCTAAGGTTTTTGACCTAGCAAATCATTTTTCTCTTTCTCAAATGCTGAAAAGTGTGAGAAAGTAAAAGTTGTTGAAAATATATTCCAAGTGAGATATTTATTGACAAGGCCACTTAGTGCAGAATGTGGCACCGCGCTAAGTGCCCTGAGATGCGCGCTAAGCATGGTCAGAAGAAAACAACTTATTTCCCAGGAAGTGCGCTAAGCGCGATAGGAGCTCACTTATGGCGTTTTGAGCTTTTAGTTACTGGATATTTCATGTGTGCGCTGGTCTCAAGCTGAAAAGCTCGCTTTGCACACTATGCCGACACGAAAACTTCAAAAATTGCTTTTCAGTCCTTCTTTCTTGCACCAATTGATCCTATCATCAAAAATAGGCAAAAAGAACTGTTAAAGAACATTAAAATCTTCAATATTCACAATATTTACACTAAAATAGAAAATTAACATAAAGACACTTAAACTACTAGATTTTAGACTAAACTGTAAAGAAAACCAATTGAAAGATCTATAAAATCAAGTTAAAGTATGCATAATTTGGCCTTTAACAATTACAACTCCTTCAAACTCAAAAAATCTAAAGAGATCAGATGTTAGGACATGTGGCCTGACATCACATCTGCTTCAACATAGCAACAATCTCAGATATGTCCATTACTCCCCCTGTCACATATAACCAATATTTCCCCTAAAGGCGAAAACCGAAATCTTCTGAAGTCTAAACCCTAACTGCCTAAGTTCACACGTCCCTGTCAAGAGGAAAACCCTAATAACCTGGCAGACAACTATGATCTATCCAAATTCACACATTAGAAACACATACAATAGAATCCACACATATTAGAAACATATAAAACAGAAGCCATACATATTACTCATAACATTAGAGTAAATTAGGGCAAAGATGTTTTGTTTCAAAGGAAAGCATGTCAATATTAGATTTTGTTAATCCTTTTTAAACGTATCTGATTAATGAAGCATGCGAACTTAGTTTCAATAAGTAAAATTGTGTATCCTTACGAATCCGTTCATTTCTAAAGCGGGTCCGTGAATATTATTGTTTTAATTGCTAGATGATTTCTCTAAATAGCGACTGAAACAAACAAACATAAAGATCGATACAAAGCGACTATTAACTTCCACATCTACGTCTAGAGTTTGTTGGTTAAAAGATGAAAAAAATAGATCAAGACTTGGAAAATCTATGTCTAGAGTGATTCAAACCATAATTACATCATTAAACGAAAATATCTTCGTCATCTATTGATCATAACCTTGTTCACATACAAAAGATCAAAAGAAATACAAAAAAGCAGAATTAACTACCTCTAATCTTGACACAAAAGTGTTTTTCTACCCATCACCGTGGTAGCTTGATCAACATGTAAGAAAAGAAGCTTTTCTAGCATTAAATTCGAAAAATCGAGGAATGATGATCCAAAGATTTAATTATAGCTTCTCCAAGAGTTTCTAAGGTTTTTGACCTAGCAAATCATTTTTCTCTTTCTCAAATGCGGAAAAGTGTGAGAAAGTAAAAGTTGTTGAAAATATATTCCAAGTGAGATATTTATTGACAAGGCCACTTAGTGCAGAATGTGGCACCGCGCTAAGTGCCCTGAGATGCGCGCTAAGCATGGTCAGAAGAAGACAACTTATTTCCCAGGAAGTGCGCTAAGTGCGATAGGAGATCACTTATGGCGTTTTGAGCTTTTAGTTACTGGATATTTCATGTGTGCGCTGGTCTCGAGCTGAAAAGCTCGCTTTGCACGCTATGCCGGCACGAAAACTTTAAAAATTGCTTTTTAGTCCTTCTTTCTTGCACCAATTGATCCTATCATCAAAAATAGGCAAGAAGAACTGTTAAAGAACATCAAAGTGCTCAATATTCACAATATTTACACTAAAATAGAAAATTAACATAAAGACACTTAAACTACTAGATTTTAGACTAAACTGTAAAGAAAACCAATTGAAAGATCTATAAAATCAAGTTAAAGTATGCACAATTTGGCCTTTAACAATTACAACTCCTTCAAACTCAAAAAATCTAAAGAGATCAGATGTCAGGACATGTGTCCTGACATCACATCTGCTTCAACATAGCAACAATCTCAGACATGTCCATTACTCCCCCTTTCACATATAACCAATATTTCCCCTAAAGGCGAAAACCGAAATCTTCTGAAGTCTAAACCTCAACTACCTAAGTTCACACATCCCAGTCAAGAGGAAAACCCAAATCACCTGGCAGACAACTATGAACTATCCAAGTTCACACATTAGAAACACATACAATAGAAGGCACACATATTAGAAACATATAAAACAGAAGCCATACATATTACTCATAACATTAGAGTAAATTAGGGCAAAGATGTTTTGTTACAAAGGAAAGCATGTCAATATTAGATTTCGTTAATCCTTTTTAAACGTATCCGAATAATGAAGCATGCGAACTTAGTTTCAATCAATAAAATCGTGTATCCTTGCGAATCCGTTCATTTTTAAAGCGGGTCCGTGAATATTATTGTTTTAATTGCTAGATGATTTCTCTAAATAGCGACTGAAACAAACAAACATAAAGATCGATACAAAGCGAATATTAACTTCCAAATCTAGGTCTAGAGTTTGTTGGTTAATAGATGAAAAAAATAGATCAAGACTTGTAAAATCTATGTCTAGAGTGATTCAAACCATAAATACATCATTAAAAGAAAATATCTTCGTCATCTATTGATCATAACCTTGTTCATATACAAAAGATTAAAAGAAATACATAAAAGCATAATTAACTACCTCTAATATTGACACAAAAGTGTTTTTCTACTCATCACCGTGGTAGCTTGATCAACATGTAAGAAAAGAAGCTTTTTTAGCATTAAATTCGAAAAATCGAGGAATGATGATCCAAAGATTTAATTATAGCTTCTCCAAGAGTTTCTAAGGTTTTTGACGTAGGAAATCCTTTTTCTCTTTCTCAAATGCTGAAAAGTGTGAGGAAGTACAAGTTGTTGAAAATATCTTCCAAGTGAGATATTTACAGACAAGGCCACTTAGTGCAGTAAGCGGCACCGCGCTAAGTGCCCTGAGAGGCACGCTAAGCATGGTCAGAAGAAAACAACTTATTTCCTAGGAAGTGCGCTAAGCGCGATAGGAGATGACTTATGGCGTTTTGAGCTTTTAGTTACTGGATATTTCATGTGTGCGCTGGTCTCAAGCTAAAAAGCTCGCTTAGCGCGCTATGCCGGCACGAAAACTTCAAAAACTGCTTTTCAGACCTTCTTTCTTGCACCAATTGTTCCTATCATCAAAAATAGGCAAGAAGAACTGTTAAAGAACATCAAAGTGCTAATATTCACAATATTTACACTAAAATAGATAATTAACATAAAGACACTTAAACTACTAGATTTTCGACTAAACTGTAAAGAAAACCAATCGAAACGGCTATAAAATCAGGTTAAAGTATGCACAATTTGGCCCTTAATAATTACAACTCCTTCAAACTAAAAAAATCTAAAGAGATCAGATGTCAGGACATGTGTCCTAACATCACATCTGCTTCAACATAGCAACAATCTCAGACATGTCCATTACTCCCCCTATCACATATAACCAATATTTCCCCTAAAGGAGAAAACCGAAATCTTCTAAAGTCTAAACCTCAACTACCTAAGTTTACACATCCCTGTCAAGAGGAAAACCCTAATAACATGGCAGACAACTATGATCTATCCAAGTTCACGCATTAGAAACACATACAATAGAAGCCACACATATTAGAAACATATAAAACAAAAGCCATACATATTACTCATAACATTAGAGTAAATTAGGGCAAAGTTGTTTTGTTTCAAAGGAAAGCATGTCAATATTAGATTTCGTTAATCCTTTTTAAATGTATCTGATTAATGAAGCATGCGAACTTAGTTTCAATAAGTAAAATTGTGTATCCTTACGAATCCGTTCAATTCTAAAGCAGGTCCGTGAATATTATTGTTTTAATTGCTAGATGATTTCTCTAAATAGCGACTGAAACAAACAAACATAAAGATCGATACAAAGCGAATATTAACTTCCACATCTACGTTTAGAGTTTGTTGGTTAAAAGATGAAAAAAATAGATCAAGACTTGGAAAATCTATGTCTAGAGTGATTCAAACCATAAATACATGATTAAAAGAAAATATCTTCGTCATTTATTGATCATAACCTTGTTCATATACAAAAGATTAAAAGAAATACATAAAAGCATAATTAAATACCTCTAATCTTGACACAAAAGTGTTTTTCTACCCATCACCGTGGTAGCTTGATCAACATGTAAGAAAAGAAGCTTTTCTAGCATTAAATTCGAAAAATCGAGGAATGATGATCCAAAGATTTAATTATAGCTTCTCCAAGAGTTTCTAAGGTTTTTGACCTAGCAAATCATTTTTCTCTTTCTCAAATGCTGAAAAGTGTGAGAAAGTAAAAGTTGTTGAAAATATATTCCAAGTGAGATATTTATTGACAAGGCCACTTAGTGCAGAATGTGGCACCGCGCTAAGTGCCCTGAGATGCGCGCTAAGCATGGTCAAAAGAAAACAACTTATTTCCCAGGAAGTGCGCTAAGCGCGATAAGAGCTCACTTATGGCGTTTTGAGCTTTTAGTTACTGGATATTTCATGTGTGCGCTGGTCTCAAGCTGAAAAGCTCGCTTTGCACACTATGTCGGCACGAAAACTTCAAAATTTGCTTTTTAGTCCTTCTTTCTTGCACCAATTGATCCTATCATCAAAAATAGGCAAGAAGAACTGTTAAAGAACATCAAAGTGCTCAATATTCACAATATTTACACTAAAATAGAAAATTAACATAAAGACACTTAAACTACTAAATTTTAGACTAAACTGTAAAGAAAACCAATTGAAAGATCTATAAAATCAAGTTAAAGTATGCACAATTTGGCCTTTAACAATTACAACTCCTTCAAACTCAAAAAATCTAAAGAGATCAGATGTCAGTACATGTGTCCTGACATCACATCTGCTTCAACATAGCAACAATCTCAGACATGTCCATTACTCCCCCTGTCACATATAACCAATATTTCCCCTAAAGGCGAAAACCGAAATCTTCTGAAGTCTAAACCTCAACTACCTAAGTTCACACGTCCCTGTCAAGAGGAAAACCCAAATCACCTAGCAGACAACTATGAACTATCCAAGTTCACACATTAGAAACACATACAATAGAAGCCACACATATTATAAACATATAAAACAGAAGCCATACATATTACTCATAACATTACAGTAAATTAGGGCAAAGATGTTTTGTTACAAAGGAGAGCATGTCAATATTAGATTTCGTTAATCCTTTTTAAACGTATCCGATTAATCAAGCATGCGAACTTAGTTTCAATCAATAAAATCGTGTATCCTTGCGAATCCGTTCATTTCTAAAGCGGGTCCGTGAATATTATTGTTTTAATTGTAAGATGAGTTCTCTAAATACCGACTAAAACAAACAAACATAAAGATCGATACAAAGCGAATATTGACTTCCAAATCTACGTCTAGAGTTTGTTGGTTAATAGATTAAAAAAATAGATCAAGACTTGGAAAGTCTATGTCTAGAGTGATTCAAACCATAAATACATCATTAAAAGAAAATATCTTCGTCATCTATTGATCATAACCTTGTTCACATATAAAAGATCAAAAGAAGTACATAAAAAGCAGAATTAAGTACCTCTAATGTTGACACAAAAGTGTTTTGCTACCCATCACCATGGTAGCTTGATCAACATGTAAGAAAAGAAGCTTTGCTAGCATTAAAGTCGAAGAATCGAGGAATGATGATCCAAAGATTTAATTGTAGCTTCTCCAAGAGTTTCTAAGGTTTTTGACGTAGCAAATCATTTTTCTCTTTCTCAAATGCTGAAAAGTGTGAGAAAGTACAAGTTGTTGAAAATATCTTCCAAGTGAGATATTTATAGACAAGGCCACTTAGTGCAGTAAGTGGAACCGTGCTAAGTGCCCTGAGAGGCGCGCTAAGCATGGTCAGAAAAACACGACTTATTTCCCAGGAAGTGCGCTAAGTGCGATAGGAGTTCACTTATGGCGTTTTGAGGCTTTAGCTACTGGATTTTTGATGAGTGCGCTGGTCTCAAGCTGAAAAGCTCGCTTAGCGCGCTATGCCGGCAAGAAAACTTCAAGACTTGCTTTTCAGTCCTTCTTTCTTGCACCAATTGTTCCTATAATCCAAAGTAGGCAAGAAGAAATGTTAGAGAACATCAAAATGCTCAATATTCACATTATTTACACTACAATCGAAAATTAACATAAATACACTTACACTACTAGGTTTTAGACTAAACTATCAAGTAAACCAATTGAAAGGGCCATAAAGTCAAGTTAAAGTATGCACAAGTTGGCCCTTAACAATTACAACTCCTTCAAACTCAAAAAATCTAGAGAGATTTGATGTCAGGATATGTGCTTTAACATCACATCTGCTTCAAAATAGCAATAATCTCAGACATGTCCATTACTCCCCCCGTCACATATAACCAATATTTCCCCTAAAGGAGAACACCCAAATATTCCGAAGTCTAAACCTCAACTACCTAAGTTCACACGTCCCTGTCAAGAGGAAAACCAAAATCACCTGGCAGACAACTATGAACTTTCCAAGTTCACACATTAGAAACACATAAAATAGAAGCCACACATATTAGAAACATATAAAATAGAAGCCGTACATATTACTCTTAACATTAGAGTAAATTAGGGCAAAGGTGTTTTGTTACAAGGAAAAGCATGTCAAGATTAGATTTCGTTAATCCTTTTTAAATGTATCCGATTAATCAAGCATGCGAACTTAGTTTCAATCAATAAAATCGTGTATCCTTGGGAATCCGTGCATTTCTAAAGCGGGTCTGTGAATATTATTGTCTTAATTGCTAGATGATTTCTCTAAATAGCGACTGAAACAAACAAACATAAAGATCGATACAAAGCGAATATTAACTTCCAAATCTACGTCTAGAGTTTGTTGGTTAATAGATGAAATAAATAGATCAAGACTTGGAAAATCTATGTCTAGAGTGATTCAAACCATAAATACATCATTAAAAGAAAATATCTTCTTCATCTATTGGTTGTCACCTTGTTCACATACAAAAGATCAAAAGAAATACATAAAAGCATAATTAAGTACCTCTAATCTTGACACAAAAGTGTTTTGCTACCCATCACCATGGTAGCTTGATCAACATGTAATAAAAGAAGCTTTTCTAGCATTAAAGTCGAAGAATCGAGGAATGATGATCCAAAGGTTTAATTATAGCTTCTCGAAAAGTTTCTAATATTTTTGACCTAGCAAATCAATATTCTCTTTCTCAAATGCTGAAAAGTGTGAGAAAGTACAAGTTGTTGAAAATATCTTCCAAGTGAGATATTTACAGACAAGGCCACTTAATGTAGTAAGTGGCACCGCGCTAAGTGCCCTGAGAGGCGCGCTAAGCATTTTCAGAAGAACACAACTTATTTCCCAAGAAGTGCGCTAAGCGCGATAGGAGCTCACTTATGGCGTTTTGAGGCTTTAGCTATTGGATTTTTCATGAATGCGCTGGTCTCAATCTGAAAAGCTCGCTTAGCGTGCTATGCCGGCACGAAAATTTAAAACTTGCTTTTGAATCCTTCTTTCTTGCACCAATTGTTCCTATATTCAAAAATAGGCAAGAAGAACTGTTAAAGAACATCAAAATGCTCAATACACACATTATTTACACTACAATAGAAAATTAACATAAATACACTTACACTACTAGGTTTTAGACTAAACTATCAAGTAAACCAATTGAAAGGGCCATAAAGTCAAGTTAAAGTATGCACAATTTGGCCCTTAACAATTTCAACTCCTTCAAACTCAAAAAATCTAGAGAGATTTGATGTCAGGACATGTGGTCTAACATCACATCTGCTTCAAAATAGCAACAATTTCAGACATGTCCATTACTCCGCCTGTCACATATAACCAATATTTCCCCTAAAGGAGAACATCCAAATATTCCGAAGTCTAAACCTCAACTACCTAAGCTCACATGTCCCTGTCAAAAGGAAAACCCAAATCACCTGGCAGACAACTATGAACTTTCCAAGTTCACACATTAGAAACACATAAAATAGAAGCCACACATATTAGAAAGATATAAAATAGAAGCCATACATATTACTCATAACATTAGAGTAAATTAGGGCAACGATGTTTTGTTTCAAAGAAAAGCATGTCAAGATTAGATTTCGTTAATCCTTTTTAAACGTATCTGATTAATCAAGCATGCGAACTTAGTTTCAATCAATAAAATCGTGTATCCTTGCAAATCCGTTCATTTCTAAAGTAGGTCCGTGAATATTATTGTTTTAATTGGCTGATGATTTCTCTAAATAGCGATTGAAACAAACAAACATAAAGATCGATACAAAACGAATATTAACTTCCAAATCTATGTCTAGAGTTTGTTGGTTATTAGATGAAAAAGATAGATCAAGACTTGGAAAATCTATGTCTAGAGTGATTCAAACCATAAATACATCATTAAAAGAAAATATCTTCGTCATCTATTGATCATAACCTTGTTCACATACAAAAGATCAAAAGAAATACATAAAAGCAGAATGAACTATCTCTAATGTTGACGCAAAAGTGTTTTGCTGCCCATCACCATGGTAGTTTGATCAACATGTAAGAAAAGAAGCTTTGCTAACATTAAAGTCGAAGAATCGAAGATTGATGCTTCGAAGATTTAATTATAGCTTCTACAAGAGTTTCTAAGGTTTTTGACCTAAAAAATCATTTTTCTCTTTCTCAAATGCTGAAAAGTGTGAGAAAGTACAAGTTGTTGAAAATATCTTCCAAGTGAGTTATTTACATACAAGGCCACTTAGTGCAGTATGTGGCACCGCGCTAAGTGCCCTGAGAGGCGCGCTAAGCATGGTCAGAAAAACACAACTTATTTCCCAAGAAGTGCGATAAGCGCGATAGGAGCTCACTTATGGCGTTTTGAGCCTTTAGCTACTGGATTTTTCATGAGTGCGCTGGTCTCAAGCTGAAAAGCTCGCTTAGCGCGCTATGCCGGCACGAAAACTTCAAAACTTGCTTTTCAGTCCTTCTTTTTGCACCAATTGTTCCTATAATCCAAAGTAGGCAAGAAGAAATGTTAGAGAACATGAAAATGCTCAATATTCACATTATTTACACTACAATCGAAAATTAACATAAATACACTTACACTACTAGGTTTTAGACTAAACTATCAAGTAAACCAATTGAAAGGGCCATAAAGTAATGTTAAAGTATGCACAAGTTGGCCCTTAACAATTACAACTCCTTCAAACTCAAAAAATCTAGAGAGATTTGATGTCAGGACATGTGGTTTAACATCACATCTGCTTCAAAATAGCAATAATCTCAGACATGTCCATTACTCCCCCCGTCACATATAACCAATATTTCCCCTAAAGGAGAACACCCAAATATTCCGAAGTCTAAACCTCAACTACCTAAGTTCACACGTCCCTGTCAAGAGGAAAACCCAAATCACCTGGCAGACAACTATGAACTTTCCAAGTTCACACATTAGAAACACATAAAATAGAAGCCACACATATTAGAAACATATAAAATAGAAGCCATACATATTACTCTTAACATTAGAGTAAATTGGGGCAAAGATGTTTTGTTACAAGGAAAAGCATGTAAAGATTAGATTTCGTTAATCCTTTTTAAACGTATCCGATTAATCAAGCATGCAAACTTAGTTTCAATCAATAAAATCGTGTATCCTTGCGAATCCGTTCATTTCTAAAGCGGGTCTGTAAATATTATTGTTTTAATTGCTAGATGATTTCTCTAAATAGCGACTGAAACAAACAAACATAAAGATCGATATAAAGCGAATATTAACTTCCAAATCTACGTCTAGAGTTTGTTGGTTAATAGATGAAATAAATAGATCAAGACATGGAAAATCTATGTCTAGAGTGATTCAAACCATAAATACATCATTAAAAGAAAATATCTTCTTCATCTATTGGTCGTCACCTTGTTCACATACAAAAGATCAAAAGAAATACATAAAAGCAGAATTAAGTACCTCTAATCTTGACACAAAAGTGTTTTGCTACCCATCACCATGGTAGCTTGATCAACATGTAAAAAAAGAAGCTTTTCTTGCATTAAAGTCAAAGAATCGAGGAATGATGATCCAAAGATTTAATTATAGCTTCTCCAAGAGTTTCTAAGGTTTTTGACGTAGCAAATCATTTTTCTCTTTCTCAAATGCTGAAAAGTGTGAGAAAGTACAAGCTGTTGAAAATATCTTCGAAGTGAGATATTTACAGACAAGGCCACTTAGTGCAGTAAGTGGCACCGCGCTAAGTGCCCTGAGAGACGCGCTAAGCATGGTCAGAAAAACACAACTTATTTCCCAGGAAGTGCGCTAAGCGCGATAGGAGTTCACTTATGGCGTTTTGAGGCTTTAGCTACTGGATTTTTCAAGAGTGCGCTGGTCTCAAGCTGAAAAGCTTGCTTAGCGCGCTATGCCGGCACGAAAACTTCAAAACTTGCTTTTCAGTCCTTCTTTCTTGCACCAATTGTTCCTTTAATCAAAAATAGGCAAGAAGAACTGTTAAAGAACATCAAAATGCTCAATATTCACATTATTTACACTACAATAAAAAATTAAGATAAATACACTTACACTACTAGGTTTTAGACTAAACTATCAAGTACACCAATTGAAAGGGCCATAAAGTCAAGTTAAAGTATGCACAACTTGGCCATTAACAATTACACCTCCTTCAAACTCAAAAAATCTAGATAGATTTGATGTCAGGACATGTGGTCTAACATCACATCTGCTTCAAAATAGCAACAATCTCAAACATGTCCATTACTCCCCCCGTCACATATAACCAATATTTCCCCTAAAGGTGAACACCCAAATATTTCGAAGCCTAAACCTCAACTACCTAAGTTCACACGTCCCGGTCAAGAGGAAAACCCAAATCACCTAGTAGACAACTATGAACTTTCCAAGTTCACACATTAGAAACACATAAAAAAGAAGCCACACATATTAGAAACATATAAAATAGAAGCCATACATATTACTCATAACATTAGAGTAAATTAGGGCAAAGATGTTTTGTTTCAAGGAAAAGCATGTCAAGATTAGATTTTGTTAATCCTTTTTAAACGTATCCGATTAATCAAGCATGTGAACTTAGTTTCAATCAATAAAATCGTGTATCCTTGAGAATCCGTTCATTTCTAAAGCGGGTCCGTGAATATTATTGTCTTAATTGCTAGATGATTTCTCTAAACAGCGACTGAAACAGACAAACATAAAGATCGATACAAAGCGAATATTAACTTCCAAATCTACGTCTAGAGTTTGTTGGTTTATAGATGAAATAAATAGATCAAGACTTGGAAAATCTATGTCTAGAGTGATTCAAACCATAAATACATCATTAAAAGAAAATATCTTCTTCATCTATTGATCATCACCTTGTTAACATACAAAAGATCAAAAGAAATACATAAAAGCTGAATTAACTACCTCTAATCTTGACTCAAAAGTGTTTTGCTACCCATCACGATGGTAGCTTGATCAACATGTAATAAAAGAAGCTTTTCTAGCATTAAAGTCGAAGAATCGAGGAATGATGAGCCAAAGGTTTAATTATAGCTTCTCGAAAAGTTTCTAATATTTTTGACCTAGCAAATCAATATTCTATTTCTCAAATGCTGAAAAGTGTGAGAAAGTACAAGTTGTTGAAAATATCTTCCAAGTGAGATATTTACAGACAAGGCCACTTAATGTAGTAAGTGGCACCGCGCTAAGTGCCCTGAGAGGCGCGCTAAGCATTGTCAGAAGAACACAACTTATTTCCCAGGAAGTGCGCTAAGCGCGATAGGAGCTCACTTATGGCGTTTTGAGGCTTTAGCTATTGGATTTTTCATGAATGCGCTGGTCTTAATCTGAAAAGCTCGCTTAGCGCGCTATGCCGGCACGAAAATTCAAAACTTGCTTTTCAATCCTTCTTTCTTGCACCAATTGTTCCTATATTCAAAAATAGGCAAGAAGAACTGTTAAAGAACATCAAAATGCTCAATACACACATTATTTACACTACAATCGAAAATTAACATAAATACACTTACACTACTAGGTTTTAGACTAAACTATCAAGTAAACCAATTGAAAGAGCCATAAAGTCAAGTTAAAGTATGCACAATTTGGCCCTTAACAATTTCAACTCCTTCAAACTCAATAAATCTAGAGAGATTTGATGTCAGGACATGTGGTCTAACATCACATCTGCTTCAAAATAGCAACAATTTCAGACATGTCCATTACTCCGCCTGTCACATATAACCAATATTTCCCCTAAAGGAGAACATCCAAATATTCCGAAGTCTAAACCTCAACTACCTAAGTTCACATGTCCCTGTCAAGAGGAAAACCCAAATCACCTGGCAGACAACTATGAACTTTCCAAGTTCACACATTAGAAACACATAAAATAGAAGCCACACATATTAGAAAGATATAAAATAGAAGCCATACATATTACTCATAACATTAGAGTAAATTAGGGCAACGATGTTTTGTTTCAAAGAAAAGCATGTCAAGATTAGATTTCGTTAATCCTTTTTAAACGTATCCGATTAATCAAGCATGCGAACTTAGTTTCAATCAATAAAATCGTGTATCCTTGCGAATCCGTTCATTTCTAAAGCAGGTCCGTGAATATTATTGTTTTAATTGCTAGATGATTTCTCTAAATAGCGACTGAAACAAACAAACATAAAGATCGATACAAAACGAATATTAACTTCCAAATCTACGTCTAGAGTTTGTTGGTTAATAGATGAAAAATATAGATCAAGACTTGGAAAATCTATGTCTAGAGTGATTCAAACCATAAATACATCATTAAAAGAAAATATCTTTGTCATCTATTGATCATAACCTTGCTCACATACAAAAGATCAAAAGAAATACATAAAAGCAGATTGAACTATCTCTAATGTTGACGCAAAAGTGTTTTGCTACCCATCACCATGGTAGTTTGATCAATATGTAAGAAAAGAAGCTTTGCTAACATTAAAGTCGAAGAAACAAAGATTGATGCTTCGAAGATTTAATTATAGCTTCTACAAAAGTTTCTAAGGTTTTTGACCTAAAAAATCATTTTACTCTTTCTCAAATGCTGAAAAGTGTGAGAAAGTACAAGTTGTTGAAAATATCTTCCAAGTGAGTTATTTACAGATAAGGCCACTTAGTGCAGTATGTGGCACCGCGCTAAGTGCCCTGAGAGGCACGCTAAGCATGGTCAGAAAAACACAACTTATTTCCCAAGAAGTGCGCTAAGCGCGATAGGAGCTCACTTATGGCGTTTTGAGCCTTTAGCTACTGGATTTTTCATGAGTGCGCTGGTCTCAAGCTGAAAAGCTCGCTTAGCGCGCTATGCCGGCACGAAAACTTCAAGACTTGCTTTTCAGTCCTTCTTTCTTGCACCAATTGTTCCTATAATCCAAAGTAGGCAAGAAGAAATGTTAGAGAACATGAAAATGCTCAATATTCACATTATTTACACTACAATCGAAAATTAACATAAATACACTTACACTACTAGGTTTTAGACTAAACTATCAAGTAAACCAATTGAAAGGGCCATAAAGTCAAGTTAAAGTATGCACAAGTTGGCCCTTAACAATTACAACTCCTTCAAACTCAAAAAATCTAGAGAGATTTGATGTCAGGACATGTGGTTTAACATCACATCTGCTTCAAAATAGCAATAATCTCAGACATCTCCATTACTCCCCCCGTCACATATAACCAATATTTCCCCTAAAGGAGAACACCCAAATATTCCTAAGTCTAAACCTCAACTACCTAAGTTCACACGTCCCTGTCAAGAGGAAAACCCCAATCACTTGGCAGAAAACTATGAACTTTCCAAGTTCACACATTAGAAACACATAAAATAGAAGCCACACATATTAGAAACATATAAAATAGAAGCCATACATATTACTCATAACATTAGAGTAAATTAGGGCAAAGATGTTTTGTTACAAGGAAAAGCATGTCAAGATTAGATTTCGTTAATCCTTTTTAAACGTATCCGATTAATCAAGCATGCGAACTTAGTTTCAATCAATAAAATCGTGTATCCTTGCGAATCCGTTCATTTCTAAAGCGGTTCCGTGAATATTATTGTTTTAATTGCATGATGATTTCTCTAAATAGCGACTGAAACAAACAAACATAAAGATCGATACAAAGCGAATATTAACTTCCAAATCTACGTCTAGAGTTTGTTGGTTAATAGATGAAATAAATAGATCAAGACTTAGAAAATCTATGTCTAGAGTGATTCAAACCATAAATACATCATTAAAAGAAAATATCTTATTCATCTATTGGTCATCACCTTGTTCACATACAAAAGATCAAAAGAAATACATAAAAGCAGAATTAACTACCTCTAATCTTGACACAAAAGTGTTTTGTTACCCATCACCATGGTAGCTTGATCAACATGTAAGAAAAGAAGCTTTTCTTGCATTAAAGTCGAAGAATCGAGGAATGATGATCCAAAGATTTAATTATAGCTTCTCCAAGAGTTTCTAAGGTTTTTGACCTAGCAAATCAATTTTCTCTTTCTCAAATGCTTAAAACTGTGAGAAAGTACAAGTTGTTGAAAATATCTTCCAAGTGAGATATTTACAGACAACGCCACTTAGTGCAGTAAGTGGCACCGCGCTATATGCCCTGAGAGGCGCGCTAAGCATGGTATGAAGAACACAATTTATTTCCTAGGAAGTACGCTAAGCGCGATAGGAGCTCACTTATGGCGTTTTGAGCCTTTAGCTACTGGATTTTTCATGAGTGCGCTGGTCTCAATCTGAAAAGCTCGCTTAGCGCGCTATGCCGGCACGAAAACTTCAAAAGTTGCTTTTCAGTCCTTCTTTCTTGCAACAATTGTTCCTATCATCAAAAATAGGCAAGAAGAACTGTTAAAAAACATCAAAATGCTCAATATTCACATTATTTATACTACAACCGAAAATTAACATAAATACACTTACACTACTTGGTTTTAGACTAAACTATCAAGTAAACCAATTGAAAGGGCCATAAAGTCAAGTTAAAGTATGCACAAGTTGGCCCTTAACAATTACAACTCCTTCAAACTCAAAAACTCTAGAGAGATTTGATGTCAGGACATGTGGTCTAACATCACATCTGCTTCAAAATAGCAATAATCTCAGACATGTCCATTACTCCCCCCGTCATATATATCCAATATTTCCCCTAAAGGAGAACACCCAAATATTCTGAAGTCTAAACCTTAACTACCTAAGTTCACACGTCCCTGTCAAGAGGAAAACCCCAATCACCTCGAAGACAACTATGAACTTTCCAAGTTCACACATTAGAAACACATAAAATAGAAGCCACACATATTAGAAACATATAAAATAGAAGCCATACATATTACTCATAGCATTAGAGTAAATTGGGGCAAAGATGTTTTGTTACAAGGAAAAGGATGTCAAGATTAGATTTCGTTAATCCTTTTTAAACGTATCCGATTAATCAAGCATGCGAACTTAGTTTCAATCAATAAAATCGTGTATCCTTGCGAATCCGTTCATTTCTAAAGCGGGTCCGTGAATATTATTGTTTTAATTGCTGGATGATTTCTCTAAATAGCGACTGAAACAAACAAACATAAAGATCGATACAAAGCGAATATTAACTTCCAAATCTACATCTAGAGTTTGTTGGTTAATAGATGAAATAAATAGATCAAGACTTGGAAAATCTATGTCTAGAGTGATTCAAACCATAAATACATCATTAAAAGAAAATATATTCGTCATCTATTGATCATCACCTTGTTCACATACAAAAGATTAAAAGAAATACATAAAAGCATAATTAACTACCTCTAATCTTGACACAAAAGTATTTTGCTACCCATCACCATGGTAGCTTGATCAATATGTAAGAAAAGAAGCTTTGCTAGCATTAAAGTTGAAGAATCGAGGATTGATGCTCCAAAGATTTAATTATAGCTTCTCCAAGAGTTTCAAAGGTTTTTGACAAAGAAAATCATTTTTCTCTTTCTCAAATGCAGAAAAGTGTGAGAAAGTACAAGTTGTTGAAAATATATTCCAAGTGAGATATTTACAGACAAGGCCACTTAGTGCAGTAAGTGGCACCACGGTAAGTGCCCTGAGAGGCACGCTAAGCATGGTCAGAAGAACACAATTTATTTCCCAAGAAGTGCGCTAAGCGCGATAAAAGCTCGCTTAGCGCGCTATGCCGACACTAAAACCTCAAAACTTGCTTTTCAGTCCTTCTTTCTTGCACCAATTGTTCCTATAATCAAAAATAGGAAAGAAGAACTGTTAAAGAACATCAAAATGCTCAATATTCACATTATTTACACTAAAATCGAAAATTAACATAAAGACACTTAAACTACTAGATTTTAGACTAAACTGCAATGAAAAACAATTGAAAGGCCATAAAATCAAGTTAAAGTATGCACAATTTGGCACTCATCAATTACAACTCCTTCAAACTCAAAAAATCTAGAGAAATTTGATGTCAGGACATGTGGTCTAACATCACATCTGCTTCAAAATAGCAACAATCTCAGACATGTCCACTACTCCCCCTGTCACATATAACCAATATTTCCCCTAAAGGAGGAAACCTAAATCTTCCGAAGTCTAAACCTCAACTACCTAAGTTCGCACGTCCCTATCAAGAGGAAAACCCAAATCACCTTGCAGACAACTATGAACTTTCCATGTTCATACATTAGAAACACATAAAATAGAAGCCACACATATTAGAAACATATAAAATAGAAGCCATACATATTACTGATAACATTATAGTAAATTAGGGAAAAGATGTTATGTTTCAAAGAAAAGCATGTCAAGATTAGATTTCATTGATCCTTTTTAAACGTATTTGATTAATCAAGCTTGCGAACTTAGTTTCAATCAATAAAATTCGAACCCGTTCATTTCTAAAGCGGATCCGTGAATATTATTGTTTTAATTGCTAGATGATTTCACTAAATGGCAACTGAAACAAACACACATAATGATCGATACAAAGCGAATAATAACTTCCATATCTACGTCTAGAGTTTGTTGGTTAATAGATGAAAAATTAGATCAAGACTTGGAAAATCTATGTCAAGAGTGATTCAAACCATAAATATCTTCATCATCTATTGATCATAACCTTGTTCACATACAAAAGATCAAAAAAAATACGTAAAAGCCTAATTAACTACCTCTAATCTTGACACAAAAGTGTTTAGCTACCCTTCACCACAGTAGCTTGACCAACATGTAAGAAAAGAAGCTTTGCTAGCATTAAAGTTGAAGAATCGAGGATTGATGCTCCAAAGATTTAATTATAGCTTCTCCAAGAGTTTCAAAGGTTTTTGACAAAGAAAATCATTTTTCTCTTTCTCAAATGCAGAAAAGTGTGAGAAAGTACAAGTTGTTGAAAATATATTCCAAGTGAGATATTTACAGACAAGGCCACTTAGTGCAGTAAGTGGCACCACGGTAAGTGCCCTGAGAGGCACGCTAAGCATGGTCAGAAGAACACAATTTATTTCCCAAGAAGTGCGCTAAGCGCGATAAAATCTCGCTTAGCGCGCTATGCCGACACTAAAACCTCAAAACTTGCTTTTCAGTCCTTCTTTCTTGCACCAATTGTTCCTATAATCAAAAATAGGAAAGAAGAACTGTTAAAGAACATCAAAATGCTCAATATTCACATTATTTACACTAAAATCGAAAATTAACATAAAGACACTTAAACTACTAGATTTTAGACTAAACTGCAATGAAAAACAATTGAAAGGCCATAAAATCAAGTTAAAGTATGCACAATTTGGCACTCATCAATTACAACTCCTTCAAACTCAAAAAATCTAGAGAAATTTGATGTCAGGACATGTGGTCTAACATCACATCTGCTTCAAAATAGCAACAATCTCAGACATGTCCACTACTCCCCCTGTCACATATAACCAATATTTCCCCTAAAGGAGGAAACCTAAATCTTCTGAAGTCTAAACCTCAACTACCTAAGTTCGCACGTCCCTATCAAGAGGAAAACCCAAATTACCTTGCAGACAACTATGAACTTTCCATGTTCATACATTAGAAACACATAAAATAGAAGCCACACATATTAGAAACATATAAAATAGAAGCCATACATATTACTGATAACATTATAGTAAATTAGGGAAAAGATGTTATGTTTCAAAGAAAAGCATGTCAAGATTAGATTTCATTGATCCTTTTTAAACGTATTTGATTAATCAAGCTTGCGAACTTAGTTTCAATCAATAAAATTCGAACCCGTTCATTTCTAAAGCGGATCCGTGAATATTATTGTTTTAATTGCTAGATGATTTCACTAAATGGCAACTGAAACAAACACACATAATGATCGATACAAAGCGAATAATAACATCCATATCTACGTCTAGAGTTTGTTGGTTAATAGATGAAAAATTAGATCAAGACTTGGAAAATCTATGTCAAGAGTGATTCAAACCATAAATATCTTCATCATCTATTGATCATAACCTTGTTCACATACAAAAGATCAAAAAAAATACGTAAAAGCCTAATTAACTACCTCTAATCTTGACACAAAAGTGTTTAGCTACCCTTCACCACAGTAGCTTGACCAACATGTAAGAAAAGAAGCTTTGCTAGCATTAAAGTCGAAGAATCGAGGATCGATGCTCAAAAGATTTAATTATAGCTTCTCCAAGAGTGTCTAAGGTTTTTGACCAAGAAAATCATTTTTCTCTTACTCAAATGCTGAAAAGTGTGAGAAAGTATAAGTTGTTGAAAATATTTTCCAAGTGAGATATTTACAGGCAAGGCCACTTAGTGAAGTAAGTGGCACCGCGCTTAGTGCCCTGAGAGACGCGCTAAGCATGGTCAGAAGAACACAACTTATTTCCTAGGAAGTGCGCTAAGCGCGATAGGAGCTCACTTATGGCGTTTTTAGCCTTTATCTACTGGATTTTTCATGAGTGCGTTGGTCTCAAGCTGAAAAGCTCGCTTAGCGCGCTATGCCGGCACGAAAACTTCAAAAATTGCTTTTCAATCCTTCTTTCTTGCACCAATTATTCCTATCATCAAAAATAGCCAAGAGGAAATGTTAAAGAACGTCAAAATGCGAAATATTCACAATATTTACGCTAAAATTGAAAATTAACCTAAAGACACATAAACTACTAGATTTTAGACTAAACTTTCAAGAAAACCAATTGAAAGGGCCATAAAATAAAGTTAAAGTATGCACAATTTGGCCCTTAATGTAACACCCCACTATCCCAAATTAAAATAAAATGCGATTAAATCAAATAAATATCAGAGTTTCATTCCAAAAGTGGGATATCACATTCTCAACATTCAACAAACACCTTTCACTGTATAATTTTGAAAATAAAGCAGTGGAAAATTATCATTAATATATCATTCACGGCCATCCGCCAAAATATACAAAAGTCAGTCATCATTAAGGTTCACCAAAATAAGATACGCCATAGGAATACAACTAATTTATCATAAACAAATAAACTCCCAAGTCCCGTGATACATATCAGAGCATTCTAAGCTAGCTAAGCACTTGGATTATCTGTACTTCCGAAGCTAGCTAAGTCCCGTGTTATCAAACAAATAAAGCAGATGTGATGCTACACACCACTATCCAAGCTAGCTAAGCACCTGGATTATCTGTACTTCCGAAGAAGCACAGACCACAACAACAACAAAGGGGTGAGAAAACATGATCAAAATTATCGATAATATAATACATGAATAAAAGGTAGTAAATAAAGAATCATCACCCCACCAACATCAAACACGACCTACTGTCAAATCATTAACACAACATACAATATTGCAAATATGCAACTCAACACATGCATGCGGTACCGAGTCATCATTACGGATGGACATTGGGCCATCAACCCTCCACAATGGAGCACATCATCATTCCCGATGGACACTAGGCCATCAACCCTCCACAATGGAGCACATCATCACTACCGATGGACACTGGGCCATCAACTCTCCACAATGGAGCACATCATCACTACCGATGGACACTGGGCCATCAACCCTCCACAATGGAGCACATCATCACTGGTAAACATCATAAGAGAGTATGGTTGAGTCACTTACGCTCCTCCTGAGACATGATTCAACCCTGCCAAGACACCATGCTATGCACAACCCCAAATGCACAACATACAACTGTCGAGCATACTAAGTGCACATGATCCTACTGATCACATCACCATACATCATACATATGTATATATATTGTCGCTACTGCGAAAATCGGCGCCGGCTATGACAGAACAGTCGCCACCGTGCATTATTTATCCCACAAGAGGGAAAGGAAACACTCGGAGTAAACCTAACGCAAAGAAGGAAAGGAATGGTCATGGCAGCCAAATCCTGGATTCGGGAGTCGGTTACGCAAGGGGAAGGTATTAGCACCCCTCACGTCCGTCGTACTCGACGGGATCCACGCTTGTTTTCTATCTAAGGGTGTGTTTATCTATCTATTCTACAGGTCTAGGTTTAAGAAGAAAAGAAAATAACTCGGCAAAGTGTCGCACTTTATGCCTACGTATTCCCGTCTGGAACGAGAAATCAGAGTCAACGTAGTTCGCCTAACTACAGGTTAGGGGGGAAGGTTGCTCCCCGAGATGTCGCATATCGTGCCTACGTACTTTCATACGACATAAAAGATCAGAGCAAATGTAGTTCGGGCTACGGAAGACACAAGTTTGTCTAACAGTTTTTTATCTCCTTAAGAAAGGTTTTTCCTGATTAAAGGTCCAAGAGGACAAAAACATAGTTTGAATGTTTGTTTGAGTTTTTTTACGAAAGAAATATTTTTTTGGGATGTTTGCAATCTCAGTCGCACTAGAGACTATGACCCAGGAGTGAACGCTTCGTATGTCACCCAAAGGGTACCACACTAACATCCAGATTACTGGAGAGAGACCCTCCACCAACCTTTTCCCAGATAGCTTAAGGCACGTAACGTAGGACTTTGATTAACCTTATTACTGTGTTTTTGAATTGTTTTGAGATGAGAAGAGAAAGACACCCTAAAACTATGGTTGAAAGGGAATCTACCTACAGTTATCATGCATGGGTCAAAACCTAATGTCTGTCATAATTCCCTCTTGCACAGAGGAAATCAGAGATCCTAGGGGAAACAGTAGAAGAAAGCAAGCAGTAAACAGTAAACAGTGAAATGCATGCTATGCAACAGTATAAGAGAGGCAAGGGAGAGAACAATAGGCAAGAGGAGACAAGCTCCACCTCAAACCTAGAGGTAAACAACACAAGCAAACAGACAAGAAAAGAAACGGAGAAAGCAGCCCAAACAACAGCAACAGTCTTCAGCAGACAGCAACTCTAAACAACAGATCCTCTTGACAGCAAAGTTAACAGTAACAAGGCTTCATCCTCAAGCTAGCTTCTATCTTCAAGCTTCATCAAACTTCATCTTCAAGCTCTAGCAAGCACACTCCAAGCAGATGATTAATCACTAAGATCAAGGTTGTAATGTTGAGAACTAAATGAAAACCAAAGGAAATCATCACGTACCAACATTGAAATGGAAAGGTATCCTCAAAGTTCTACTCAGCTATGGGCATACCACACATCCCTCCAAAGGAGAGATGGAGTTTCCCTAGGAGGACTTTACATCATTGGATAGAATAGAAGCACACAATGCATTCTATGTTTGATGAAGAAAATCAAAACTAGCTCTAATGGCTCTTCCTAAAACCCTAATTTCCTAAGCTCCTAAAACAACTCCTAAAAGAAAAGGAAACTTCAACTCCAAGCTCCAATCTTCAATCCATAGCAGCTATACTAAGTCCAGTAGACCTCTCAAAAAGGAATCCAAGCAAATCCAACTCCAAAGTCACCAACAAGACCAAGCAAGCAAAGACACATAAAATAGAACACCACAAGCACAAGCAACTTGAAAAATTCAACTAAAATAGAAAAAAAAGTTTTAAAATTCTAATAAAATTCCTAGGGTAACATATATGTTTGAACAACCTAGGGTTAAAATATTAAAGCCTAATTCAACTTCTAAGGAACCTAAATAATTTCTAGATTGAAAGGTATCAAGGTAATCCACAAGTTTGGGAAGGCTCTAATCTCAACATCTAAAACAGAACCTAAAGTTGTTATAAAATTCCAAAAAAATCCTAAGTGAGCATACATGTCTACCTAAACACATACTAAAAAATCAAAGCCAAATTCATCACCAATTGGAAGAACAAAATTCAACAAAATAGATGACCAATTATGCAAAATTAAAAGAATTAAACAAAATAAGAAAAATCAAATTAAATTGAAAAATGCATGAAAATGCATTTTATTGATTTCAGAAAATGACAAATTCTCTCAAGATCATGGAGATATTTTTAAAATAATTTTTAGATCAAGAATGAAATTATTGTGATTTTTTGAATCAATATTTAAAATAAAACAAAATGAATAAAAGAAAATAAAACTCTAAAATAAAACGTGAGCCATAAGATGAGGAGACTGGTCCACTGATCCAAGCGCTGAGAGCATGCCAACGCATTAAATGAAACGCCTGCGTTTTGATCCTCAGAAGTCAACAAAAAGAAATAAAACTCATCCATTGGATCTGTGGTCTAGTCAAGGTCAAAGGCAAGATCTGATGGCTATTGACTCATCTTCTCCAAAATTCAGGCTGGCCAGGTGGAGATCAGAGACGGTGGCCGGAGAAGACTCTGGTCGTCTTCTTCGGTGAGCATGTGGTTGCAGGTGATCAGAAACAACCATCCTTATACCAATCTCACTCAGAATTTCACCAGGAATTCAAATCTCCTATCCAAATTATCCAACTCTCCATGGATTTTAAAACACGAAGCAATGTTCAGAAATAGCATCCAGATCAAACATCACCAATTTCACAATTAAGATCTTAAAAATAATCCTTATGCTACACTGGTCATCCTGATCTATCCAAATCATGTTATAGCCTTAAGATCAGATCTACTCAAATCAAAATAGAAATGGCACCTCATGATCAAACATCACCAATTGCTTCCAAATTGATCCTAAAACGATCTACATCTTGCCTAGATCCTAACCACAAGTTCAAATCAAACTACATCATGCTAATTCATGTGGAAACTTGAAAGTTACTAACCTGTTGTAGATATAGTAACAGAGGTGCTTGGAGCTTGATTCAATCTTCAAAACTCTCTAGATACGTTCAATGATGCAAGAGAAAGATGTTGTAAGCTTCAATTTGCTCTGAATCAGCCTAGAACTCAAAACACGATTTCACTTGCTCCTCTTGAAAACTCAACTGCAATTTCAGTGTTCTTCACCAAAATGAAAGCCAAAACCATTCTGAATTCACTGCAATGAATATATAGAATGTTTATATGGGCTTTTGAAGTGTGTTTGAAGCCCAATCCAGCCAATTGCAATTTCTGATTTTTCCTTGAAATCCAATGTAACAGTCACGATTTCAGGTTGTGTCACTTGCTCTAGAAGGTTCTAACAGCTTGCAAATTGATTTTAGAGTGAAATTGGATTGATAGCACAGCCTGAATTGCATTGTAGAAAGAATTGGCTATGTAACTTACATTTGAAGCAACTACATGACAACTCATGAAACTTGGCCTAAACTAAAAACTCTGGTAAAGCCAAAGTGTCTAAAATTCAATTTCTATTCAAAAAATGTAGTTACTTGACATGTTTTGGTCCTATAACTCAAAATTGGCATTTTCCCTCCTTAATTCATTTGAAAATTTCCCCTTTTGAAACCATTTCAATCCAAGTCTTGCTATGAGCTCAATCAATCAATCATGACCTCTTATCTAGCCTAAAAATCCCATTTTGAACAACTTTCATGTTGAACAAAATTGCATTTGACAAGTGCCAGTTGGAGATTTTGGCCTATGATTGAAAATGACCTTTAATCTCACTTTCACAAAATACCCCTGACTTGTAAACCTCATAACTTGAGTTCTACAAATCAGATGGAAGACTTCTAGTACAATTTAGAAATCTAAGATCATGAGGAATAACGTTCATGTTGGCCAAAAGTTCACGTGAAACATCCTTCTAGGTCAAAAATAGCTTTGAAGTCAGATGATTTTCACAGACAAATTTCAGAGGCATCTGAGGACTTGTAACTTGTCTGGACCATAACTTGAGTTCTATAAATCCTCTTGAGGACTTCTAGTACTCAAATTAAATGTATTGAGATTCTCTACAAGTTTCATGTTGGCCAAAGATCCATTTGAAACTTTCATATTAACTTATGTGGTCGTGAAGTTAGGCACTAAACAGGGGATTCTACACTGAAACCCTAATTTAGATACTTCCCACACTCTTGAATCTTCTTGATTTGATCTTGGCACAACACCACAAGTTTCTTAACATGTCATTCCATGAACTCCATGACCTAAAAGTAGGCTTTGATACCCTTCAATTGCACAATTGACCTAGGATTAACCCAGATGAAGCCCTAATTGCTTGCACCTCAATTGTGGCTCTTGCACTTGACACAATGACTTGATTAAACTCTCCCATGGCCCACTAGGAATTCTATGAGCTCCATACACATCCTCTTCTCACATTCAACACTTCACAACCCTCTGATGGTCTTCAATTGATCCTCAAGTTAGAAGAAGATTCACACTCAAACATCTAAACCCTTAGGCACTCAAACCACCTTTTGATGACATTGACAACTTCTCAATCTTGAATGAGACCTCTTGCTAGGCTTCTCTTGATAAGTATAACACTTGATCCCCCTGCTATGTGAATGATAACATGATATGCAAATGATATAACTATGCAGATAATGCAATGAAACCTAAACCATGTAAGAAAAGGTTGAGCAAATTTAGGGGTGCAACAGCTGCCCCTATTCAAACGGTTTGGACCCGACTGGGTGAAGAGAGAACGACCTTCAAACAATCGAGGTAGAAGACGGTTGAATACCAAGAAACTTGGAAATTTGCCAACCGCAGAAGTACAGAGCAAAAACTGCTTGGGGAACAACATCCGTTGTGCTGAACCCAGTTGTTACGACAACAACTAATCAAACATCTGATAAGACTTTGGATTTCAATATTAACCCCCTGTGTGACACCACAGGCATCAAATTAACTTTTCAAGAAACAACTTCGTCCACAACGGGACTAAACTTCATCAAGACGAGGAAAGACTCCATCACCATGGGTACAATTCCGTCCATAATCGGAATAACGATCTCTGTCAGTCACAGGTAACACCTCCACTGGGGGCAATTCCGTCCATCACAGATAATAACTCCGTCCAGACGGGTAACAATCATCGTCAGCACGGGTACGATCCGTCAACACGGATAACAATCACCGTCAGCACGGGTACGATCCGTCAACACGGATAACAATCTCCGGCGATTTCACTGGGACAACTCCATCAATCACGGGTAACGACTCCGTCAACACAGATAACAAACATTGTCAACACAGGTACGATTCTGTCAACACGGATAACAATCACCGTCAGCACGGGTAGCAATCACTGTCAACACAGGCACAATCACTGTCAATCACAGGTACAATTCCGTCAACACGGATATCAATCTCTGTCCATCACAGGTACAATTCCATCAACACGGATATCAATCTCTGTCAACACAGGGAAGAATTCCGTCAACACGGACAACAATCTCTGTCAACACAAGGAAACAATTCTGTTAACACGGATACATTTGAAGAATACTTTGTTGGGGAATACGAGACTTAACCAAACCACTCTGTGGGGAAATCATTAGTGACAACTCCAAAAGTTTAAGACATGAAATCTTCTACTGCTGACGTAACAGCAACCTGAGAAGAATCCCGCTGGGGACAAAGAGAAACTTAACCAAGCAACTTTGTTAGGGGAAGAACACTATCATCACCTATCTCACGCCGAGAATTTGAATATCTAGAGATCCTTCTGAGCAAGAATCCCACTCCTCTGCAAGGGATAACACCTGAAACCAAAGAAGAAACCAACCTGGCTTATGTTTCAAAATGCATATGTTTGACAATGGCATAATGCTCCATACGGCATGGAAATGCTACACGTTTGGATAGATGCAAATATGATGATATATGCAAAATGCAAAGATGCCAAGAGGCGCTTCAGCAAAATAAATGCCGAAGACAAAACCCAATCCGCTGGGGATAACCAGGTATCATAAACATATTCCAACAAAATAAATGCTGGAATGGTGTAACCAACTCCACTAGGGATAACCGTCCTGTTGGGGAATGGCTCACAAGCTTGAAATTAAGAACTCTGATGAGGATGTTCATCCTGTCAGAGGAAAAACAACCTGCTGGGGAGAAGGAAAAACAATCCTGCGCGGGGATAATCCTTCTGAACCAAAGACGACTTGGTTATACTGCGGAATTTACTCATGTTGGGAATAGAGTGTGCACATACTCACTGCTGGGAATGCACCTTCTGTTGGGGACAAAAAAATCCATTGAGGATACTCTCTTGGCAACTTCCCTGGGGAATACTCTTCTGGGGAGGACAAACCACATCCAATAGGGATAAGTGCCATCTCAAATCTTCTGAGATAAGATGTGACTCCCATCTGCCAAGGAGTGATACAATCAATATGTCACAGGACTCCGGTTGGGGAACACAAATTCCTTGACCGTTTGCTCCAAAGGTGAGATCCCTGCAAAACACAAACGAGACAAAAACAAATCTATACAACAAGATCTATTCCGGTTAGTATCCGTGACGTTCGTTCAGTCAGTTCGGAGTTTTACAATTATTGGCAAGGGCCAGCAAGTTTATGCACATACAAGTTCATCAAAAACATCGGCGTTTTTCACAAACAAAATAGTAAATAACAAGCATCAAGTACTGAATAACATGCTTTATTGATAACGGGCCTGTAAATAGGCAAAATTTTGTACACTGGATGCAACTCCTGGAAAGAGGAAGTTACACACAAACAAAAATACAAGTGTTACAGAAGCGCAAAGAAAATTTGTATACATGTTGGCAACGTGGTACAGACGAACACCATGAGCTGATCATCCTATGACTCGCCTGACTCTGACGCTTTCTCGATACTCGATCTTCGGAAGAGATTGTTTTGGATATACGACCCTCAGGTACTGCCAAACCACTAAGCAATGCAGTATCAAACTCGGACCGCAGTCATTTGCTTTTTTCAAATCCCTAACTTTTGCGTGAACCGCCCTTTGCGGGTTTTCAATTCACCGGGATACCCTTTTTTTGCCGAAGTCGCCCTTTTGAGGTTTTCAACTTCCCGGGTGTACATTTTTTCAATTTTATCCCTAACTTTTTCCCAAACCCTTTATTCCTTTTTTATGGTTCGCCGGGATGCCCCATTTTTTCCTGGACTCTCTTTTTATGTCCAGCGGGTCTTTTTAAGCAAAGTATTTTTTATCTGTGTCCGAGTTCACAGGGGATGTAAAATCCTCGCCATCCATGGTGGACAACAGTAAGGCTCCTCCAGAGAAAACCTTTCTAATGACATACGAACCTTCATAATTGGGAGTCCATTTGCCCCTATGATCTGATTATGGTGGGAGAATCTTTTTCAGCACAAGATCGCCCATCTGAAAGCTTCGAGGGCACACCTTCTTATCGTAAGCTTTCTTCGTCCGGCTCTGATAGAACCGACCATATGCTAGAGAAGCCAGCCTCTTCTCGTCCATTAAACTGAGCTGATTCAATCTATCTTTCACCCATTCTGCCTCATCTAATTGGACATCACGCAAAACCCTCAGAGAAGGAATCTCAACCTCCAATGGTAGGACAGCCTCCATACCATATACCAGTGAAAAAGGAGTTGCCCCGGTTGATATGAGTACCGTCGTACGATAACCGTGCAAAGCAAAAGGCAACATCTCATGCCAGTCCTTGTAGGTTACAACCATCTTCTGAACGATCTTCTTTATGTTTTTATTGGCCGCTTCAACAGCGCCATTCATCTTGGGCCGATAAGGAGAAGAGTTGTGATGTTCAATCTTGAAATTCTGGCACAATTCAAACCGTTGTCAGTGATAATCCGCTCCGGGATTCCATATCTGCAGATAATATCCTTCTTGATAAATCTGGCTACCACCTGCTTGGTAACATTAGCATACGATGCCGCTTCAACCCATTTGGTGAAGTAATCAATAGCTACCAAGATAAAACGATGTCCGTTGGATGTCGTGGGCTCAATCTTCCCAATCACATCAATTCCCCACATGGAAAAAGGCCAAGGTGATGACATAACGTTCAGAGGGCTCGGAGGCACATGAATCTTGTCCGCATAAATTTGGCATTTATGACACCTCTTTGCAAACTTGAAACAATCTATTTCCATTGTCAGCCAATAGTACCTTGCTCGTAATAACTTTCTCGTCATTGCATGTCCGTCGACATGCGTGCCAAATGTACCCTCGTGGATCTCTTCCATGAGCAACTTAGCCTCTTTCTCATCCACACACTGCAACAACACCAAGTTGTGGTTTCTCTTGTACAAGACGCCATCCAGATTCAAATAGAAATTGCTAGCCAATATCCTAAGAGTCTTTTGATCACGACTGGATATCATAATACCACGGTTTCCCATCGGAAGCTTCCTCAATGGCGAATATGAAGGCGGGCCTATCAAGGCGAGAGATAACTATCCTGGGAGCCTCATTCCAGAAGTTAACTTTATACATTGAAGACAACGTCGCGAGAGCATCTGCCATCTTATTTTCTGCTCGTGGTACATGGTGTAATTCCACCTTATCAAAGAAAGGTAACAACCTCCTTGCATAATTCATATAGGGTATCAGATTAGGCTGACAAGTCTCCCACTCTCCCTTGATCTGGTTCACAACTAGAGCAAAGTCTCCGTACACATAAAGATTTTTAATTCTCAGATCAATAGCTTCTTCGAGCCCCATAATGCACGCTTCATATTCGGCCTCATTGTTGGTAACTGGAAAGGTCAATCTGGCGGTGAATGGGATGTGCGACCCATGGGGAGTAGTAATGATTGCCCCTATTGCACTTCCATATGAATTAACGGCACCGTCATATATCAATTGCCATTTGGAACCCAGCTCTGGACCTTCATCAGGCAACGACTCCTCACAGTCCTTCATTTTTAAGTACATGATATCCTCGTCAGGAAAATCAAACCTCATCGGCTGGTAATCATCAATTGGCTGCTCAGCTAGGTACTCTGACAGAACGCTACCTTTAATAGCCTTTTGAGAGACATACTGAATATCATATTCTGTCAGTACCATCTGCCATCGGGCAATCCTTCCGGAAAGTGCTTGCTTTTCAAACACGTATTTGATTGGATCCATCTTTGAAATTAGCATGGTTGTATGATTTAGCATGTATTGCCTCAAACGTTTGGCAGCCCAGGCTAGCGCACAACACGTCTTTTCGAGCATTGAGTAACGGGACTCACAGTCTGTGAACTTTTTACTCAGGTAGTAAATCGAATGCTCTTTACATCCAGTCTCGTCATGTTGACCGAGAACACAACCCATACTTTTCTCAAGAATCGTCAAATACATAATCAATGGTCTCCTGGCTACTGAGGGTATCAATATTGGAGGTTCCTGCAAATATTCTTTTATTTTTTCAAACACCCTTTGACAATCTTCATTCCAGGTCACAGCCTGATCTTTTTTCAATAACTTGAATAATGGCTCGCACGTGGCCGTTAGATGAGATATGAACCGGGCAATGTAGTTCAATCTCCCTAAAAAACAACGAACCTCTTTTTCTGTTTTCGGCGTTGGCATTTCTTGTATTGCTTTTATCTTAGCAGGATCACAATAAACCCCAATAGCTTACCAGATCTCACCCCGAAGGTGCACTTGTTAAGATTCAGTCTCAGCCTGAATTTCCTAAGCCTCTTGAACAATTTCAGAAGATTGACCAGATGCTCTTCCTCTGTTTAGGATTTGGCAATCATATCATCAATGTAGACTTCGATCTCTTTATTCATCATGTCATGAAAGAGTGTTGTCATAGCTCGCTGATATGTTGCCCCGGTGTTCTTCAAACCAAAGGGCATCACTTTGTAACAGAACGTTCCCCACGGGGTAATAAAAGTTGTTTTCTCCATATCATCCGGTGCCATCTTTATCTGATTATAGCCCGAAAAGCCGTCCATGAAGGAAAACACGGAGAATTGAGCGGTGTTGCCGACCAGCACATCAATATGAGGAAGCGCAAAGTTGTCCTTTGGGCTCGCCTTATTCAAATCTCGATAGTCCACACACATCCGCACCTTACCATCTTTCTTTGGTACAGGTACTATATTAGCGACCCATGAGGGATAAGTTGTAACAGCTAGGAAACCAGCATCCCATTGTTTCTGAACTTCCTCTTTAATTTTCACAGTCATATCTGGTCGAGTTCTTCTGAGTTTCTGCTTAACCGGCGGACATTCCTCGCGCAATGGCAGACGGTGAACCACCATACCAGTATCCAACCCAGGCATGTCTTCGTAAGACCAAGCAAAGATATCACTATACTCCCGCAGCATCTCGATAAGCCTTTGCTTGATATCACTTTGCAGTGCAGCCCCTATCCGGATATTCCTGACAACCTCTTCGGACCCCACGTTGATAATTTCAATTTCCTCCTATTGATTCTCTCTTCTTGTTTCAAAAGTCGATTCAGCTCTTCTGATAAGTCGTTATCCTCAACAATCTCTTCTTCTGCTTGAAATATTGGGTGCTCGAAGTCGAAGCGAGTCATATGAAGTTCGTGATCCGTGTCTTGATCGGTGTCGTCTGAAATATGAATCATGCAATGAGAATGGTTAAATGTTTCAAATAATGCAAACAAAGCACATAACCACGTTGCCATTTTATTGTTAAACAAAAATAGGAAAAACAAGGATCACAAAATTTGCATGCGAAAAACGCCTTTATTAATGATTAAACAAAGTACACACATAAGCAGGTAGCCCTAAAAACAGAATCACTATGCCCCGGGTAGGACACAGGATTATACAATAATTGAGAAAACAAATCATTACTGTTATGCAGTCACTGGGACAAGTTCCTGGATAGACCAGTTGCACAAATTCTGTCATGGCACGCCGGGCTTGATCCACGAGTCCATATCGCAGTCACTATCTCCGTCTTCAGCATCGGAAACAACATTAATCGTTACGTAACAGACCCCACCTGGAGTGATCACCACTGGTCCTTTGAACTTTGGCACGCCTGATGCGGAAGGTGACGATGTCGGGAGATACCCCAATCCAAACTTGTCCATCTTGACCGGAATTTCCAAGACATGGCCCCATCCTTTGGTTGCTCCATCCTGAACCACTGCCTGAGCGTCTTTGTACGAAGACATGGCCACCTCTGGCCCTTTTCTAGGAACATGAGACTTATCTTTGATCTGCAACCCCTCGAAGGCTTGGCATGGCGTCTCATGGATCTCCCCATCCACTTCGACGTACTTGAATGACGAGAGATGACTAACCAGAATGTCCTCCTCTCTGCAAATAGTAACAACACTGTCCCCAACCATGTATTTAAGTTTCTGATGTAGCGTGGACGTCACAGCCCCTGCAGAATGTATCCATGGTCGCCCAAGTAAACAGCTGTAAGCGGGATGTATGTCCATGATGTAGAACACTGTGTCAAATACTTCTGGCCCAACCTGGAGCAACAACGTTATGAACCCAAACACCGACCTTCTGGTCCCATCAAAAGCCCTCACGACCAAATCACTTGGTGTGCATATGATTCCTCGGACATCTAGCTTCATCATAGCCTTCTTCGGCAACACATTCAAAGATGATCCGGTGTCTACAAGAACATGCGACATTATAGTGCCCCGACACTCCACTGAAATGTGCAAGGCCATATTATGGTCCCGACCTCTAGGCGTTAAATCAAAGTCAGTAAATCCCAGGCTGTGTCCGGCATTCACATGCGCCAGTACCCCCTCAAGCTGATTAACAGTTACTTCCTGAGGTACAAAAGACGTGTCCAAGATTTTCAACAAGGCATTCCAATGGGCCTCGGAACAAAGCAACAAAGATAGTATTGAAATTTTGGAGGGCGTTTGCTGCAGGTGCTCCACAATCTTATAGTCACTTTTACGAATCAACCTCATAAACTCTTCTACATCCTTGACCGATGTTTCCTTCTCTTTTGACTCGGAAGGTCCTCCTTCATTCACTTTGGCTTTGCCTCTTGCAATCCTCTCAGCCTCGATTTCAGGTGAAGTGAAGATTCTACCACTTCGGGTCATACCTCCCACTTCAACAAGACTACCCACTGCCCCTGCTGGCTGGATATCCACATTAATCTTCTCCTCGTTGCAAAAAGCTTCCAACCCATAATTCCACGGAATGACTTTCGTACTCTCATAAGGAATAGGCCCTGCTTTCGTTATCGTGATAGTTAGCCGCTTGGCAGGCGCTGATATTGTAATAGTCTTTCGTGGAATTGTAATTGTCGCGACCTCACCCTGCTTTTCACATGTTACCTCATCAGGTTTCTCAACAGTAGTGCAGTCAAACTACAAAGTTCCCTCATCAATCATGGCTTGAATACCTCTCTTCAAATCAATACAGCCCTCTGGTCGGGTCCAACAATCCAGACATTACTCATCACATCCGGGGAAAACCCCTCCTTTCAACAATCTACTTTTAACATAGCTTAAAGGCGTCTTCAGGTCATCTACGTCCATAACCAAATCCAAGTCCTCCTTTTTCAAAACAGCATTCGCTCCATGATTCGGCATTGGTTTCTGTACAATATTGGGACCATCATTACTGAAGTTGATGACTTTACTATCAATCAAATCTTGGACTTTGTGTTTTTAAGCATGACAACTCTCGATATCATGTCTGGGTGCCCCGGAATGAAATTCACACTGCTTACTAGTATCATACCTGTAAGGAAGCGCTCCTTTGGGTGGGTCCAACGTTCTCTTCTCAACCAGATTCAAACTTAACAACGTTTGAAGCAACTCTGCATACATTGACGGAGGTGTATCAAATACCCTCTTTGGCTTCCCATTCTGGATCCTTCTCTGAGCAGGATTATACCTTTGTTGTTGTTGCTGCTGCTGTTGTGGTTGTTGTCGTTGTTGCGGTATAGGGATCGTCACACTAGCAACCTGTTGTTGAATATACTGATTCCGACCTCTACCTCGTCCTCGACCACCATACACTGCACTGGCGTCTCCTTGCCTTTTACCACCAAAGACCTTTTTTTCACCTCCAGCTGAGGTCGATTCGCCGACTTGAATCTTATCGATTTTGATGCCATTTTCAATTTGTTCCCCCATGAGTATCATGTCAGAGAAACTACCCATCGAGCAATTGAGCAATTTATCATAATACATCCCAGAGAATGTTCCAACAAAAATATCAATCAATTCCCTTTCAACCATAGGGGGGTGGACTCTTGCCGCCAGATCGCGCCAACGCTGAGCATGCTCCTTGAAACTTTCCCCGTTCTTTTGTGAAAGACTTTGAAGCTGGACCCTATTTGGTGCAAGGTCACTATTGTATTGGTAATGTTTGACGAAAGCATCAGCCAATTCTTTCCAACTTCTGACCTGTGCAGGCTCTAGTCCCATGTACCATTCCAGCGATGGTCCTGACAAGCTATCTTGGAAAAAATGCATAAGCATCTTCTCATCATCAGAGTACGCAGACATCCTCCGGTAATATGAACACACATGAACCCGTGGACATGTATCCCCTTTATATTTATCGAAAGTGGGAGCTTTGAACTTCAATGGTACTCTCAGCCCAGGAACTAGCCCCATGGTAGCCATGTCCAATCCTGCAGAATTTTGATTGGCTATACCTCTCATCTGTTCCTCCAGCATTTTAATCCTCCGATCACTATCAGTGGGACCCTCAAAACCCATGCCTTGCCCAGAAAAGGCATCTTCCTGACGATCTCTATTCCAGTACGGACCCTCATTACCATATCCGTCATAAGCAGCATTACGACCATGACCATAACCACTTTGGAAGAACCTGGGATCATACCTTAGATTTCCAAGCTGTTGATTAGCAGCCACTGTCTCAAAACCAGTATTGAAAGGACCCATCCCAGCACCATTGGTATTCACATTGCCAAACCCCGCATTGCCGTAGCCATTATTACCAAAACCTTGATTGTTATCACCGAACCCTCCGTTGTCGAGGCCCTGATTATTGAAACCATCATTGCCATCCCGATTGCCAAAGCCAAGACCTTGATTATTGTCACGGAAACCAGTATTGATACCAACATTCCTGTTGGTTTCCACGTTCCCATTAACATTATCAGCATTTTTGTTACCAGCGTTGTCGTTGTCGTTGCCAATATCAGTCTCACCAGCATTTGGTATCACTTCATTCCTGCGAGGAGTCTCAACATTAGCAGAGTTGTATTCAGTATTACCAGCCGCTCACGCCAGCAGCGGTTGCACCAGAGTTTGAAGATGTTCCTGGCCTTTAGCCACAACTTCCATAGTCTGCATGAATTGGGCCAACCTATCCCGGATCTCCTGCATCTCAGACTGTACTTGATCCATGATCTTCTTACTGTTGCTTCTTGTAGCGTACCGGTGAGTTCTCTGTTCGTCAATCTTGAAACAACCTGTAAGATGCAGGAGATAAGATTCGAGCTCAAAAATGTACCTGTCATGCAATATGAATATGTAAATGCACACGTGTAAATATGCAACAGGTTAATTTCCCCCCCAATTCTAGCTTCGGAGAAGAAACCATAACGACAATGGAGTCCCAAGTGAGCAAGCGCAGAATCAGAAACCTCATATATAAAAAAATGCCAAGAGGCAGAGTACAAAGATACATCTGAATACAACTGGAAAAAAAACCTCGGCCAACAAGCCTGGCGATGGTCAAAATACAAGTACAAATAACAAGGGAAAAGTAAAGGCAAATCAGGCCAAATGGCGCGCCCTGACATCTTCTAATATCCTCAACGTCTCTGGATGACCTAATTTGGAGATTAGTTCCTGTATCAGTAATGTGTGTCGCTCAATAGTGGATCTCAACTTTTTGGCGTCCTCTTCACAAGTTCCCCTGCCAAAACACTCATCAATCCTGCATCTTTTGGAGCCAACCTTCAATTCACCACCCCTAGTTTCTTTGACCATGCTGCTCACTCTAGACTCGGCGTCACGTCTAAGAGATACTTCTTCAGCAATTTTCACATCCTTAGCACTGAGCTGTTCCTCTAACTAGGAAATCTGAAGCTTCAACTCATCTTCACGCTTCTGCCTGCAGTAAGCGTGGCATTCCACATAGATTCCCATTTGGAAAGTCGAGAATAAGCCTTGTTCAGAAGTTCTTTCTTAGTAGCAAGTACACTACTAACACCATTCAGGGCTACTCCTACCTTCTCTCTCTTGTTGGTTTCCTCAATCAAATCTGAACCCAACCTATTAATCATCTCAGTTTGCTTCTTCAAAGTGAAGGTTGCCTCATTCTTCTCATGCCGGAGCTGGAAAATCTCTTTTTCTAACTCTTCATTTTCTCTTTGCAACTCTTCTTTTTCAGCCAGCAACTTGTTATACTTCTCAATTTCTACTAAAGCAGGTTCCTCAATCACCGGAAGATACAAAGGCTTTGCAGCAGGATATGGCATCGAAGAAATTCTAACTCTCATGGATCCAGAGCCGATAAGGATTATAAGCTCGACTATTACTCTTACCAAGCAATGCCTTTCCTCTTCTATGAATATTACCCCAAGCATGTCTCAATCTGACTGAAACATCTCCATCTAATAAACTTTTGAGATACTAAGATTCCTGTATCTCGTCTTCAACCGGAGAGTCCCTCAAAGCATAACCAAATTGTCTCACAAGCAGAGAAGGGTTATAGTTAATACAACCTTTCCGTCCAATCAAAGGAACATTCGGAAAGCCACTGCAACTATATATAATATCCACTCCGAGCAAGTTCTGATCAAACCAAACAACGTTCTCAGCACACAAACCCATCAATCTGGAAGACCAATCTAAAGTACCAATAGTATCAACAAAAGGTCCCTTCTTAGGAAGATGTCCCTGAAACCACCTGTATAGAAGAGGTACACAACAAGAAACATTCTTTCCCCGAAGCTTCTCATTCTTATAGTGAATAGAATGATAAACGTCACCCAAGAGAGTAGGCACCAGATTCTTCGAGGCAAGAATAAAGAAAGCAACTGAGTCAACAAAATCAGGCAAGTTAGGGAACAATACAATCCCATAAATGCAAACAGCCAGAATAGCATTGAAGACAATCCAACATCCATCCTTCGCACGATGCGTAGCCTTCTCAACCAAGCAAGAAAGATGAAAACCGTAAAATCCATTCAGCTTGACCAAACCTCCGGGGAACTCAGAAGCGTCTAAACTGACAATCTCAGCAAGCTTAGCCAACTCAGGCTCAGTATCTTCATGAACAAAAGGCATCTGATCTAACACAGGAACTCCTAGCATATCAGAATATTCCTCCAAAGTAGGAGCCAAGATGAAATCAGGGAACAAGAAGCATCTCAACTGAGGCTCGTAAAACTGCATCAAGGTATACAATCCAGTCATCTCAAACACAGAAGGTCTGCACACCAAACTGAGCAGTTTCCCATAAGACTCTCTAAACTCATCCCTCACTCTCTGATCTGCTAGAGCAACCAACTGTAATAAGAAACTGATATCTGGAGAAGGCAACCTGTAAGCAACTGTCCTCTTCATGGACACCATGTCTGGCAAGAAAGGACACTAGAATCTAAGGGGAAAAAGCACACCTGCAACATAAATACACGTTAATGAAATGCAAACATGAAAATGCAGATGCATATGCAACAGGGGATCAAGTGCAATAATGAAGAACTGTGTTGTGCAGTATTGCAGCTTGATAACCATCAGATCTTCTCCTCAAATGAAACCAACCACAAAAGAGCCCTCACAACCAATTCTCACAGACAGAGATAAACCAGGTGTTCTGAGGCCAGAGTTTTCCTGCAAAAAGACCCACCTACCCTCTCACAGGTATGCACCTAACTCGCAGATGAGGTACGACGTCTTATGCGGTCATCAGCGTCACAGACTTTTAAGAGTGATGATACGATACCCAGAAGGTGTGGCATCATCATCCCTTGAAGAGGCCTCACTTAGCCGAATCCCAAATGATAGGTTCCCAAAGTCGACAGCCCTTAAATCCAACAACCTGTCCAACCCAAAGGGCCAGGCAAGATGCCATCAAAGAGAATCTCGTTTGAGTGCAGATTTCGTAGCTAGTTGGTGCGAGCAAAGCAAGCAGGCTAACCACTACTCTCTACTTCTAAGTCTATGTGCACTCAAGCCCAGGTCCGACTTATCTCTCAAACTAACCCTCTACCCATAGCATAACAACAATAATATACAGTAATGAAAGTAAAGATAGAAAAATAAATACACACAAAACCCCAGACATGAAAACAAGCACTAGGATTGACTCGCATAGGGAACCACTGCAGTCCCCAGCAGAGTCGCCAGTTGTCGCTACTACGAAAATCGGCGCCGGCTATGACAGAAGAGTCGCCACCGTGCGTTATTTATCCCACAAGAGGGAAAGGAAATGCTCAGAGTAAACCTAACGCAAAGAGGGAAATGAATGGTCATCGCAACCAAATCCTGGATTCGGGAGTCGGTTACGCAAGGGAAAGGTATTAGCACCCCTCACGTCTGTCGTACTCGACAAGATCCACGCTTATTTTCTATCTAAGGGTGTGTTTATCTATCTATTTTACAGGTCTGGGTTTAAGAAGAAAAGAAAATGACTCGGCAAAGTATCGCACTTTATGCCTACGTATTCCCGTCTGGAACGAGAAATCAGAGTCAACGTAGTTCGCCTAACTACGGGTTAGGGGGGAAGGTTGCTCGCCGAGATATCGCATCTCGTGCCTAAGTACTTTTATAAGGCATGAAAGATTAGAGCAAACGTAGTTCGGGCTACGTAAGACACAAGTTTGTCTGACAGTTTTTTATCTCCTTAAGAAAGGGTTTTCCTAATTAAAGGTCCAAGAGGACCAAAACAGAGTTTGAATGTTTGTTTGAGTTTTTTTACGAAAGAAATATTTTTTTTGGGATGTTTGCAATCTCAGTCACACTAGAGACTATGACCCAGGAGTGAACGCTTCGTATGTCACCCAAAGGGTACCACACTAAAATCCAGATTACTGGAGAGAGACCCTCCACTAACCATTTCCCAGATAGCTTAAGGCTCGTAACATACGACTTTGATTAACCTTATTACTGTGTTTTTGAATTGTTTTGAGATGAGAAGAGAAAGAAACCCTAAAACTATGGTTGAAACGGAATCTACCTACAGTTATCATGCATGGGTCAAAACCTAATGTCTGTCATAATTCCCTCTTGCACAGAGGAAATCAGAGATCCTAGGGGAAACAGCAGAAGAAAGCAAGCAGTAAACAGTAAACAGTGAAATGCATGCTATGCAACAGTATAAGAGAGGCAAGGGAGAGAACAACAGGAAAGAGGAGACAAGCTCCACCTCAAACCTAGAGGTAAACAACACAAGCAAACAGACAAGAAAAGAAACAGAGAAAGCAGCCCAAACAACAGCAACAGTCTTCAGCAGACAGCAACTCTAAACAGCAGATCCTCTTGACAACAAAGTTAATAGTAACAAGGCTTCATCCTCAAGCTAGCTTCTATCTCCAAGCTTCATCAAAATTCATCTTCAAGCTCTAGCAAGCACACTCCAAGCAGAGGATTAATCACTAAGATCAAGGTTGCAATGTTGAGAACTAAATGAAAACCAAAGGAAATCATCAAGTACCAACATTGAAATGGAAAGGTATCCCCAAAGTTCTACTCAACTATGGGCATACCACACAACCCTCCAAATGAGAGATGGAGTTTCCCTAGGAGGACTTTACATCATTGGATAGAATAGAAGCACACAATGCATTCTATGTTTGATGAAGAAAATCAAAACTAGCTCTAATGGCTCTTCCTAAAACCCTAATTTCCTAAGCTCCTAAAACAACTCCTAAAATAAAAGGAAACTTCAACTCCAAGCTCCAATCTTCAATCCATAGCAGCTATACCAAGTCCAGTAGACCTCTCAAAAAGGAATCCAAGCAAATCCAACTCCAAAGTCACCAACAAGACCAAGCAAGCAAAGGCACATAAAATAGAACACCACAAGCAACTTGCAACTTGCAAAATTCAACTAAAATAGAAAACTAAGTTGTAAAATTCTAATAAAATTCCTAGGGGAACATACATGTTTGAACAACCGAGGGTTAAAATATTAAAGCCTAATTCAACATCTAAGGCACCTAAATAATTTCTAGATTGAAAGGTATCAAGGTAATCCACAAGTTTGGGAAGGCTCTAATCTCATCATCTAAAACAGAACCTAAAGTTGTTATAAAATTCCAACAAAAATCCTAAGGGAGCATACATGTCTACCCTAACACATACTTAAAAATCAAAGCCAGATTCATCACCAATTGGATGAACAAAATTCAGTAAAACAGATGACCAATTATGCAAAATTAAAAGAATTAAACAAAATAAGAAAACTCAAATTAAATTGAAAAATGCATGAAAATGCATTTTATTGATTTCAGAAAATCACAAATTCTCTCAAGATCATGGAGATATTTTTAAAAGAATTTTTGGATCAAGAATGAATTTATTGTGATTTTTTGAATCAATAAAGCATTTAAAATAAAACAAAATGAATAAAAGAAAATAAAACTCTGAAATAAAACGTGAGCCATAAGATGAGGAGACTGGTCCACTGATCCAAGCGCTGAGAGCATGCCAACGCATAAAATGAAACGCCTGTGTTTTGTTCTTCAGAAGTCAACAAAAAGAAATAAAACCCATCCATTGGATATGTGGTCTAGTCAAGGTCAAAGGCAAGATCTGATGGCTATTGACTCATCTTCTCCAAAATTCAGGCTGGCCAGGTGGAGATCAGAGACGGTGGCCGGAGAAGACTCCGGTCTTCTTCTCCGATGAGCATGTGGTTGCTGGTGATCAGAAACAACAATCCTTATACCAATCTCACTCAGAATTTCACCAGGAATTCAAATCTCCTATCCAAATTATCCAACTCTCCATGGATTTTAAAACATGAAGCAATGTTCATAAATAGCATCCAGATCAAACATCACCAATTGCACAATTAACATCATAGAAATAATGCTTATGCTACACTGATCATCCTGATCTATCCAAATCATGTTATAGCCTTAAGATTAGATCTACTCGAATCAAAACAGAAATGGCACCTCATGATCAAACATCACCAATTGCTTCCAAATTGATCCTTAAACGATCTACATCTTGCCTAGATCCTAACCACAAGTTCAAATCTAACTACATCATGATAATTCATGTGGAAAATTGAAAGTTACTAACCTGTTGTAGATCTAGTAACAGAGGTGCTTGGAGCTTGATTCAATCTTCAAAACTCTCCAGATACGTTCAATGATACAAGAGAAAGATGTTGTAAGCTTCAATTTACTCTGAATCAGCCTAGAACTCAAAACACGATTTCACTTGCTCCTCTTGAAAACTCAACTGCAACTTTAGTGTTCTTCACCAAAATGAAAGCCAAAACCACTCGAAATTCACTGCAATTAATATATAGAATGTTTTAATGGGCTTTTGAAGTGTGTTTGAAGCCCAATCCAGCCAATTGCAATTTCTGATTTTTCCCTGAAATCCAATGTAACAGTCACGATTTCAGGTTGTGTTACTTGCTCTAGAAGGTTCTAACAGCTCGCAAATTGATTTTAGAGTGAAATTGGATTGATAGCACAACCTGAATTGCTTTGTAGAAAGAATTGGCTATGTAACTTACATTTGAAGCAACTACATGACAACTCATGAAACTTGGCCTAAACTAAAAAATCTGGTAATGCCAAAGTGTCTAAAATTCAATTTCCACTCAAAAAATGTAGTTACTTGACATGTTTTGGTCCTATAACTCAAAATTGGCATTTTCCTTCCTTAATTCATTTGAAAATTTCCCCTTTTGAAACCATTTCAAACCAAGTTTTGCTATGAGCTCAATCAATCCATCATGACCTCTTGGAAAGCCTAAAAACACAATTTTGAACAACTTTCATGTTGAACAATATTGCTTTTGACAAGTGCCAGTTGGAGATTTTGGCCTATGATTGAAAATGACCTCTAATCTCACTTTCCCAAAATACCCCTGACTTGTAAACCTCATAACTTGAGTTCTACAAATCCGATGGAAGACTTCTAGTACAATTTAGAAAGCTAAGATCACTAGGAACAACTTTCATGTTTGCCAAAAGTTCAGGTGAAAGCTCCTTCTTGGTCAAAAATAGCTCTAAAGTTAGATGATTTTCACAGACAAATTTCAGAGGCATCTGAGGACTTGTAACTTGTCTGGACCATAAATTGAGTTCTATAAATCCTCTTGAGGACTTCTAGTAATAAAATTAAAGGTATTGTGATGCTCTACAAGTTTCATGTTGGCCAAAGATCCATTTGAAACTTGCATATTGACTTATGTGGTCATGAAGTTAGGCACTAAACAGGGGATTCTACACTGAAACCCTAATATACCAACTTCCCACACTCTTGAATCTTCTTGATTTGATCTTGGCACAACACCACAAGTGTCTTAACATGTCATTCCATGAACTCCATGACCTAAAAGTAGGCTTTGATACCCTTCAATTGCACAGTTGACCTAGGATTAACCCAGATGAAACCCTAATTGCTTGCACCTCAACTGTGTCTCTTGCACTTGACACAGTGACTTGATTAAAATCTCCCATGGCCCTCTAGGCATTCTATGAGCTCCATACACATCCTCTTCTCACATTCAACACTTCACAACCCTCTGATGGTCTTCAATTGATCCTCAAGTTAGAAGAAGATTCACACTCAAACATCTAAACCCTTAGGCACTCAAACCACCTTCTGATGACTTTGACAACTTCTCAATCTTGAATGAGACCTCTTGCTAGGCTTCTCTTGATAAGAATAACACTTGATCCCCTGCTATGTGAATGATAACATCATATGCAAATTATATAACTATGCAGATGATAATGCAATGAAACATAAACCAGGTAAGAAAAGGTTGAGCAAATTTTGGGGTGCAACATATATACACACAATAATCGATTATATCAATCAAGTTAAATAATAGGGGAATCACATTCGAACACCGAGTACACACGATCCTCTTGATCACCTCACGATGCATCATATACACATTACATATATATATGTCTTACCCACCAATTAATCATGTCATTTAAAGTCAATATTTCATAATTCACCTTTCCGCACAAAGTATACACTCTTTACCCCTAAACAACATCTCTCGACCAATCACAACCCAAGGAATCCTACAAAACGAATCACAAGGTAAAACAACACAAAAATCACATTCTGTCATGCTCGCTGGCTCACTCGCCCAGCAAGGCCTCAGCGAACGCTCGCTGCCGCATTCGCCTAGCGAACCTGCTAGCTAGTTGAGACAGTGGCTACTGGAAGTGTTCGCTACCCAACTCGCCTAGTGAATTCCTAGCGAATGCTCGCTACTAGCTCTCTCAGCGAAGGTGCTGGCGAATGTCTGGGATTTCACAAAATCCTCACTATTCAGAATTCATCAAAAGCTAAAAAATCGACTGATTCTCACCAAACCAGTCACAGTAGTCTTAGCCCAACTTTCTACGACTGAACTACACTACTTAATCCATGTTTTATCCGATAAAACACCAACTCTACAGATTAAATCACTTTCGGCATAAAACGGTAAACTACTCAGAACACCCAACAAATCCCTACCTAATCACATGGAAGGCTGGAATAACAGAATTTCACCAATTCCTAACAACATAAACACAATTCATCCATGGAAACAACAATCAGAACACTACAATATCTTAATCATAATCATCAAATCCCTATGGGGTAAAGGAATCCCCAACTACCTCATCCATGCAATCACCAATTTTAACCTGTTTCTCCCCCTTACCTCGACTAGTTACTTCGATTGATGAAGAACTTCCAAGAATCCGACAGCCTAACCTTCTTCTTCTTCCTCTTGTTCTCGTTCTTATTCCTTACTCTTCTCTCCCACTTGACCTTGTTTTTGTTTCTAAACTCACAAAATACCCCCTTACCACACTTATTCCCCATTCTTTTAATATCAATATTAATTCCAATAATATTAATAATAATAATAATAATAATAATAATATTACTATTAATTATCAAATTATTATCGTTATCAATTATTTTATATTAATATTAAAGGCTATAGCTTCTTAAACAATCCCCTACAAAAGACATGTTGAATCAAAATAACACCAGAAAGACTAAATAATTCAAATGGGTATTACAACTCTCCCCCACTTTAATTATTTTCGTCCTCGAAAATTACCTGTTGGAAACAATTCTGGATATGCTTCCCGCATCCTGCTTTCCAATTCCCAGGTCACACTGCCTCCTGCAGCCCCTCCCCAAGCCACTTTCACCAAGGGTATCTCCTTTCCTCAGAGTTGCTTCATCTTACGATCTTCGATTCTCAATGGCATCGTCTCAACAATAAGGTTCTCCCTGACTTGAACTTCGTCTCTTTGAATCACATGAGATGGATCCGATGCATACTTGCAAAGTTGCGACACATGGAATACGTCATACAAATTCGACAGTTCAGGCGGCAACGCCACCCTATAAGGCACAACACCAATTCTCTGCAAAATCTGATACGGCCCAATAAACTTTGGATCCAACTTCTTAGACTTCAACGCACGACCCACACCAGTCACTGGGTTGACTCTTAAGAACACGTGATCACCTTCACTAAATTCCAGCTCTTTCCTTTGGTTATCACGATAACTCTTCTGCCTACTCTGAGACGCTTTCATTTTCTCACGAGTCATCTGGATTGTCTCAGTGGTCTGTTGCATAATTTCCGGTCCCAATACTACATTCTCACCCGTCTCATACCAACACAGAGGAGTCCTGCATCTTCTACCATATAAAGCTTCAAACGGTGCCATTCTGATACTAGAATGGTAACTATTGTTGTACGTGAACTCGATCAATGGCAAATGAGTATCCCACACACCACCTTTTTCAAACACACAAGCTCTTAGCAAATCCTCCAGCGACTGAATAGTCCTCTCTGACTGACCATCTGTTTGCGGATGGTAAGTTGAACTCAACTTCAACTTAGTACCCAAAGCTTCCTGCAAACTCTTCCAAAATTCCGAAGTAAACCTCGGATCTCTATCTGACACGATACTCGAGGGAACACCATGAAGCTTCACTATTACCCGAATATAAATCTCTGCTAGCTTCTCCAACGGAAAACTGATACTGATCGGCTCAAAATATGCAGACTTCGTAAGTCGTTCCACAATCACCCAAATAGCGTCAAATCCTGTCGCCATATTCGGCAAGCCTGTCATGAAATCCATGGTTATACAATCCCATTTCCAAACCGAAACTTCCAACAGTTGCATCATTCCAGAGGGTCTCTGATGTTCCTCTTTCGACTTCTGACATACCAAACAGGCGTAAACAAATCGAGCTATATCTCTTTTCATACCAGACCACCAAAATATTTTCCTTAAATCGTGGTACATCTTCGTAGCTCTCGGATGGATACTCAAACTACTACAATGTTCCTCATTCAGAATTGACTTTTTCAACTCATCATTATTCGGAACACAAATCCTGCCTCTGAATCTCAACACACCTGTTCTATCCAACTTAAAGTCACTATCGGAGTTACTTCCTACTCCCGACATCAAATCCACTAACTTCATATCTAGCTTTTGGTTCTCTCTAATCATATCCAAGAAATCATTGTTCACTTGCAACTTGCCCAACATCACACCACCTGCCGTAAACTCACAAACCATGCTCAAATCTCTGAACTGCTCAATTAGTTCCATTTCTTTTACCATTAAAGCCGACATATGAATTGTTTTCCTGCTCAAAGCATCGGCTACTACATTCTCCTTTCCTGGATGATAACTCAGACTTAAATCGTAATCCTTCAAGAATTCCAACCATCTTCTCTGTCTCATATTCAGCTCCTTCTGATCAAACAGATATTTCACACTCTTATGGTCACTGAACACCTCAAATCTCGAACCATATAAATAGTGCCTCCAGATCTTTAACACAAAAACTACTGCAGCTAATTCAAGGTCATGGGTAGGATAATTCCTTTCATGCACCCTCAGTTGCCGCGAAGCATATGCCACCACCTTACCATTCTGCATAAGAACCTCGCCTAATCCTATCATAGACGCATCACAATACACCACAAAAGGTTCACTCAGTTCCTCAAAGCTTTCTTCACAAGCAGCATCCCACTCAAAAACTTGATCCTTCCTCGTCAATTGGGTCAATAGAAACTCCAATAGAGAAAACACCTCAATAAACCTTCGGTAATAACCTGCCAAACCCAAAAAGCTTCTAATTTCAGTTGCTGTCTTCGGCGGTTCCCACTGTAGCACTGCGCTCACTTTCAATGGGTCCACCGCTACACCGTCACCAGATATCACATGCCCCAAGAAACTCACAGTCTTCATCCAGAATTCACACTTTTAAAGTTTAGCAAACAACTTATTATCTTTCAGCACTAGCAGCGCAATTCTCAAATGTCCTTCATGCTCTTCTTCAGACTTAGAATAAATCAGTATATCATCAATAAACAAAACAATAAACCGATCCAGATAAAAGTGGAATATTCGGTTCATATACTCCATAAACACTTCTGGCGCATTAGACACCCCAAAAGGCATTACTGTATATTCGTAATGTCCATAACGTGTTCTAAACGTCGTCTTCTGAATATCACCCTCTTTCACTCTGATCTGATGGTAACCCGACCTCAAGTCAATTTTACTGAACACACGAGCTCCCACCCACTGATCCATCAAATCATCAATCCTTGGAAGAGGATACTTACTCTTAATGGTCACCTTATTCAACTGACGGTAATCGATGCACAAACGCATACTACCATCTTTCTTCTTTACCAACAGCACTAGAGCTCCACACGGCGACACACTCGGTCTGATAAACTTCCTATCCAACAATTCTCCAATCTGAGATTTCAATTCATCCAACTCCCCTGCTGACATCCTATACGGCGCCATAGATATAGGTTCGTACCAGGAACGAGATCAATGCTAAATTCAACTTCTCTTGTCGAAGGCAATTTTGTAATATCATCAGGGAACACTTCATGAAATTCATTCACCACCCCCAACTCATTCATCGACGCCTTGTTGTCAACAGATAATGATGCAAATAAAGAAAACATTATATCTTCATCCTCTAACAAGGTCCTCAATTCCTTATTAGACAAGGAATTCGCCAATGCTTCCTCTTCTGGAGTAAGGAACAACAACACCTTCCGAAAACAATCGATGTAGACTCGGTTGAACTCCAACCAAATCATACCCAGAATAACATCCAGCTTACCAAGTGGCAGACAAATCAGATCCACTCCAAAATCCCTACCAAAAATAGTTAGTGGACACTTCAAACACACCAAAGAAGTAGTCATTGAACCAATAGAGGGAGTTTCAATAGTCAACCGTTGCTTAAGAGTAGACGGCACCAATCCTAATCTCTTCACACAATCAACAAAAATGAACGAGTGGATTGCACCCGTGTCAATCATAGCAGTCAAAGGAACATTATTGATAAAACAAGTACCTTTGGTGGAATGCTCCTCGCCGGCAGATTGAGTTCCTACAACAGCAAACACTTTACCACTGGCCTAGGGCGCTTGAGACTTCTACGGCTTCTCACAATGTGTACTGATATGACCTTTTTCACCATAGTTATAATAGGTAGGCATAGCAGTCCTGCAATCCGCCATCACATGGCCCGACTTACCACACTTGAAACACTTCTTCACCTCATCAGGACAATCATTGGCACGATGCCCCGCACCACCACATCGGAAACACTTCACACCAGCAGACGCTCTCCCTTCTCTGGGCTTCTTATCAGTAGCAGCCTTATGTTTTCCCTTATCAGCAGGAACACTGTAAGGAGTACCACAAAATTTCTGCTTACCCTTCCGATCATTCACAGCCTTATAGTCTGCAATTTTGGCCCGGTTGTTATTATCATAAATTCTGCTTCTACTTACCAGCTCAGGATGATTCCTAATCTTCTGACAAGCGATCCCCATCTTGATCTCCGGACGCAGCCTGTTTTCAAACTTCAAGCACTTGGAAGTCATTGCCTCTTCAGTATTATAATGAGGACAATACTGTACCAACCCTTCAAATTTAGCAGCATACTCTGCTACAGTCAGATTACCCTGCTTCACCTCTAGAAACACAATCTCTTTAGCACTTCGTATATCTTCTGGAAAATACTTTTCCTGGAAACCAGTTCGGACCACATCCCAAGTAATAGCAGTTCCCGCAGCCTCCAATCTCTGGCGACTGTTGTCCCACCAAGCTTCAGCTTAACCTTCCAGCATGTAAGTACCGAACCTCACTTTTTGCTCATCACTACAACCCATTGTCCTGAATATTTTCTCAATTGCTTTCAGCCATTTCTGTGCAGCTTCAGGATCCAAAATTCCCCCTTCAAACGCCGGTGGCTTGTTACTCTGGAACTGTGCCAAATCCCTGAATTGCGCACCCGCAGCTTGGTTCTGATTAGTAACCACCTGTGCCATCGCTTGCATAGCTGCAGCCAAAGCAACGTCATTCCTTCCTGCCATACTACTCAACCAAAACAACACTAGGTTAAAAGGTACACAACCTCTATCCTAAAGACAGACTCACTACTAAACTGGCCGGACGGACCGACCTGCTCTGATACCAACTTGTAACACCCCACTATCCCAAATTAAAATAAAATGCGATTAAATCAGATAAATATCAGAGTTTCATTCCAAAAGTGGGATATCAAATTCTCAACATTCAACAAACACCTTTCACTGTATAATTTTGAAAATAAAGCAGTGGAAAATTATCATTAATATATCATTCACGGCCATCCGCCAAAATATACAAAAGTCATTCATCATTAAGGTTCACCAAAATAAGATACGCCATAGGAATACAACTAATTTATCATAAACAAATAAACTCCCAAGTCACGTGTTACATATCAGAGCATTCTAGGTCTCGACTGGCACACCTTTATCCAAGCTAGCTAAGCACCTGGATTATCTGTACTTCCGAAGAAGCACAGACCACAACAACAACAAAGGGGTGATAAAACATGATCAAAATTATCGGTAATATAATACAAGAATCAAAGGCAGTAAATAAACAATAATCACCCCACCAACATCAAACTGGACCTACTGTCCAATCATTAACGCAACATACAATATTGTAAATATGCAACTCAACACATGCATGCGGTACCGACTCATCATCACGGATGGACACTGGGCCATCATCCCTCCACAATGGAGCACATCATCATTACCGATGGACACTGGGCCATCACCCCTCCCTAATGGAGCACATCATCACTACCGATGGACACTGGGTCATCAACCCTCCACAATGGAGCACATCATCACTACCGATGGACACTGGGCCATCAACCCTCCACAATGGAGCACCTCATAAACATCATAAGAGAGTATGGTTAAATCACTAACGCTCCTCTTGAGACATGATTCAGCCCTACCAAGACACCATGCTATGCACAACCCCAAATGCACAACATACAACTGTCGAGCACACTAAGTGCACACGATCCTACTGATCACATCACCATACATCATACATATGTATATACATACACACCAATCAATTATATCAATCAAGTTAAATAATAGGGGAATCACATTCGAACACCGAGTACACACGATCCTCCCGATCACCTCACTATGCATCATATACACATTACATATATATGTCTGACCCACCAATTAATCATGTCATTTAAAGTCAATATTTCATAATTCACCTTTCCACACCAAGTATACACTCTTTACCCCTAAACAACATCTCTCGACCAATCACAACTCAAGGAATCCTACAAAACAAATCACAAGGCAAAACAGCACAAAAATCACATTCTGTCACGCTCGCTGGCTCACTCGCCTAGCAAGGCCTCAGCGAACGCTCGCTGCCGCATTCCCCTAGCGAACCTGCTAGCGAGTGCAGATAGTGGGTATTGGAAGTGTTCGCTACCCAACTCGCCTAGCGAATTCCTAGCGAATGCTCGCTACTAGTTCGCTCAGCGACGGTGTTGGTGAATGTCTGCGATTTCACAAAATCGCCACTATTCAGAATTCATCAGAATCTCAAAAATCGACCGATTCTCACCAAAACAGTCATAGTAGTCTTAGCCCAACTTTCTACGACTAAAATACACTACTTAATCCAAGTTTTATCCAATAAAACACCAATTCTATCAATTAAATCACTTTCGGCATAAAACGATAAACTACTCAGAACATCCAACAAATCCCTACCTAATCACATGCAAGGCTGGAATAACAGAATTTCACCAATTCCTAACAACATAAACACAATTCATCCATGGAAACAACAATCAAAACACTACATTCATAATCATAATCATCAAATCCATATGGGGTTAAGGAATCCCCAACTACCCCATTCATGCAATTAACAATTTAAACCCGTTTCTCCCCCCTTACCTTGACTAGTTGCTTCGATCGATGAAGAACTTCCAAGAATCCGACAGCCTAGCCTTCTTCTTCTTCCTCTTGTTCTCGTTCTTCTTCCTTACTCTTCTCTCCCACTTGATTGCGTTTTTCTTCCTAAACTCACAAAATACCCCCTTACCACACTTATTCCCCACTCTTTTAATTCCAATATTAATTCCAATAATCATAATAATAATAATAATAATAATAATAATAATACTATTATTTATCAAATTATTATCATTATCAATTATTTTATATTAATATTAAAGGCTATATCTTCTTAAACAATCCCTACAAAAGACATGCCGAATCAAAATAACACCGGAAAGACTAAATAATTAAAATGGGTGTTACACTTAACAATTACAACTCCTTCAAACTCAAAGAATCTAGAGAGATCAGATGTCAGGACATGTGGTCTAACATCACATCTGCTTCAACATAGCAACAATCTCAGACATGTCCATTACTCCCCCAGTCAAATATAACCAATATTTCCCCTATAGGCGAAAACCCAAAACTCCTGAAGTCCAAACCTCAAGTACCTAAGTTCACACATCCTTGTCAAGAGGAAAACCCAAATCACCTGGCAGACAACTATGAACTATCCTAGTTCACACATTAGAAACACATACTATAGATGCCACACATATTAGAAACATATAAAACAAAAGCCATACATATTACTCATAACATTAGAGTAAATTACGGCAAAGATGCTTTGTTTCAAAGAAAAGCATTTCAAGATTAGATTTCGTTTTTCCTTTTTAAACGTATCCGATTAATCAAGCATGCGAACTTAGGTTAAATCTATAAAATCGTGTATCCTTGCGAATCCGTTCATTTCTAAAGCGGGTTCGTAAATATTTTTGTTTTAATTGCTATATTATTTCTCTAAATAGCAACTGAAACAAACAAACATAAAGATCGATACAAAGCGAATATTAACTTCCAAATCTACGTTTAGAGTTTGTTCGCTAATAGATGAAAAAACTAGATCAAGACTTGGAAAATCTATGTCAAGAGGGTAGCTTGATCAACATAGATTGATCATTAACAGCGAATATCTTCATCATCTTTTGATCATAACCTTGTTCACATACAAAAGATGAAAAGAAATACATAAAAGCAAAATTAACAACCTCTAATCTTGACACGAAAGTGTTTTTCTACCCATCACTATTGTAGCTTGATCAACATGTAAGAAAAGAAGCTTTGCTAGCATTAAAGTCGATGAATCGAGGATTGATGCTCGAAAGATTTAATTATAGCTTCTCCAAGAGATTCTAAGGTTTTTGACATAGAAAATCAATTTTCTCTTTCTCAAAAGCTGAAAAGTGTGTGAAAGTACAAGTTGTTGAAAATATCTTCCAAGTGATATATTTACGGACAAGGCCATTTGGTGCAGTAAGTGGCACCACGATAAGTGCCATGAGAGGCGCGCTAAGCATGGCCAGATGAGCACAAATTATTTCCCAGGAAGTGCGCTAAGCGCGATAGGAGGTCACTTATGGCGTTTTGTACCTTTAGCTACTGGATTTTTCATGAGTGCGCTGGTCTTAAGCTGAAAAGCTCACTTAGCGCGCTATGCCGGCACGAACACATCAAAACTTGCTTTTCAGTCCTTCTTTCTTGCAGAAATTGTTCCTATCATAAAAAATGGGCAAGAAGAACTGTTAAAGAACATCAAAATGCTCAATATTCACAGTATTTACACCAAATACGAAAATTAACATAAAGACACTTAAACTACTAGATTTTAGACAAAACTGTAAAGAAAACCAATTGAAAGGGCCAATTTGGCCCCTAACAATTACAAGTCCTCCAACCACAAAAAATATAGAGAGATCTGATGTCAGGACATGTGGTCTAACATCACATCTACTTCAAAATAGCAACAATCTCATACATGTCCATTACTCCCCCTGTCACATATAACCAATATTTCCCCTAAAGGCGAAAACCCAAAGCTTCTCAAGTATAAACCTCAAATACCTAAGTTCACACATCCCTGCCAAGAGGAAAACCCAAATCACCTAGCAGACAACTATGAACTTTCCAAGTTCACACATTAGAAACACATACAATAGAAGCCACACATATTAGAAACATATAAAACAGAAGCCATACATATTACTCATAACATTAGAGTAAATTAGGGCAAAGATGTTTTGTTTCAAAGAAAAGTTTGTCAAAATTAGATTTCGTTAATCCTTTTTAAACGTATCCGATTAATCAAGCATGCGAACTTAGTTTTAATCAATAAAATTGTGTATCCTTGCGAATCCGTTAATTTCTAAACCGGGTATGTGAATATTATTGTTTTAATTGCTAGATGATTTCACTAAATAGCATCTGAAACAAACAAAACGTAAAGATCGGTACAAAAAGAATATTAACTTCCCAATCTACGTCTAGAGTTTGTTGGTTAATAGATGAAAAAAAATAGATCAAGACTTGGAAAATCTATGTCTAGAGTGATTCAAAACATAAATATATCATTAAAAGCAAATATCTTAGTCATCTATTGATCATAACCTTGTTCACATACAAAAGATCAAAAGAAATACATAAAAGCATAATAAACTACCTCTAATCTTGACACAAAAGTGTTTAGCTACCCATCACCATGGTAGCTTGACCAACATGTAAGAAAAGAAGCTTTGCTAGCATTAAAGTCGAAGAATCGAGGACTGATGCTCGAAAGACTTAGTTATAGCTTCTCCAAGAGTTTCTAAGGTTTTTGACATAGAAAATAATTTTTCTCTTTCTCAAATGCTGAATAGTGTGAGAAAGTACAAGTTGTTGAAAATATCTTCCAAGTGATATATTTACGGACAAGGCCATTTGGTGCAGTAAGTGGCACCGTGATAAGTGCCCTAAGAGGCGCGCTAAGCATGGCCAGAAGAGCACAAATTATTTCCCAGGAGGTGCGCTAAGCGCGATAGGAGCTAACTTATGGCGTTTTGTGCCTTTAGCTACTGGATTTTTCATGAGTGCGCTGGTCTCAAGCTGAAAAGCTCTTTGAGCGCGCTATGCCGGCCCGAAAACATCAAAACTTTCTTTTCAGTCCTTCTTTCTTGCACCAATTGTTCCTATCATAAAAAATAGGCAAGAAGAACTGTTAAAGAACATCAAAATGCCCAATATTCACAGTATTTACACCAAATACGAAAATTAACCTAAAGAAACTTAAACTACTAGATTTTAGACAAAACTGTAAAGAAAACCAATTGAAAGGGCCATAAAATCAAGTTAAAGTATGCACAATTTGGCCCTTAACAATTACAACTCCTCCAAACACAAAAAATATAGAGAGATCTGATGTTAGGACATGTGGTCTAACATCACATCTGCTTCAAAATAGCAACAATCTCATACATTTCCATTACTCCCTTTGTCACATACAACGAATATTTCCCCTAAAGGCTAAAACCTAAAGCTTCTCAAGTCTAAACCTCAACTACCTAGGTTCACACATCCCTGCCAAGAGGAAAACCCAAATCACCTGGAAGACAACTATGAACTTTCCAAGTTCACACATTATAAACACATACAATAAAAGCCACACATATTAGAAACATATAAAATAGAAGCCATACATATTACTCATAACATTAGAGTAAATTAGGGCAAAGATGTTTTGTTTCAAAGAAAAGTTTGTCAAAATTAGATTTATTTAATGATTTTTAAACGTATCCGATTAATCAAGCATGCGAACATAGTTTTAATCAATAAAATTGTGTATCCTTGCGAGTCCGTTAATTTCTAAAGTGGGTATGTGAATATTATTGTTTTAATTGCTAGATGATTTCACTAAATAACATTTGAAACAAACAAACATAAAGATCGGTACAAAGAGAATATTAACTTCGAAATCTACGACTAGAGTTTTATGGTTAATAGATGAAAAAAAATAGATCAAGACTTGGAAAATCTATGTCTAGAGTGATTCAAACCATAAATACATCATTAAAAGCAAATATCTTCGTCACCTATTGATCATAACCTTGTACACATACAAAAGATCAAAAGAAATACATAAAAGCAGAATTAACTACCTCTAATCTAGACACAAAAGTTTTTAGCTGCCCATCACGATGGCAGCTTGACCAACATGTAAGAAAAGAAGCTTTGTTAGCATTAAATTCGAAGAATCGAGGATTTATGCTCGAAAGATTTAATTATAGCTTCTCCAAGAGTTTCTAAGGTTTTTGACATAGAAAATCATTTTTCTCTTTCTTAAATGCTGAAAAGTGTGAGAAAGTACAAGTTGTTGAAAATATCTTCCAAGTGATATATTTACGAACAAGGCCATTTAGTTCAGTAAGTGGCACCGCGATAAGTGCCCTGAGAGGCGCGCTAAGCATGGCCAGAAGAGCACAAATTATTTCCCAAGAAGTGCGCTAAGCGCGATAGGATCTCACTTATGGCATTTTGTGCCTTTAGCTACTGGATTTTTCATGATCGCGCTGGTCTCAAGCTGAAAAGCTCGCTTAGCGCGTTATGCCGGCACAGAAACATCAAAAGTTGCTTTTCAGTCCTTCTTTCTTGCACCAATTGTTCCTTTCATTAAAAATAGGCAAGAAGAACTGTTAAAGAACATCAAAAGGCTCAATATTCACAAAATTTACACTAAAATCGAAAATTAACATAAAGACACTTAAACTACTAGATTTTAGAAAAAATTGTAAAGAAAACCAATTGAAAGGGCCATAAAATCAAGTTAAAGCATGCACAATTTGGCCCTTAACAATTACAACTCCTTCAAATTTCAAAAAATCTAGAGAGAAATGATATCAGGACATGTGGTCTTACATCACATATGATTCAAAATAGCAACAATCTCATACATATCCATTACTCCCCCTGTCACATATAACCAATATTTCCCATAAAGGCGAAAACCCAAAGCTTCTCATGTCTAAACCTCAACTACCTAAGTTCACACATCCCTGCCAAGAGGAAAACCCAAATCACCTGGAAGACAACTATGAACATTCCAAGTTCACACATTAGAAACACATACAATAGAAGCCACACATATTAGAAACATATAAAACAGAAGCCATACATATTACTCATAATATTAGAGTAAATCAGGGCAAAGATGCTTTATTTCAAAGAAAAGTTTGTCAAAATTAGATTTCGTTAATCCTTTTTAAACGTATCCGATTAATCAAGCATGCGAACTTAGTTTTAATCAATAAAATTGTGTATCCTTGCGAAACCGTTAATTTCTAAAGCGGGTATGTGAATATTATTGTTTTAATTGCTAGATGATTTCACTAAATAGCATCTGAAACAAACACACATAAAGGTCGGTACAAAGAGAATATTAACTTCCAAATCTACGTCTAGAGTTTGTTGGTTAATAGATGAAAAAAAATAGATCAAGAATTGGAAAATCTATGCCTAGAGTGATTCAAACCATAAATACATCATTAAAAGCAAATATCTTCGTCACCTATTGATCATAACCTTGTTCGCATACAAAAGATCAAAAGAAATACATAAAAGCATAATTAACCACCTCTAATCTTGACACAAAATTGTTTAGCTACCCATCACCATGGCAGCTTGACCAACATGTAAGAAGAGAAGCTTTGCTAGCATTAAAGTCGAAGAATCGAGGATTGATGCTCAAAAGATTTAATAATAGCTTCTCCAAGAATTTCTAAGGTTTTTGACATAGAAAATCATTTTTCTCTTTCTCAAATGCTGAAAAGTGTGAGAGAGAACAAGTTGTTGAAAATATCTTCCAAGTGATATATTTACGAACAAGGCCATTTAGTGCAGTAAGTGGCACCACGATAAGTGCCCTGAGAGGCACGCTAAGCATGGCCAGAAGAGCACAAATTATTTCCCAAGAAGTGCGCTAAGCGCGATAGGAGCTCACTTATGGCGTTTTGTGCCTTTAGCTACTGGATTTTTCATGAGCGCGCTGGTCTCAAGCTGAAAAGCTCGCTTAGCGCGCTATGCCGGCACAGAAACATCAAAAGTTGCTTTTCAGTCCTTCTTTCTTGCACCAATTGTTCCGTTCATTAAAAATAGGCAAGAAGAACTGTTAAAGAACATTAAAATGCTCAATATTCACAAAATTTACACTAAAATCGAAAATTAACATAAAGACACTTAAACTACTAGATTTTAGAAAAAACTGTAAAGAAAACCAATTGAAAGGGCCATTAAATAAAGTTAAAGCATGCACAATTTGGCCCTTAACAATTACAACTCCTTCAAATTTCAAAAAATCTAGAGAGATATGATATCAGGACATGTGGTCTTACATCACATCTGCTTCAAAATAGCAACAATCTCATACATATCCATTACTCCCCCTGTCACATATAACCAATATTTCCCATAAAGGCGAAAACCCAAAGCTTCTCATGTCTAAACCTCAACTACCTAAGTTCACACATCCCTGCCAAGAGGAAAACCCAAATCACCTGGAAGACAACTATGAACATTCCAAGTTCACACATTAAAAACACATACAATAGAAGCCACACATATTAGAAACATATAAAACAGAAGCCATACATATTACTCATAACATTAGAGTAAATTAGGGCAAAGATGTTTTGTTTCAAAGAAAAGTTTGTCAAAATTAGATTTCGTTAATCCTTTTTAAACGTATCCGATTAATCAAGCATGCGAACTTAGTTTTAATCAATAAAATTGTGTATCCTTGCGAATCCGTTAATTTCTAAAGCGGGTATGTGAATATTATTGTTTTAATTGCTAGATGATATCACTAAATAGCATCTGAAACAAACACACATAAAGGTCGGTACAAAGAGAATATTAACTTCCAAATCTACGTCTAGAGTTTTTTGGTTAATAGATAAAAAAAAATAGATCAAGAATTGGAAAATCTATGCCTAGAGTGATTCAAACCATAAATACATCATTAAAAGCAAATATCTTCGTCACCTATTGATCATAACCTTGTTCACATACAAAAGATCAAAAGAAATACATAAAAGCATAATTAACTACCTCTAATCTTGACACAAAATTGTTTAGCTACCCATCACCATGGTAGCTTGACCAACATGTAAGAAAAGAAGCTTTGCTAGCATTAAAGTCGAAGAATCGAGGATTGATGCTCGAAAGATTTAATAATAGCTTCTCCAAGAATTTCTAAGGTTTTTGACATAGAAAATAATTTTTCTTTTTCTCAAATGCTGAAAAGTGTGAGAGAGTACAAGTTGTTGAAAATATCTTCCAAGTGATATATTTACGAACAAGGCCATTTAGTGCAGTAAGTGGCACTGCGATAAGTGCCCTGAGAGGCACGCTAAGCATGGCCAGAAGAGCACAAATTATTTCCCAAGAAGTGCGCTAAGCGCGATAGGAGCTCACTTATGGCGTTTTGTGCCTTTAGCTACTGGATTTTTCATCAGCGCGCTGGTCTCAAGCTGAAAAGCTCGCTTAGCGCGCTATGCCGGCACAGAAACATCAAAACTTGCTTTTCAGTCCTTCTTTCTTGCACCAATTGTCCTTTTCATGAAAAATAGGCAAGAAGAACTGTTAAAGAACATCAAAATGCTCAATATTCACAGTATTTACACCAAATACGAAAATTAACATAAAGAAACTTAAACTACTAAATTTTAGACAAAACTGTAAAGAAAACCAATTGAAAGGGCCATACAATCAAGTTAAAGTATGCATAATTTGGCCCTTAACAATTACAACTCCTTCAAATTTCAAAAAATCTAGAGAGATCTGATATCAGGACATGTGGTCTTACATCACATCTGCTTCAAAATAGCAACAATCTCATACATATCCATTACTCCCCCTGTCACATATAACCAATATTTACCCTAAAGGCGAAAACCCAAAGCTTCTCATGTCTAAACCTCAACTACCTAAGTTCACACATCCCTGCCAAGAGGAAAACCCAAATCACCTGGAAGACATTTATGTACTTTCCAGGTTCACACATTAGAAACACATACAATAGAAGCCACACATATTAGAAACATATAAAACAGAAGCCATACATATTACTCATAACATTAGAGTAAATTAGGGCAAAGATGTTTTGTTTCAAAGAAAAGTTTGTCAAAATTAGATTTCGTTAATCATTTTTAAACGTATCCGATTAATCAAGCATGCGAACTTAGTTTCAATCAATAAAATTGTGTATCCTTTCGAATCCGTTAATTTCTAAAGCGGGTATGTGAATATTATTGTTTTAATTGCTAGATGATTTCACTAAATAACATTCGAAACAAACAATCATAAAGATCGGTACAAAGAGAATATTAACTTCCAAATCTACGTCTAGATTTTGTTGGTTAATAGATGAAAAAAATAGATCAAGAATTGGAAAATATATGTCTAGAGTGATTCAAACCATAAATACATCATTAAAAGCAAATATCTTCGTCACCTATTGATCATAACCTTGTTCACATACAAAAGATCAAAATAAATACATAAAAGCAGAATTAACTACCTCTAATCTTGACACAAAATTGTTTAGCTACCCATCACCATGGTAGCTTGACCAACATGTAAGAAAAGAAGCTTTGCTAGCATTAAAGTCCAAGAATCGAGGATTGATGCTCGAAAGATTTAATTATAGCTTCTCCAAGAATTTCTAAGGTTTTTGACATAGAAAATCATTTTTCTCTTTCTCAAATGCTGAAAAGTGTGAGAAAGTACAAGTTGTTGAAAATATCTTCCAAGTGATATATTTACGAACAAGGCCATTTCGTGCAGTAAGTGGCAACGCGATAAGTGCCCTGAGAGGGGCGCTAAGCATGGCCAAAAGAGCACAAATTATTTCCCAAGAAGTGCGCTAAGCGCGATAGGAGCTCACTTATGGCGTTTTGTGCCTTTAGCTACTGGATTTTGCATGAGTGCGCTGGTCTCAAGCTGAAAAGCTCGCTTAGCGTGCTATGCCGATACGAAAACATCAAAACTTTCTTTTCAGTCCTTCTTTCTTGCACCAATTGTTCCTATCATAAAAAATAGGCAAGAAGAATTGTTAAACAACATCAAAATGCTCAATATTCACAGTATTTACACCAAATACGAAAATTAACATAAAGAAACTTAAACTACTAGATTTTAGACAAAACTGTAAAGAAAACCAATTGAAAGGGCCATAAAATCAAGTTAAAGTATGCACAATTTGGCCCTTAACAATTACAACTCCTTCAAATTTCAAAAAATTTAGAGAGATCTGATATCAGGACACGTGGTCTTACATCACATCTCCTTCAAAATAGCAACAATCTCATACATATCCATTACTCCCCCTGTCACATATAACCATTATTTACCCTAAAAGAGAAAACCAAAAGCTTCTCATGTCTAAACCTCAACTACCTAAGTTCACACATCCCTGCCAAGAGGAAAACCCGAATCACCTGGAAGACAACTATGAACTTTCCAAGTTCACACATTAGAAACACATACAATAGAAGCCGCACATATTAGAAACATATAAAACAGAAGCCATACATATTACTCATAACATTAGAGTAAATTAGGGAAAAGATGTTTTGTTTCAAAGAAAAGTTTGTCAAAATTAGATTTCGTTAATCCTTTGTAAACGTATCCGATTAATAAAGCATGCGAACTTAGTTTCAATCAATAAAATTGTGTATCCTTGCGAATTCGTTAATTTCTAAAGCGAGTATGTAAATATTATTGTTTTAATTGCTAGATGATTTCACTAAATAGCATCTGAAATAAACAAACATAAATATCGGTACAAAGAGAATATTAACTTCCAAATCTACGTCTAGAGTTGGTTGGTTAATAGATGAAAAAAATAGATCAAGACTTGGAAAATCTATGTCTAGAGTGATTCAAACCATAAATACATCATTAAAAGCAAATATCTTCGTCATCTATTGATCATAACCTTGTTCACATACAAAAGATCAAAAGAAATACATAAAAGCATAATTAACTACCTCTAATCATGACACAAAAGTGTTTAGCTACCCATCACCATGGTAGCTTGACCAACATGTAAGAAAAGAAGCTTTGCTAGCATTAAAGTCGAAGAATCGAGGATTGATGCTCGTAAGATTTAATTATAGCTTCTCCAAGAATTTCTAAGGTTTTTGACATAGAAAATCATTTTTCTCTTTCTCAAATGCTGAAAAGTGTGAGAACGTACAAGTTGTTGAAAATATCTTCCAAGTGATATATTTACGAACAAGGCCATTTAGTGCGGTAAGTGGCACCGCGATAAGTGCCCTGAGAGGGGCGCTAAGCATGGCCAGAAGAGCACAAATTATTTCCCAAGAAGTGCGCTAAGCGCGATAGGAGCTCACTTATGGCTTTTTGTGCCTTTAGCTACTGGATTTTGCATGAGTGCGCTGGTCTCAAGCTGAAAAGCTCGCTTAGCGCGCTATGCCGATACGAAAACATCAAAACTTTCTTTTCAGTCCTTCTTTCTTGCACCAATTGTTCCTATCATAAAAAATAGGCAAGAAGAACTGTTAAAGAACATCAAAATGCTCAATATTCACAGTATTTACACCAAATACGAAAATTAACATAAAGAAACTTAAACTACTAGATTTTAGACAAAACTGTAAAGAAAACCAATTGAAAGGGCCATAAAATCAAGTTAAAGTATGCACAATTTGGCCCTTAACAATTACAACTCCTTCAAATTTCCAAAAATTTAGAGAGATCTGATATCAGGACACGTGGTTTTACATCACATCTGCTTCAAAATAGCAACAATCTCATACATATCCATTACTCCCCCTATCACATATAACCATTATTTACCCTAAAAGCGAAAACCAAAAGCTTCTCATGTCTAAACCTCAACTACCTAAGTTCACACATCCCTGCCAAGAGGAAAACCCAAATCACCTGGAAGACAACTATGAACTTTCCAAGTTCACACATTAGAAACACATACAATAGAAGCCGCACATATTAGAAACATATAAAACAGAAGCCATACATATTATTCATAACATTAGAGTAAATTAGGGAAAAGATGTTTTGTTTCAAAGAAAAGTTTGTCAAAATTAGATTTCGTTAATCCTTTGTAAACGTATCCGATTAATAAAGCATGCGAACTTAGTTTCAATCAATAAAATTGTGTATCCTTGCGAATTCGTTAATTTCTAAAGCGAGTATGTGAATATTATTGTTTTAATTGCTAGATGATTTCACTAAATAGCATCTGAAATAAACAAACATAAATATCGGTACAAAGAGAATATTAACTTCCAAATCTACGTCTAGAGTTGGTTGGTTAATAGATGAAAAAAATAGATCAAGACTTGGAAAATCTATGTCTAGAGTGATTCAAACCATAAATACATCATTAAAAGCAAATATCTTCGTCATCTATTGATCATAACCTTGTTCACATACAAAAGATCAAAAGAAATACATAAAAGCATAATTAACTACCTCTAATCATGACACAAAAGTGTTTAGCTACCCATCACCATGGTAGCTTGACCAACATGTAAGAAAAGAAGCTTTGCTAGCATTAAAGTCGAAGAATCGAGGATTGATGCTCGTAAGATTTAATTATAGCTTCTCCAAGAATTTCTAAGGTTTTTGACATAGAAAATCATTTTTCTCTTTCTCAAATGCTGAAAAGTGTGAGAACGTACAAGTTGTTGAAAATATCTTCCAAGTGATATATTTACGAACAAGGCCATTTCGTGCAGTAAGTGGCAACGCGATAAGTGCCCTGAGAGGGGCGCTAAGCATGGCCAAAAGAGCACAAATTATTTCCCAAGAAGTGCGCTAAGCGCGATAGGAGCTCACTTATGGCGTTTTGTGCCTTTAGCTACTGGATTTTGCATGAGTGCGCTGGTCTCAAGCTGAAAAGCTCGCTTAGCGTGCTATGCCGATACGAAAACATCAAAACTTTCTTTTCAGTCCTTCTTTCTTGCACCAATTGTTCCTATCATAAAAAATAGGCAAGAAGAATTGTTAAACAACATCAAAATGCTCAATATTCACAGTATTTACACCAAATACGAAAATTAACATAAAGAAACTTAAACTACTAGATTTTAGACAAAACTGTAAAGAAAACCAATTGAAAGGGCCATAAAATCAAGTTAAAGTATGCACAATTTGGCCCTTAACAATTACAACTCCTTCAAATTTCAAAAAATTTAGAGAGATCTGATATCAGGACACGTGGTCTTACATCACATCTCCTTCAAAATAGCAACAATCTCATACATATCCATTACTCCCCCTGTCACATATAACCATTATTTACCCTAAAAGAGAAAACCAAAAGCTTCTCATGTCTAAACCTCAACTACCTAAGTTCACACATCCCTGCCAAGAGGAAAACCCGAATCACCTGGAAGACAACTATGAACTTTCCAAGTTCACACATTAGAAACACATACAATAGAAGCCGCACATATTAGAAACATATAAAACAGAAGCCATACATATTACTCATAACATTAGAGTAAATTAGGGAAAAGATGTTTTGTTTCAAAGAAAAGTTTGTCAAAATTAGATTTCGTTAATCCTTTGTAAACGTATCCGATTAATAAAGCATGCGAACTTAGTTTCAATCAATAAAATTGTGTATCCTTGCGAATTCGTTAATTTCTAAAGCGAGTATGTAAATATTATTGTTTTAATTGCTAGATGATTTCACTAAATAGCATCTGAAATAAACAAACATAAATATCGGTACAAAGAGAATATTAACTTCCAAATCTACGTCTAGAGTTGGTTGGTTAATAGATGAAAAAAATAGATCAAGACTTGGAAAATCTATGTCTAGAGTGATTCAAACCATAAATACATCATTAAAAGCAAATATCTTCGTCATCTATTGATCATAACCTTGTTCACATACAAAAGATCAAAAGAAATACATAAAAGCATAATTAACTACCTCTAATCATGACACAAAAGTGTTTAGCTACCCATCACCATGGTAGCTTGACCAACATGTAAGAAAAGAAGCTTTGCTAGCATTAAAGTCGAAGAATCGAGGATTGATGCTCGTAAGATTTAATTATAGCTTCTCCAAGAATTTCTAAGGTTTTTGACATAGAAAATCATTTTTCTCTTTCTCAAATGCTGAAAAGTGTGAGAACGTACAAGTTGTTGAAAATATCTTCCAAGTGATATATTTACGAACAAGGCCATTTAGTGCGGTAAGTGGCACCGCGATAAGTGCCCTGAGAGGGGCGCTAAGCATGGCCAGAAGAGCACAAATTATTTCCCAAGAAGTGCGCTAAGCGCGATAGGAGCTCACTTATGGCTTTTTGTGCCTTTAGCTACTGGATTTTGCATGAGTGCGCTGGTCTCAAGCTGAAAAGCTCGCTTAGCGCGCTATGCCGACACGAAAACATCAAAACTTTCTTTTCAGTCCTTCTTTCTTGCACCAATTGTTCCTATCATAAAAAATAGGCAAGAAGAACTGTTAAAGAACATCAAAATGCTCAATATTCACAGTATTTACACCAAATACGAAAATTAACATAAAGAAACTTAAACTACTAGATTTTAGACAAAACTGTAAAGAAAACCAATTGAAAGGGCCATAAAATCAAGTTAAAGTATGCACAATTTGGCCCTTAACAATTACAACTCCTTCAAATTTCCAAAAATTTAGAGAGATCTGATATCAGGACACGTGGTTTTACATCACATCTGCTTCAAAATAGCAACAATCTCATACATATCCATTACTCCCCCTATCACATATAACCATTATTTACCCTAAAAGCGAAAACCAAAAGCTTCTCATGTCTAAACCTCAACTACCTAAGTTCACACATCCCTGCCAAGAGGAAAACCCAAATCACCTGGAAGACAACTATGAACTTTCCAAGTTCACACATTAGAAACACATACAATAGAAGCCGCACATATTAGAAACATATAAAACAGAAGCCATACATATTATTCATAACATTAGAGTAAATTAGGGAAAAGATGTTTTGTTTCAAAGAAAAGTTTGTCAAAATTAGATTTCGTTAATCCTTTGTAAACGTATCCGATTAATAAAGCATGCGAACTTAGTTTCAATCAATAAAATTGTGTATCCTTGCGAATTCGTTAATTTCTAAAGCGAGTATGTGAATATTATTGTTTTAATTGCTAGATGATTTCACTAAATAGCATCTGAAATAAACAAACATAAATATCGGTACAAAGAGAATATTAACTTCCAAATCTACGTCTAGAGTTGGTTGGTTAATAGATGAAAAAAATAGATCAAGACTTGGAAAATCTATGTCTAGAGTGATTCAAACCATAAATACATCATTAAAAGCAAATATCTTCGTCATCTATTGATCATAACCTTGTTCACATACAAAAGATCAAAAGAAATACATAAAAGCATAATTAACTACCTCTAATCATGACACAAAAGTGTTTAGCTACCCATCACCATGGTAGCTTGACCAACATGTAAGAAAAGAAGCTTTGCTAGCATTAAAGTCGAAGAATCGAGGATTGATGCTCGTAAGATTTAATTATAGCTTCTCCAAGAATTTCTAAGGTTTTTGACATAGAAAATCATTTTTCTCTTTCTCAAATGCTGAAAAGTGTGAGAACGTACAAGTTGTTGAAAATATCTTCCAAGTGATATATTTACGAACAAGGCCATTTAGTGCGGTAAGTGGCACCGCGATAAGTGCCCTGAGAGGGGCGCTAAGCATGGCAAGAAGAGCACAAATTATTTCCCAAGAAGTGCGCTAAGCGCGATAGGAGCTCACTTATGGCTTTTTGTGCCTTTAGCTACTGGATTTTGCATGAGTGCGCTGGTCTCAAGCTGAAAAGATCGCTTAGCGCGCTATGCCGATACGAAAACATCAAAAATTTCTTTTCAGTCCTTCTTTCTTGCACCAATTGTTCCTATCATAAAAAATAGGCAAGAAGAACTGTTAAAGAACATCAAAATGCTCAATATTCACAGTATTTACACCAAATACGAAAATTAACATAAAGAAACTTAAACTACTAGAGTTTAGACAAAACTGTAAAGAAAACCAATTGAAAGGGCCATAAAATCAAGTTAAAGTATGCACAATTTGGCCCTTAACAATTACAACTCCTTCAAATTTCAAAAAATTTAGAGAGATCTGATATCAGGACACGTGGTCTTACATCACATCTGCTTCAAAATAGCAACAATCTCATACATATCCATTACTCCCCCTGTCACATATAACCATTATTTACCCTAAAAGCGAAAACCCAAAGCTTCTCATGTCTAAACCTCAACTACCTAAGTTCACACATCCCTGCCAAGAGGAAAACCCAAATCACCTGGAAGACAACTATGAACTTTCCAAGTTCACACATTAGAGACACATACAATAGAAGCCGCACATATTAGAAACATATAAAACAGAATCCATACATATTACTCATAACATTAGAGTAAATTAGGGCAAAGATGTTTTGTTTCAAAGAAAAGTTTGTCAAAATTAGATTTCGTTAATCCTTTGTAAACGTATCCGATTAATAAAGCATGCAAACTTAGTTTCAATCAATAAAATTGTGTATCCTTGCGAATCCGTTACTTTCTAAAGCGAGTATGTGAATATTATTGTTTTAATTGCTAGATGATTTCACTAAATAGCATCTGAAGTAAACAAACATAAATATCGGTAAAAAGAGAATATTAACTTCCAAATCTACGTCTAGAGTTGGTTGGTTAATAGATGAAAAAAATAGATCAAGACTTGGAAAATCTATGTCTAGAGTGATTCAAACCATAAATACATCATTAAAAGCAAATATCTTCGTCATCTATTGATCATAACCTTGTTCACATACAAAAGATCAAAAGAAATACATAAAAGCAGAATTAACTACCTCTAATCTTGACACAAAAGTGTTTAGCTACCCATCACCATGGTAGCTTGACCAGCATGTAAGAAAAGAAGCTTTGCTAGCATTAAAGTTGAAGAATCGAGGATTGATGCTCGTAAGATTTAATTATAGCTTCTCCAAGAATTTCTAAGGTTTTTGACATAGAAAATCATTTTTCTCTTTCTCAAATGCTGAAAAGTGTGAGAAAGTACAAGTTGTTGAAAATATCTTCCAAGTGATATATTTACGAACAAGGCCATTTCGTGCAGTAAGTGGCACCGCGTTAACTGCCCTGAGAGGCGTGCTAAGCATGGCCAGAAGAGCACAAATTATTTCCCAAGAAGTGCGCTAAGCGCGATAGGAGCTCACTTATGGCTTTTTGTGCCTTTAGCTACTGGATTTTGCATGAGTGCGCTAGTCTCAAGCTGAAAAGCTCTCTTAGCGCGCTATGCCGACACGAAAACATCAAAACTTTCTTTTCAGCCCTTCTTTCTTGCACCAATTGTTCCTATCATAAAAAATAGGCAAGAAGAATTGTTAAAGAACATCAAAATGCTCAATATTCACAGTATTTACACCAAATACGAAATTAACATAAAGAAACTTAAACTACTAGATTTTAGACAAAACTGTAAAGAAAACCAATTGAAAGGGCCATAAAATCAAGTTAAAGTATGCACAATTTGGCCCTTAACAATTACAACTCCTTCAAATTTCCAAAAATCTAGAGAGATCTGATATCAGGACACGTGGTCTTACATCACATCTGCTTCAAAATAGCAACAATCTCATACATATCCATTACTCCCCCTGTCACATATAACCATTATTTACCCTAAAGGCGAAAACCCAAAGCTTCTCATGTCTAAACCTCAACTACTTAAGTTCACACATCCCTGCCAAGAGGAAAACCCAAATCACCTGGAAGACAACTATGAACTTTCCAAGTTCACACATTAGAAACACACACAATAGAAGCCGCACATATTGGAAACATATAAAACAGAAGCCATACATATTACTCATAACATTAGAGTAAATTAGGGCAAAGATGTTTTCTTTCAAAGAAAAGTTTGTCAAAATTAGATTTCGTTAATCCTTTTAAAACGTATCCGATTAATCAAGCATGCGAACTTAGTTTCAATCAATAAAATTATGTATCCTTGCGAATCCGTTAATTTCTAAAGCGGGTATGTGAATATTATTGTTTTAATTGCTAGATGATTTCACTAAATAGCATCTGAAATAAACAAACATAAATATCAGTACAAAGAGAATATTAACTTCCAAATCTACGTCTAGAGTTGGTTGGTTAATAGATGAAAAAAATAGATCAAGACTTGGAAAATCTATGTCTAGAGTGATTCAAACCATAAATACATCATTAAAAGCAAATATCTTCGTCATCTATTGATCATAACCTTGTTCACATACAAAAGATCAAAAGAAATACATAAACGCAGAATTAACTACCTCTAATCTTGACACAAAAGTGTTTAGCTACCCATCACCATGGTAGCTTGACCAACATGTAAGAAAAGAAGCTTTGCTAGCATTAAAGTCGAAGAATCGAGGATTGATGCTCGTAAGATTTAATTTTAGCTTCTCCAAGAATTTCTAAGGTTTTTGACATAGAAAATCATTTTTCTCTTTCTCAAATGCTGAAAAGTGTGAGAAAGTACAAGTTGTTGAAAATATCTTCCAAGTGATATATTTACGAACAAGGCCATATCGTGCAGTAAGTGCCACCGCGTTAACTGCCCTGAGAGGCGTGCTAAGCATGGCCAGAAGAGGACAAATTATTTCCCAAGAAGTGCGCTAAGCGCGATAGGAGCTCACTTATGGCTTTTTGTGCCTTTAGCTACTGGATTTTGCATGAGTGCGCTAGTCTCAAGCTGAAAAGCTCGCTTAGCGCGCTATGCCGACACGAAAACATCAAAACTTTCTTTTCAGCCCTTCTTTCTTGCACCAATTGTTCCTATCATAAAAAATAGGCAAGAAGAACTCTTAAAGAACATCAAAATGCTCAATATTCACAGTATTTACACCAAATACGAAATTAACATAAAGAAACTTAAACTACTAGATTTTAGACAAAACTGTAAAGAAAACCAATTGAAAGGGCCATAAAATCAAGTTACAGTATGCACAATTTGGCCCTTAACAATTACAACTCCTTCAAATTTCAAAAAATCTAGAGAGATCTGATATCAGGACACGTGGTCTTACATCACATCTGCTTCAAAATAGCAACAATCTCATACATATCCATTACTCCCCCTGTCACATATAACCATTATTTACCCTAAAGGCGAAAACCCAAAGCTTCTCATGTCTAAACCTCAACTACTTAAGTTCACACATCCCTGCCAAGAGGAAAACCCAAATCACCTGGAAGACAACTATGAACTTTCCAAGTTCACACATTAGAAACACACACAATAGAAGCCGCACATATTGGAAACATATAAAACAGAAGCAATACATATTACTCATAACATTAGAGTAAATTAGGGCAAAGATGTTTTCTTTCAAAGAAAAGTTTGTCAAAATTAGATTTCGTTAATCCTTTTAAAACGTATCCGATTAATCAAGCATGCGAACTTAGTTTCAATCAATAAAATTATGTATCCTTGCGAATCCGTTAATTTCTAAAGCGGGTATGTGAATATTATTGTTTTAATTGCTAGATGATTTCACTAAATAGCATCTGAAATAAACAAACATAAATATCGGTACAAAGAGAATATTAACTTCCAAATCTACGTCTAGAGTTGGTTGGTTAATAGATGAAAAAAATAGATCAAGACTTGGAAAATCTATGTCTAGAGTGATTCAAACCATAAATACATCATTAAAAGCAAATATCTTCGTCATTTATTGATCATAACCTTGTTCACATACAAAAGATCAAAAGAAATACATAAAAGCAGAATTAACTACCTCTAATCTTGACACAAAAGTGTTTAGCTACCCATCACCATGGTAGCTTGACCAACATGTAAGAAAAGAAGCTTTGCTAGCATTAAAGTCGAAGAATCGAGGATTGATGCTCGTAAGATTTAATTATAGCTTCTCCAAGAATTTCTAAGGTTTTTGACATAGAAAATCCTTTTTCTCTTTCTCAAATGCTGAAAAGTGTGAGAAAGTACAAGTTGTTGAAAATATCTTCCAAGTGATATATTTACGAACAAGGCCATTTAGTGCAGTAAGTGGCACCGCGATAAGTACCCTGAGAGGGGCGCTAAGCATGGCCAGAAGAGCACAAATTATTTCCCAAGAAGTGCGCTAAGCGCGATAGGAGCTCACTTATGGCTTTTTGTGCCTTTAGCTACTGGATTTTGCATGAGTGCGCTGGTCTAAAGCTGAAAAGCTCGCTTAGCGTGCTATGCCGGCACAAAAACATCAAAACTTTCTTTTCAGCCCTTCTTTCTTGCACCAATTGTTCCTATCATAAAAAATAGGCAAGAAGAACTGTTAAAGAACATCAAAATGCTCAATATTCACAGTATTTACACCAAATACAAAATTTAACATAAAGAAACTTAAACTACTAGATTTTAGACAAAACTGTAAAGAAAACCAATTGAAAGGGCCATAAAATCAAGTTAAAGTATGCACAATTTGGCCCTTAACAATTACAACTCCTTCAAACTTCAAAAAATCTAGAGAGATCTGATATTAGGACACGTGGTCTTACATCACATCTGCTTCAAAATAGCAACAATCTCATACATATCCATTACTCCCCCTGTCACATATAACCATTATTTACCCTAAAGGCGAAAACCCAAAGCTTCTCATGTCTAAACCTCAACTACCTAAGTTCACACATCCCTGCCAAGAGGAAAACCCAAATCACCTGGAAGACAACTATGAACTTTCCAAGTTCACACATTAGAAACACACACAATAGAAGCCGCACATATTGGAAACATATAAAACAGAAGCAATACATATTACTCATAACATTAGAGTAAATTAGGGCAAAGATGTTTTCTTTCAAAGAAAAGTTTGTCAAAATTAGATTTCGTTAATCCTTTTAAAACGTATCCGATTAATCAAGCATGCGAACTTAGTTTCAATCAATAAAATTATGTATCCTTGCGAATCCGTTAATTTCTAAAGCGGGTATGTGAATATTATTGTTTTAATTGCTAGATGATTTCACTAAATAGCATCTGAAATAAACAAACATAAATATCGGTACAAAGAGAATATTAACTTCCAAATCTACGTCTAGAGTTGGTTGGTTAATAGATGAAAAAAATAGATCAAGACTTGGAAAATCTATGTCTAGAGTGATTCAAACCATAAATACATCATTAAAAGCAAATATCTTCGTCATCTATTGATCATAACCTTGTTCACATATAAAAGATCAAAAGAAATACATAAAAGCAGAATTAACTACCTCTAATCTTGACACAAAAGTGTTTAGCTACCCATCACCATGGTAGCTTGACCAACATGTAAGAAAAGAAGCTTTGCTAGCATTAAAGTCGAAGAATCGAGGATTGATGCTCGTAAGATTTAATTTTAGCTTCTCCAAGAATTTCTAAGGTTTTTGACTTAGAAAATCATTTTTCTCTTTCTCAAATGCTGAAAAGTGTGAGAAAGTACAAGTTGTTGAAAATATCTTCCAAGTGATATATTTACGAACAAGGCCATATCATGCAGTAAGTGGCACCGCGTTAACTGCCCTGAGAGGCGTGCTAAGCATGGCCAGAAAAGCACAAATTATTTCCCAAGAAGTGCGCTAAGCGCGATAGGAGCTCACTTATGCCTTTTTGTGCCTTTAGCTACTGGATTTTACATGAGTGCGCTAGTCTCAAGCTGAAAAGCTCGCTTAGCGCGCTATGCCGACACGAAAACATCAAAACTTTCTTTTCAGCCCTTCTTTCTTGCACCAATTGTTCCTATCATAAAAAATAGGCAAGAAGAACTGTTAAAGAACATCAAAATGCTCAATATTCACAGTATTTACACCAAATACGAAATTAACATAAAGAAACTTAAACTACTAGATTTTAGACAAAACTGTAAAGAAAACCAATTGAAAGGGCCATAAAATCAAGTTACAGTATGCACAATTTGGCCCTTAACAATTACAACTCCTTCAAATTTCAAAAAATCTAGAGAGATCTGATATCAGGACACGTGGTCTTACATCACATCTGCTTCAAAATAGCAACAATCTCATACATATCCATTACTCCCCCTGTCACATATAACCATTATTTACCCTAAAGGCGAAAACCCAAAGCTTCTCATGTCTAAACCTCAACTACTTAAGTTCACACATCCCTGCCAAGAGGAAAACCCAAATCACCTGGAAGACAACTATGAACTTTCCAAGTTCACACATTAGAAACACACACAATAGAAGCCGCACATATTGGAAACATATAAAACAGAAGCAATACATATTACTCATAACATTAGAGTAAATTAGGGCAAAGATGTTTTCTTTCAAAGAAAAGTTTGTCAAAATTAGATTTCGTTAATCCTTTTAAAACGTATCCGATTAATCAAGCATGCGAACTTAGTTTCAATCAATAAAATTATGTATCCTTGCAAATCCGTTAATTTCTAAAGCGGGTATGTGAATATTATTGTTTTAATTGCTAGATGATTTCACTAAATAGCATCTGAAATAAACAAACATAAATATCGGTACAAAGAGAATATTAACTTCCAAATCTACGTCTAGAGGTGGTTGGTTAATAGATGAAAAAATAGATCAAGACTTGGAAAATCTATGTCTAGAGTGATTCAAACCATAAATACATCATTAAAAGCAAATATCTTCGTCATCTATTGATCATAACCTTGTTCACATACAAAAGATCAAAAGAAATACATAAATGCATAATTAACTACCTCTAATCTTGACACAAAAGTGTTTAGCTACCCATCACCATGGTAGCTTGACCAACATGTAAGAAAAGAAGCTTTGCTAGCATTAAAGTCGAAGAATCGAGGATTGATGCTCGTAAGATTTAATTATAGCTTCTCCAAGAATTTCTAAGGTTTTTGACATAGAAAATCATTTTTCTCTTTCTCAAATGCTGAAAAGTGTGAGAAAGTACAAGTTGTTGAAAATATCTTCCAAGTGATATATTTACGAACAAGGCCATTTAGTGCAGTAAGTGGCACCGCGATAAGTGCCCTGAGAGGGCCGCTAAGCATGGCCAGAAGAGCACAAATTATTTCCCAAGAAGTGCGCTAAGCGCGATAGGAGCTCACTTATGGCTTTTTGTGCCTTTAGCTACTGGATTTTGCATGAGTGCGCTGGTCTCAAGCTGAAATGCTCGCTTAGCGTGCTATGCCGGCACAAAAACATCAAAACTTTCTTTTCAGCCCTTCTTTCTTGCACCAATTGTTCCTATCATAAAAAATAGGCAAGAAGAACTGTAAAAGAACATCAAAATGCTCAATATTCACAGTATTTACACCAAATACGAAATTTAACATAAAGAAACTTAAACTACTAGATTTTAGACAAAACTGTAAAGAAAACCAATTGAAAGGGCCATAAAATCAAGTTAAAGTATGCACAATTTGGCCCTTAACAATTACAACTCCTTCAAACTTCAAAAAATCTAGAGAGATCTGATATCAGGACACGTGGTCTTACATCACATCTGCTTCAAAATAACAACAATCTCATACATATCCATTACTCCCCCTGTCACATATAACCATTATTTACCCTAAAGGCGAAAACCCAAAGCTTCTCATGTCTAAACCTCAACTACCTAAGTTCACACATCCCTGCCAAGAGGAAAACCCAAATCACCTGGAAGACAACTATGAACTTTCCAAGTTCACACATTAGAAACAAACACAATAGAAGCCGCACATATTAGAAACATATAAAACAGAAGCCATACATATTACTCATAACATTAGAGTAAATTAGGGCAAAGATGTTTTGTTTCAAAGAAAAGTTTGTCAAAATTAGATTTCGTTAATCCTTTTAAAACGTATCCGATTAATCAAGCATGCGAACTTAGTTTCAATTAATAAAATTATGTATCCTTGCGAATCCGTTAATTTCTAAAGCGGGTATGTGAATATTATTGTTTTAATTGCTAGATGATTTCACTAAATAGCATCTGAAATAAACAAACATAAATATCGGTACAAAGAGAATATTAACTTCCAAATCTACGTCTAGAGTTGGTTGGTTAATAGATGAAAAAAATAGATCAAGACTTGGAAAATCTATGTCTAGAGTGATTCAAACCATAAATACATCATTAAAAGGAAATATCTTCGTCATCTATTGATCATAACCTTGTTCACATACAAAAGATCAAAAGAAATACATAAAAGCAGAATTAACTACCTCTAATCTTGACACAAAAGTGTTTAGCTACCCATCACCATGGTAGCTTGACCAACATGTAAGAAAAGAAGCTTTGCTAGCATTAAAGTCGAAGAATCGAGGATTGATGCTCGTAAGATTTAATTATAGCTTCTCCAAGAATTTCTAAGGTTTTTGACATAGAAAATCATTTTTCTCTTTCACAAATGCTGAAAAGTGTGAGAAAGTACAAGTTGTTGAAAATATCTTCCAAGTGATATATTTACGAACAAGGCCATTTAGTGCAGTAAGTGGCACCGCGATAAGTGCCCTGAGAGGGGCGCTAAGCATGGCCAGAAGAGCACAAATTATTTCCCAAGAAGTGCGCTAAGCGCGATAGGAGCTCACTTATGGCTTTTTGTGCCTTTAGCTACTGGATTTTGCATGAGTGCGCTGGTCTCAAGCTGAAAAGCTCGCTTAGCGTGCTATGCCGGCACAAAAACATCAAAACTTTCTTTTCAGCCCTTCTTTCTTGCACCAATTGTTCCTATCATAAAAAATAGGCAAGAAGAACTGTTAAAGAACATCAAAATGCTCAATATTCACAGTATTTACACCAAATACAAAATTTAACATAAAGAAACTTAAACTACTAGATTTTAGACAAAACTGTAAAGAAAAACAATTGAAAGGGCCATAAAATCAAGTTAAAGTATGCACAATTTGGCCCTTAACAATTACAACTCCTTCAAACTTCAAAAAATCTAGAGAGATCTGATATTAGGACACGTGGTCTTACATCACATCTGCTTCAAAATAGCAACAATCTCATACATATCCATTACTCCCCCTGTCACAAATAACCATTATTTACCCTAAAGGCGAAAACCCAAAGCTTCTCATGTCTAAACCTCAACTACCGAAGTTCACACATCCCTGCCAAGAGGAAAACCCAAATCACCTGGAAGACAACTATGAACTTTCCAAGTTCACACATTAGAAACAAACACAATAGAAGCCGCACATATTAGAAACATATAAAACAGAAGCCATACATATTACTCATAACATTAGAGTAAATTAGGGCAAAGTTGTTTTGTTTCGAAGAAAAGTTTGTCAAAATTAGATTTCGTTAATCCTTTTAAAACGTATCCGATTAATCAAGCATGCGAACTTAGTTTCAATCAATAAAATTATGTATCCTTGCGAATCCGTTAATTTCTAAAGCGGGTATGTGAATATTATTGTTTTAATTGCTAGATGATTTCACTAAATAGCATCTGAAATAAACAAACATAAATATCGGTACAAAGAGAATATTAACTTCCAAATCTACGTCTAGAGTTGGTTGGTTAATAGATGAAAAAAATAGATCAAGACTTGGAAAATCTATGTCTAGAGTGATTCAAACCATAAATAAATCATTAAAAGCAAATATCTTCGTCATCTATTGATCATAACCTTGTTCACATACAAAAGATCAAAAGAAATATATAAAAGCAGAATTAACTCCCTCTAATCTTGACACAAAAGTGTTTAGCTACCCATCACCATGGTAGCTTGACCAACATGTAAGAAAAGAAGCTTTGCTAGCATTAAAGTCGAAGAATCGAGGATTGATGCTCGTAAGATTTAATTATAGCTTCTCCAAGAATTTCTAAGGTTTTTGACATAGAAAATCATTTTTCTCTTTCTCAAATGCTGAAAAGTGTGAGTAAGTACAAGTTGTTGAAAATATCTTCCAAGTGATATATTTACGAACAAGGCCATTTAGTGCAGTAAGTGGAACCGCGATAAGTGCCCTGAGAGGGGCGCTAAGCATGGCCAGAAGAGCACAAATTATTTCCCAAGAAGTGCGCTAAGCGCGATAGGAGCTCACTTATGGCTTTTTGTGCCTTTAGCTACTGGATTTTGCATGAGTGCGCTGGTCTCAAGCTGCAAAGCTCGCTTAGCGTGCTATGCCGGCACGAAAACATCAAAACTTTCTTTTCAGCCCTTCTTTCTTGCACCAATTGTTCCTATCATAAAAAATAGGCAAGAAGAACTGTTAAAGAACATCAAAATGCTCAATATTCACAGTATTTACACCAAATACGAAATTTAACATAAAGAAACTTAAACTACTAGATTTTAGACAAAACTGTAAAGAAAACCAATTGAAAGGGCCATAAAATCAAGTTAAAGTATGCACAATTTGGCCCTTAACAATTACAACTCCTTCAAACTTCAAAAAATCTAGAGAGATCTGATATTAGGACACGTGGTCTTACATCACATCTGCTTCAAAATAGCAACAATCTCATACATATCCATTACTCCGCCTGTCACATATAACCATTATTTACCCTAAAGGTGAAAACCCAAAGCTTCTCATGTCAAAACCTCAACTACCTAAGTTCACACATCCCTGCCAAGAGGAAAACCCAAATCACCTGGAAGACAACTATGAACTTTCCAAGTTCACACATTAGAAACAAACACAATAGAAGTCGCACATATTAGAAACATATAAAACAGAAGCCATACATATTAGTCATAACATTAGAGTAAATTAGGGGAAAGATGTTTTGTTTCAAAGAAAAGTTTGTCAAAATTAGATTTCGTTAATCCTTTTAAAACGTATCCGATTAATCAAGCATGCGAACTTAGTTTCAATCAATAAAATTATGTATCCTTGCGAATCCGTTAATTTCTAAAGCGGGTATATGAATATAATTGTTTTAATTGCTAGATGATTTCACTAAATAGCATCTGAAATAAACAAACATAAATATCGGTACAAAGAGAATATTAACTTCCAAATCTACGTCTAGAGTTGGTTGGTTAATAGATGAAAAAAATAGATCAAGACTTGGAAAATCTATGTCTAGAGTGATTCAAACCATAAATACATAATTAAAAGCAAATATCTTCGTCATCTATTGATCATAACCTTGTTCACATACAAAAGATCAAAAGAAATACATAAAAGCAGAATTAACTACCTCTAATCTTGACACAAAAGTGTTTAGCTACCCATCACCATGGTAGCTTGACCAACATGTAAGAAAAGAAGCTTTGCTAGCATTAAAGTCGAAGAATCGAGGATTGATGCTCGTAAGATTTAATTATAGCTTCTCCAAGAATTTCTAAGGTTTTTGACATAGAAAATCATTTTTCTCTTTCTCAAATGCTGAAAAGTGTGAGAAAGTACAAGTTGTTGAAAATATCTTCCAAGTGATATATTTACGAACAAGGCCATTTGGTGCAGTAAGTGGCACCGTGTTAACTGCCCTGAGAGGCGTGCTAAGCATGGCCAGAAGAGCACAAATTATTTCCCAAGAAGTGCGCTAAGCGCGATAGGAGCTCACTTATGGCTTTTTGTGCCTTTAGCTATTGGATTTTGCATGAGTGCGCTAGTCTCAAGCTGAAAAGCTCGCTTAGCGCGCTATGCCGACACGAAAACATCAAAACTTTCTTTTCAGTCCTTCTTTCTTGCACCAATTGTTCCTATCATAAAAAATAGGCAAGAAGAACTGTTAAAGAACATCAAAATGCTCAATATTCACAGTATTTACACCAAATACGAAATTAACATAAAGAAACTTAAACTACTAGATTTTAGACAAAACTGTAAAGAAAACCAATTGAAAGGGCCATAAAATCAAGTTAAAGTATGCACAATTTGGCCCTTAACAATTACAACTCCTTCAAATTCCAAACAATCTAGAGAGATCTGATATCAGGACACGTGGTCTTACATCACATCTGCTTCAAAATAGCAACAATCTCATACATATCCATTACTCCCCCTGTCACATATAACCATTATTTATCCTAAAGGCGAAAACCCAAAGCTTCTCATGTCTAAACCTCAACTACCTAAGTTCACACATCCCTGCCAAGAGGAAAACCCAAATCACCTGGAAGACAACTATGAACTTTCCAAGTTCACACATTAGAAACACATACAATAGAAGCCGCACATATTAGAAACATATAAAACAGAAGCCATACATATTACTCATAACATTAGAGTAAATTAGGGCAAAGATGTTTTGTTTCAAAGAAAAGTTTGTCAAAATTAGATTTCGTTAATCCTTTTAAAACGTATCCGATTAATCAAGCATGCGAACTTAGTTTCAATCAATAAAATTATGTATCCTTGCGAATCCGTTAATTTCTAAAGCGGGTATGTGAATATTATTGTTTTAATTGCTAGATGATTTCACTAAATAGCATCTGAAATAAACAAACATAAATATCGGTACAAAGAGAATATTAACTTCCAAATCTACGTCTAGAGTTGGTTGGTTAATAGATGAAAAAAATAGATCAAGACTTGGAAAATCTATGTCTAGAGCGATTCAAACCATAAATACATAATTAAAAGCAAATATCTTCGTCATCTATTGATCATAACCTTGTTCACATACAAAAGATCAAAAGAAATACATAAAAGCAGAATTAACTACCTCTAATCTTGACACAAAAGTGTTTAGCTACCCATCACCATGGTAGCTTGACCAACATGTAAGAAAAGAAGCTTTGCTAGCATTAAAGTCGAAGAATCGAGGATTGATGCTCGTAAGATTTAATTATAGCTTCTCCAAGAATTTCTAAGGTTTTTGACATAGAAAATCATTTTTCTCTTTCTCAAATGCTGAAAAGTGTGAGAAAGTACAAGTTGTTGAAAATATCTTCCAAGTGATATATTTACGAACAAGGCCATTTAGTGCAGTAAGTGGCACCGCGATAAGTACCCTGAGAGGGGCGCTAAGCATGGCCAGAAGAGCACAAATTATTTCCCAAGAAGTGCGCTAAGCGCGATAGGAGCTCACTTATGGCTTTTTGTGCCTTTAGCTACTGGATTTTGCATGAGTGCGCTGGTCTCAAGCTGCAAAGCTCGCTTAGCGTGCTATGCCGGCACGAAAACATCAAAACTTTCTTTTCAGCCCTTCTTTCTTGCACCAATTGTTCCTATCATAAAAAATAGGCAAGAAGAACTGTTAAAGAACATCAAAATGCTCAATATTCACAGTATTTACACCAAATACGAAATTTAACATAAAGAAACTTAAACTACTAGATTTTAGACAAAACTGTAAAGAAAACCAATTGAAAGGGCCATAAAATCAAGTTAAAGTATGCACAATTTGGCCCTTAACAATTACAACTCCTTCAAACTTCAAAAAATCTAGAGAGATCTGATATCAGGACACGTGGTCTTACATCACATCTGCTTCAAAATAGCAACAATCTCATACATATCCATTACTCCCCCTGTCACATATAACCATTATTTACCCTAAAGGTGAAAACCCAAAGCTTCTCATGTCAAAACCTCAACTACCTAAGTTCACACATCCCTGCCAAGAGGAAAACCCAAATCACCTGGAAGACAACTATGAACTTTCCAAGTTCACACATTAGAAACAAACACAATAGAAGCCGCACATATTAGAAACATATAAAACAGAAGCCATACATATTAGTCATAACATTAGAGTAAATTAGGGGAAAGATGTTTTGTTTCAAAGAAAAGTTTGTCAAAATTAGATTTCGTTAATCCTTTTAAAACGTATCCGATTAATCAAGCATGCGAACTTAGTTTCAATCAATAAAATTATGTATCCTTGCGAATCCGTTAATTTCTAAAGCGGGTATATGAATATAATTGTTTTAATTGCTAGATGATTTCACTAAATAGCATCTGAAATAAACAAACATAAATATCGGTACAAAGAGAATATTAACTTCCAAATCTACGTCTAGAGTTGGTTGGTTAATAGATGAAAAAAATAGATCAAGACTTGGAAAATCTATGTCTAGAGTGATTCAAACCATAAATACATAATTAAAAGCAAATATCTTCGTCATCTATTGATCATAACCTTGTTCACATACAAAAGATCAAAAGAAATACATAAAAGCAGAATTAACTACCTCTAATCTTGACACAAAAGTGTTTAGCTACCCATCACCATGGTAGCTTGACCAACATGTAAGAAAAGAAGCTTTGCTAGCATTAAAGTCGAAGAATCGAGGATTGATGCTCGTAAGATTTAATTATAGCTTCTCCAAGAATTTCTAAGGTTTTTGACATAGAAAATCATTTTTCTCTTTCTCAAATGCTGAAAAGTGTGAGAAAGTACAAGTTGTTGAAAATATCTTCCAAGTGATATATTTACGAACAAGGCCATTTGGTGCAGTAAGTGGCACCGTGTTAACTGCCCTGAGAGGCGTGCTAAGCATGGCCAGAAGAGCACAAATTATTTCCCAAGAAGTGCGCTAAGCGCGATAGGAGCTCACTTATGGCTTTTTGTGCCTTTAGCTATTGGATTTTGCATGAGTGCGCTAGTCTCAAGCTGAAAAGCTCGCTTAGCGCGCTATGCCGACACGAAAACATCAAAACTTTCTTTTCAGTCCTTCTTTCTTGCACCAATTGTTCCTATCATAAAAAATAGGCAAGAAGAACTGTTAAAGAACATCAAAATGCTCAATATTCACAGTATTTACACCAAATACGAAATTAACATAAAGAAACTTAAACTACTAGATTTTAGACAAAACTGTAAAGAAAACCAATTGAAAGGGCCATAAAATCAAGTTAAAGTATGCACAATTTGGCCCTTAACAATTACAACTCCTTCAAATTCCAAACAATCTAGAGAGATCTGATATCAGGACACGTGGTCTTACATCACATCTGCTTCAAAATAGCAACAATCTCATACATATCCATTACTCCCCCTGTCACATATAACCATTATTTATCCTAAAGGCGAAAACCCAAAGCTTCTCATGTCTAAACCTCAACTACCTAAGTTCACACATCCCTGCCAAGAGGAAAACCCAAATCACCTGGAAGACAACTATGAACTTTCCAAGTTCACACATTAGAAACACATACAATAGAAGCCGCACATATTAGAAACATATAAAACAGAAGCCATACATATTACTCATAACATTAGAGTAAATTAGGGCAAAGATGTTTTGTTTCAAAGAAAAGTTTGTCAAAATTAGATTTCGTTAATCCTTTTAAAACGTATCCGATTAATCAAGCATGCGAACTTAGTTTCAATCAATAAAATTATGTATCCTTGCGAATCCGTTAATTTCTAAAGCGGGTATGTGAATATTATTGTTTTAATTGCTAGATGATTTCACTAAATAGCATCTGAAATAAACAAACATAAATATCGGTACAAAGAGAATATTAACTTCCAAATCTACGTCTAGAGTTGGTTGGTTAATAGATGAAAAAAATAGATCAAGACTTGGAAAATCTATGTCTAGAGCGATTCAAACCATAAATACATAATTAAAAGCAAATATCTTCGTCATCTATTGATCATAACCTTGTTCACATACAAAAGATCAAAAGAAATACATAAAAGCAGAATTAACTACCTCTAATCTTGACACAAAAGTGTTTAGCTACCCATCACCATGGTAGCTTGACCAACATGTAAGAAAAGAAGCTTTGCTAGCATTAAAGTCGAAGAATCGAGGATTGATGCTCGTAAGATTTAATTATAGCTTCTCCAAGAATTTCTAAGGTTTTTGACATAGAAAATCCTTTTTCTCTTTCTCAAATGCTGAAAAGTGTGAGAAAGTACAAGTTGTTGAAAATATCTTCCAAGTGATATATTTACGAACAAGGCCATTTAGTGCAGTAAGCGGCACCGCGATAAGTACCCTGAGAGGGGCGCTAAGCATGGCCAGAAGAGCACAAATTATTTCCCAAGAAGTGCGCTAAGCGCGATAGGAGCTCACTTATGGCTTTTTGTGCCTTTAGCTACTGGATTTTGCATGAGTGCGCTGGTCTCAAGCTGAAAAGCTCGCTTAGCGTGCTATGCCGGCACAAAAACATCAAAACTTTCTTTTCAGCCCTTCTTTCTTGCACCAATTGTTCCTATCATAAAAAATAGGCAAGAAGAACTGTTAAAGAACATCAAAATGCTCAATATTCACAGTATTTACACCAAATACAAAATTTAACATAAAGAAACTTAAACTACTAGATTTTAGACAAAACTGTAAAGAAAACCAATTGAAAGGGCCATAAAATCAAGTTAAAGTATGCACAATTTGGCCCTTAACAATTACAACTCCTTCAAACTTCAAAAAATCTAGAGAGATCTGATATTAGGACACGTGGTCTTACATCACATCTGCTTCAAAATAGCAACAATCTCATACATATCCATTACTCCCCCTGTCACATATAACCATTATTTACCCTAAAGGCGAAAACCCAAAGCTTCTCATGTCTAAACCTCAACTACCTAAGTTCACACATCCCTGCCAAGAGGAAAACCCAAATCACCTGGAAGACAACTATGAACTTTCCAAGTTCACACATTAGAAACACACACAATAGAAGCCGCACATATTGGAAACATATAAAACAGAAGCAATACATATTACTCATAACATTAGAGTAAATTAGGGCAAAGATGTTTTCTTTCAAAGAAAAGTTTGTCAAAATTAGATTTCGTTAATCCTTTTAAAACGTATCCGATTAATCAAGCATGCGAACTTAGTTTCAATCAATAAAATTATGTATCCTTGCGAATCCGTTAATTTCTAAAGCGGGTATGTGAATATTATTGTTTTAATTGCTAGATGATTTCACTAAATAGCATCTGAAATAAACAAACATAAATATCGGTACAAAGAGAATATTAACTTCCAAATCTACGTCTAGAGTTGGTTGGTTAATAGATGAAAAAAATAGATCAAGACTTGGAAAATCTATGTCTAGAGTGATTCAAACCATAAATACATCATTAAAAGCAAATATCTTCGTCATCTATTGATCATAACCTTGTTCACATATAAAAGATCAAAAGAAATACATAAAAGCAGAATTAACTACCTCTAATCTTGACACAAAAGTGTTTAGCTACCCATCACCATGGTAGCTTGACCAACATGTAAGAAAAGAAGCTTTGCTAGCATTAAAGTCGAAGAATCGAGGATTGATGCTCGTAAGATTTAATTTTAGCTTCTCCAAGAATTTCTAAGGTTTTTGACTTAGAAAATCATTTTTCTCTTTCTCAAATGCTGAAAAGTGTGAGAAAGTACAAGTTGTTGAAAATATCTTCCAAGTGATATATTTACGAACAAGGCCATATCGTGCAGTAAGTGGCACCGCGTTAACTGCCCTGAGAGGCGTGCTAAGCATGGCCAGAAAAGCACAAATTATTTCCCAAGAAGTGCGCTAAGCGCGATAGGAGCTCACTTATGGCTTTTTGTGCCTTTAGCTACTGGATTTTACATGAGTGCGCTAGTCTCAAGCTGAAAAGCTCGCTTAGCGCGCTATGCCGACACGAAAACATCAAAACTTTCTTTTCAGCCCTTCTTTCTTGCACCAATTGTTCCTATCATAAAAAATAGGCAAGAAGAACTGTTAAAGAACATCAAAATGCTCAATATTCACAGTATTTACACCAAATACGAAATTAACATAAAGAAACTTAAACTACTAGATTTTAGACAAAACTGTAAAGAAAACCAATTGAAAGGGCCATAAAATCAAGTTACAGTATGCACAATTTGGCCCTTAACAATTACAACTCCTTCAAATTTCAAAAAATCTAGAGAGATCTGATATCAGGACACGTGGTCTTACATCACATCTGCTTCAAAATAGCAACAATCTCATACATATCCATTACTCCCCCTGTCACATATAACCATTATTTACCCTAAAGGCGAAAACCCAAAGCTTCTCATGTCTAAACCTCAACTACTTAAGTTCACACATCCCTGCCAAGAGGAAAACCCAAATCACCTGGAAGACAACTATGAACTTTCCAAGTTCACACATTAGAAACACACACAATAGAAGCCGCACATATTGGAAACATATAAAACAGAAGCAATACATATTACTCATAACATTAGAGTAAATTAGGGCAAAGATGTTTTCTTTCAAAGAAAAGTTTGTCAAAATTAGATTTCGTTAATCCTTTTAAAACGTATCCGATTAATCAAGCATGCGAACTTAGTTTCAATCAATAAAATTATGTATCCTTGCAAATCCGTTAATTTCTAAAGCGGGTATGTGAATATTATTGTTTTAATTGCTAGATGATTTCACTAAATAGCATCTGAAATAAACAAACATAAATATCGGTACAAAGAGAATATTAACTTCCAAATCTACGTCTAGAGGTGGTTGGTTAATAGATGAAAAAATAGATCAAGACTTGGAAAATCTATGTCTAGAGTGATTCAAACCATAAATACATCATTAAAAGCAAATATCTTCGTCATCTATTGATCATAACCTTGTTCACATACAAAAGATCAAAAGAAATACATAAATGCATAATTAACTACCTCTAATCTTGACACAAAAGTGTTTAGCTACCCATCACCATGGTAGCTTGACCAACATGTAAGAAAAGAAGCTTTGCTAGCATTAAAGTCGAAGAATCGAGGATTGATGCTCGTAAGATTTAATTATAGCTTCTCCAAGAATTTCTAAGGTTTTTGACATAGAAAATCATTTTTCTCTTTCTCAAATGCTGAAAAGTGTGAGAAAGTACAAGTTGTTGAAAATATCTTCCAAGTGATATATTTACGAACAAGGCCATTTAGTGCAGTAAGTGGCACCGCGATAAGTGCCCTGAGAGGGCCGCTAAGCATGGCCAGAAGAGCACAAATTATTTCCCAAGAAGTGCGCTAAGCGCGATAGGAGCTCACTTATGGCTTTTTGTGCCTTTAGCTACTGGATTTTGCATGAGTGCGCTGGTCTCAAGCTGAAATGCTCGCTTAGCGTGCTATGCCGGCACAAAAACATCAAAACTTTCTTTTCAGCCCTTCTTTCTTGCACCAATTGTTCCTATCATAAAAAATAGGCAAGAAGAACTGTAAAAGAACATCAAAATGCTCAATATTCACAGTATTTACACCAAATACGAAATTTAACATAAAGAAACTTAAACTACTAGATTTTAGACAAAACTGTAAAGAAAACCAATTGAAAGGGCCATAAAATCAAGTTAAAGTATGCACAATTTGGCCCTTAACAATTACAACTCCTTCAAACTTCAAAAAATCTAGAGAGATCTGATATCAGGACACGTGGTCTTACATCACATCTGCTTCAAAATAACAACAATCTCATACATATCCATTACTCCCCCTATCACATATAACCATTATTTACCCTAAAGGAGAAAACCCAAAGCTTCTCATGTCTAAACCTCAACTACCTAAGTTCACACATCCCTGCCAAGAGGAAAACCCAAATCACCTGGAAGACAACTATGAACTTTTCAAGTTCACACATTAGAAACAAACACAATAGAAGCCGCACATATTAGAAACATATAAAACAGAAGCCATACATATTACTCATAACATTAGAGTAAATTAGGGCAAAGATGTTTTGTTTCAAAGAAAAGTTTGTCAAAATTAGATTTCGTTAATCCTTTTAAAACGTATCCGATTAATCAAGCATGCGAACTTAGTTTCAATCAATAAAATTATGTATCCTTGCGAATCCGTTAATTTCTAAAGCGGGTATGTGAATATTATTGTTTTAATTGCTAGATGATTTCACTAAATAGCATCTGAAATAAACAAACATAAATATCGGTACAAAGAGAATATTAACTTCCAAATCTACGTCTAGAGTTGGTTGGTTAATAGATGAAAAAAATAGATCAAGACTTGGAAAATCTATGTCTAGAGTGATTCAAACCATAAATACATCATTAAAAGCAAATATCTTCGTCATCTATTGATCATAACCTTGTTCACATACAAAAGATCAAAAGAAATACGTAAAAGCAGAATTAACTACCTCTAATCTTGACACAAAAGTGTTTAGCTACCCATCACCATGGTAGCTTGACCAACATGTAAGAAAAGAAGCTTTGCTAGCATTAAAGTCGAAGAATCGAGGATTGATGCTCGTAAGATTTAATTATAGCTTCTCCAAGAATTTCTAAGGTTTTTGACATAGAAAATCATTTTTCTCTTTCACAAATGCTGAAAAGTGTGAGAAAGTACAAGTTGTTGAAAATATCTTCCAAGTGATATATTTACGAACAAGGCCATTTAGTGCAGTAAGTGGCACCGCGATAAGTGCCCTGAGAGGGGCGCTAAGCTTGGCCAGAAGAGCACAAATTATTTCCCAAGAAGTGCGCTAAGCGCGATAGGAGCTCACTTATGGCTTTTTGTGCCTTTAGCTACTGGATTTTGCATGAGTGCGCTGGTCTCAAGCTGAAAAGCTCGCTTAGCGTGCTATGCCGGCACAAAAACATCAAAACTTTCTTTTCAGCCCTTCTTTCTTGCACCAATTGTTCCTATCATAAAAAATAGGCAAGAAGAACTGTTAAAGAACATCAAAATGCTCAATATTCACAGTATTTACACCAAATACAAAATTTAACATAAAGAAACTTAAACTACTAGATTTTAGACAAAACTGTAAAGAAAAACAATTGAAAGGGCCGTAAAATCAAGTTAAAGTATGCACAATTTGGCCCTTAACAATTACAACTCCTTCAAACTTCAAAAAATCTAGAGAGATCTGATATTAGGACACGTGGTCTTACATCACATCTGCTTCAAAATAGCAACAATCTCATACATATCCATTACTCCCCCTGTCACAAATAACCATTATTTACCCTAAAGGCGAAAACCCAAAGCTTCTCATGTCTAAACCTCAACTACCGAAGTTCACACATCCCTGCCAAGAGGAAAACCCAAATCACCTGGAAGACAACTATGAACTTTCCAAGTTCACACATTAGAAACAAACACAATAGAAGCCGCACATATTAGAAACATATAAAACAGAAGCCATACATATTACTCATAACATTAGAGTAAATTAGGGCAAAGTTGTTTTGTTTCAAAGAAAAGTTTGTCAAAATTAGATTTCGTTAATCCTTTTAAAACGTATCCGATTAATCAAGCATGCGAACTTAGTTTCAATCAATAAAATTATGTATCCTTGCGAATCCGTTAATTTCTAAAGCGGGTATGTGAATATTATTGTTTTAATTGCTAGATGATTTCACTAAATAGCATCTGAAATAAACAAACATAAATATCGGTACAAAGAGAATATTAACTTCCAAATCTACGTCTAGAGTTGGTTGGTTAATAGATGAAAAAAATAGATCAAGACTTGGAAAATCTATGTCTAGAGTGATTCAAACCATAAATAAATCATTAAAAGCAAATATCTTCGTCATCTATTGATCATAACCTTGTTCACATACAAAAGATCAAAAGAAATATATAAAAGCAGAATTAACTCCCTCTAATCTTGACACAAAAGTGTTTAGCTACCCATCACCATGGTAGCTTGACCAACATGTAAGAAAAGAAGCTTTGCTAGCATTAAAGTCGAAGAATCGAGGATTGATGCTCGTAAGATTTAATTATAGCTTCTCCAAGAATTTCTAAGGTTTTTGACATAGAAAATCATTTTTCTCTTTCTCAAATGCTGAAAAGTGTGAGTAAGTACAAGTTGTTGAAAATATCTTCCAAGTGATATATTTACGAACAAGGCCATTTAGTGCAGTAAGTGGAACCGCGATAAGTGCCCTGAGAGGGGCGCTAAGCATGGCCAGAAGAGCACAAATTATTTCCCAAGAAGTGCGCTAAGCGCGATAGGAGCTCACTTATGGCTTTTTGTGCCTTTAGCTACTGGATTTTGCATGAGTGCGCTGGTCTCAAGCTGCAAAGCTCGCTTAGCGTGCTATGCCGGCACGAAAACATCAAAACTTTCTTTTCAGCCCTTCTTTCTTGCACCAATTGTTCCTATCATAAAAAATAGGCAAGAAGAACTGTTAAAGAACATCAAAATGCTCAATATTCACAGTATTTACACCAAATACGAAATTTAACATAAAGAAACTTAAACTACTAGATTTTAGACAAAACTGTAAAGAAAACCAATTGAAAGGGCCATAAAATCAAGTTAAAGTATGCACAATTTGGCCCTTAACAATTACAACTCCTTCAAACTTCAAAAAATCTAGAGAGATCTGATATCAGGACACGTGGTCTTACATCACATCTGCTTCAAAATAGCAACAATCTCATACATATCCATTACTCCCCCTGTCACATATAACCATTATTTACCCTAAAGGCGAAAACCCAAAGCTTCTCATGTCAAAACCTCAACTACCTAAGTTCACACATCCCTGCCAAGAGGAAAACCCAAATCACCTGGAAGACAACTATGAACTTTCCAAGTTCACACATTAGAAACAAACACAATAGAAGCCGCACATATTAGAAACATATAAAACAGAAGCCATACATATTAGTCATAACATTAGAGTAAATTAGGGGAAAGATGTTTTGTTTCAAAGAAAAGTTTGTCAAAATTAGATTTCGTTAATCCTTTTAAAACGTATCCGATTAATCAAGCATGCGAACTTAGTTTCAATCAATAAAATTATGTATCCTTGCGAATCCGTTAATTTCTAAAGCGGGTATATGAATATAATTGTTTTAATTGCTAGATGATTTCACTAAATAGCATCTGAAATAAACAAACATAAATATCGGTACAAAGAGAATATTAACTTCCAAATCTACGTCTAGAGTTGGTTGGTTAATAGATGAAAAAAATAGATCAAGACTTGGAAAATCTATGTCTAGAGTGATTCAAACCATAAATACATAATTAAAAGCAAATATCTTCGTCATCTATTGATCATAACCTTGTTCACATACAAAAGATCAAAAGAAATACATAAAAGCAGAATTAACTACCTCTAATCTTGACACAAAAGTGTTTAGCTACCCATCACCATGGTAGCTTGACCAACATGTAAGAAAAGAAGCTTTGCTAGCATTAAAGTCGAAGAATCGAGGATTGATGCTCGTAAGATTTAATTATAGCTTCTCCAAGAATTTCTAAGGTTTTTGACATAGAAAATCATTTTTCTCTTTCTCAAATGCTGAAAAGTGTGAGAAAGTACAAGTTGTTGAAAATATCTTCCAAGTGATATATTTACGAACAAGGCCATTTGGTGCAGTAAGTGGCACCGTGTTAACTGCCCTGAGAGGCGTGCTAAGCATGGCCAGAAGAGCACAAATTATTTCCCAAGAAGTGCGCTAAGCGCGATAGGAGCTCACTTATGGCTTTTTGTGCCTTTAGCTATTGGATTTTGCATGAGTGCGCTAGTCTCAAGCTGAAAAGCTCGCTTAGCGCGCTATGCCGACACGAAAACATCAAAACTTTCTTTTCAGTCCTTCTTTCTTGCACCAATTGTTCCTATCATAAAAAATAGGCAAGAAGAACTGTTAAAGAACATCAAAATGCTCAATATTCACAGTATTTACACCAAATACGAAATTAACATAAAGAAACTTAAACTACTAGATTTTAGACAAAACTGTAAAGAAAACCAATTGAAAGGGCCATAAAATCAAGTTAAAGTATGCACAATTTGGCCCTTAACAATTACAACTCCTTCAAATTCCAAACAATCTAGAGAGATCTGATATCAGGACACGTGGTCTTACATCACATCTGCTTCAAAATAGCAACAATCTCATACATATCCATTACTCCCCCTGTCACATATAACCATTATTTATCCTAAAGGCGAAAACCCAAAGCTTCTCATGTCTAAACCTCAACTACCTAAGTTCACACATCCCTGCCAAGAGGAAAACCCAAATCACCTGGAAGACAACTATGAACTTTCCAAGTTCACACATTAGAAACACATACAATAGAAGCCGCACATATTAGAAACATATAAAACAGAAGCCATACATATTACTCATAACATTAGAGTAAATTAGGGCAAAGATGTTTTGTTTCAAAGAAAAGTTTGTCAAAATTAGATTTCGTTAATCCTTTTAAAACGTATCCGATTAATCAAGCATGCGAACTTAGTTTCAATCAATAAAATTATGTATCCTTGCGAATCCGTTAATTTCTAAAGCGGGTATGTGAATATTATTGTTTTAATTGCTAGATGATTTCACTAAATAGCATCTGAAATAAACAAACATAAATATCGGTACAAAGAGAATATTAACTTCCAAATCTACGTCTAGAGTTGGTTGGTTAATAGATGAAAAAAATAGATCAAGACTTGGAAAATCTATGTCTAGAGCGATTCAAACCATAAATACATAATTAAAAGCAAATATCTTCGTCATCTATTGATCATAACCTTGTTCACATACAAAAGATCAAAAGAAATACATAAAAGCAGAATTAACTACCTCTAATCTTGACACAAAAGTGTTTAGCTACCCATCACCATGGTAGCTTGACCAACATGTAAGAAAAGAAGCTTTGCTAGCATTAAAGTCGAAGAATCGAGGATTGATGCTCGTAAGATTTAATTATAGCTTCTCCAAGAATTTCTAAGGTTTTTGACATAGAAAATCATTTTTCTCTTTCTCAAATGCTGAAAAGTGTGAGAAAGTACAAGTTGTTGAAAATATCTTCCAAGTGATATATTTACGAACAAGGCCATTTCGTGCAGTAAGTGGCACCGCGTTAACTGCCCTGAGAGGCGTGCTAAGCATGGCCAGAAGAGCACAAATTATTTCCCAAGAAGTGCGCTAAGCGCGATAGGAGCTCACTTATGGCTTTTTGTGCCTTTAGTTATTGGATTTTGCATGAGTGCGCTAGTCTCAAGCTGAAAAGCTCGCTTAGCGCGCTATGCCGACACGAAAACATCAAAACTTTCTTTTCAGTCCTTCTTTCTTGCACCAATTGTTCCTATCATAAAAAATAGGCAAGAAGAACTGTTAAAGAACATCAAAATGCTCAATATTCACAGTATTTACACCAAATACGAAATTAACATAAAGAAACTTAAACTGCTAGATTTTAGACAAAACTGTAAAGAAAACCAATTGAAAGGGCCATAAAATCAAGTTAAAGTATGCACAATTTGGCCCTTAACAATTACAACTCCTTCAAATTCCAAACAATCTAGAGAGATCTGATATCAGGACACGTGGTCTTACATCACATCTGCTTCAAAATAGCAACAATCTCATACATATCCATTACTCCCCCTGTCACATATAACCATTATTTATCCTAAAGGCGAAAACCCAAAGCTTCTCATGTCTAAACCTCAACTACCTAAGTTCACACATCCCTGCCAAGAGGAAAACCCAAATCACCTGGAAGACAATTATGAACTTTCCAAGTTCACACATTAGAAACACATACAATAGAAGCCGCACATATTAGAAACATATAAAACAGAAGCCATACATATTACTCATAACATTAGAGTAAATTAGGGCAAAGATGTTTTGTTTCAAAGAAAAGTTTGTCAAAATTAGATTTCGTTAATCCTTTTAAAACGTATCCGATTAATCAAGCATGCGAACTTAGTTTCCATCAATAAAATTATGTATCCTTGCGAATCCGTTAATTTCTAAAGCGGGTATGTGAATATTATTGTTTTAATTGCTAGATGATTTCACTAAATAGCATCTGAAATAAACAAACATAAATATCGGTACAAAGAGAATATTAACTTCCAAATCTACGTCTAGAGTTGGTTGGTTAATAGATGAAAAAAATAGATCAAGACTTGGAAAATCTATGTCTAGAGCGATTCAAACCATAAATACATAATTAAAAGCAAATATCTTCGTCATCTATTGATCATAACCTTGTTCACATACAAAAGATCAAAAGAAATACATAAAAGCAGAATTAACTACCTCTAATCTTGACACAAAAGTGTTTAGCTACCCATCACCATGGTAGCTTGACCAACATGTAAGAAAAGAAGCTTTGCTAGCATTAAAGTCGAAGAATCGAGGATTGATGCTCGTAAGATTTAATTATAGCTTCTCCAAGAATTTCTAAGGTTTTTGACATAGAAAATCATTTTTCTCTTTCTCAAATGCTGAAAAGTGTGAGAAAGTACAAGTTGTTGAAAATATCTTCCAAGTGATATATTTACGAACAAGGCCATTTCGTGCAGTAAGTGGCACCGCGTTAACTGCCCTGAGAGGCGTGCTAAGCATGGCCAGAAGAGCACAAATTATTTCCCAAGAAGTGCGCTAAGCGCGATAGGAGCTCACTTATGGCTTTTTGTGCCTTTAGCTATTGGATTTTGCATGAGTGCGCTAGTCTCAAGCTGAAAAGCTCGCTTAGCGCGCTATGCCGACACGAAAACATCAAAACTTTCTTTTCAGTCCTTCTTTCTTGCACCAATTGTTCCTATCATAAAAAATAGGCAAGAAGAACTGTTAAAGAACATCAAAATGCTCAATATTCACAGTATTTACACCAAATACGAAATTAACATAAAGAAACTTAAACTACTAGATTTTAGACAAAACTGTAAAGAAAACCAATTGAAAGGGCCATAAAATCAAGTTAAAGTATGCACAATTTGGCCCTTAACAATTACAACTCCTTCAAATTCCAAACAATCTAGAGAGATCTGATATCAGGACACGTGGTCTTACATCACATCTGCTTCAAAATAGCAACAATCTCATACATATCCATTACTCCCCCTGTCACATATAACCATTATTTATCCTAAAGGCGAAAACCCAAAGCTTCTCATGTCTAAACCTCAACTACCTAAGTTCACACATCCCTGCCAAGAGGAAAACCCAAATCACCTGGAAGACAACTATGAACTTTCCAAGTTCACACATTAGAAACACATACAATAGAAGCCGCACATATTAGAAACATATAAAACAGAAGCCATACATATTACTCATAACATTAGAGTAAATTAGGGCAAAGATGTTTTGTTTCAAAGAAAAGTTTGTCAAAATTAGATTTCGTTAATCCTTTTAAAACGTATCCGATTAATCAAGCATGCGAACTTAGTTTCAATCAATAAAATTATGTATCCTTGCGAATCCGTTAATTTCTAAAGCGGGTATGTGAATATTATTGTTTTAATTGCTAGATGATTTCACTAAATAGCATCTGAAATAAACAAACATAAATATCGGTACAAAGAGAATATTAACTTCCAAATCTACGTCTAGAGTTGGTTGGTTAATAGATGAAAAAAATAGATCAAGACTTGGAAAATCTATGTCTAGAGCGATTCAAACCATAAATACATAATTAAAAGCAAATATCTTCGTCATCTATTGATCATAACCTTGTTCACATACAAAAGATCAAAAGAAATACATAAAAGCAGAATTAACTACCTCTAATCTTGACACAAAAGTGTTTAGCTACCCATCACCATGGTAGCTTGACCAACATGTAAGAAAAGAAGCTTTGCTAGCATTAAAGTCGAAGAATCGAGGATTGATGCTCGTAAGATTTAATTATAGCTTCTCCAAGAATTTCTAAGGTTTTTGACATAGAAAATCATTTTTCTCTTTCTCAAATGCTGAAAAGTGTGAGAAAGTACAAGTTGTTGAAAATATCTTCCAAGTGATATATTTACGAACAAGGCCATTTCGTGCAGTAAGTGGCACCGCGTTAACTGCCCTGAGAGGCGTGCTAAGCATGGCCAGAAGAGCACAAATTATTTCCCAAGAAGTGCGCTAAGCGCGATAGGAGCTCACTTATGGCTTTTTGTGCCTTTAGCTACTGGATTTTGCCTGAGTGCGCTAGTCTCAAGCTGAAAAGCTGGCTTAGCGCGCTATGCCGACACGAAAACATCAAAACTTTCTTTTTAGTCCTTCTTTCTTGAACCAATTGTTCCTATCATAAAAAATAGGCAAGAAGAACTGTTAAAGAACATCAAAATGATCAATATTCACAGTATTTACACCAAATACGAAATTAACATAAAGAAACTTAAACTACTAGATTTTAGACAAAACTGTAAAGAAAACCAATTGAAAGGGCCATAAAATCAAGTTAAAGTATGCACAATTTGGCCCTTAACAATTACAACTCCTTCAAATTTCAAAAAATCTAGAGAGATCTGATATCAGGACACGTGGTCTTACATCACATCTGCTTCAAAATAGCAACAATCTCATACATATCCATTACTCCCCCTGTCACATATAACCATTATTTATCCTAAAGGCGAAAACCCAAAGCTTCTCATGTCTAAACCTCAACTACCTAAGTTCACACATCCCTGCCAAGAGGAAAACCCAAATCACCTGGAAGTCAACTATGAACTTTCCAAGTTCACACATTAGAAACACATACAATAGAAGCCGCACATATTAGAAACATATAAAACAGAAGCCATACATATTACTCATAACATTAGAGTAAATTAGGGCAAAGATGTTTTGTTTCAAAGAAAAGTTTGTCAAAATTAGATTTCGTTAATCCTTTTAAAACGTATCCGATTAATCAAGCATGCGAACTTAGTTTCAATCAATAAAATTATGTATCCTTGCGAATCCGTTAATTTCTAAAGCGGGTATGTGAATATTATTGTTTTAATTGCTAGATGATTTCACTAAATAGCATCTGAAATAAACAAACATAAATATCGGTACAAAGAGAATATTAACTTCCAAATCTACGTCTAGAGTTGGTTGGTTAATAGATGAAAAAAATAGATCAAGACTTGGAAAATCTATGTCTAGAGCGATTCAAACCATAAATACATAATTAAAAGCAAATATCTTCGTCATCTATTGATCATAACCTTGTTCACATACAAAAGATCAAAAGAAATACATAAAAGCAGAATTAACTACCTCTAATCTTGACACAAAAGTGTTTAGCTACCCATCACCATGGTAGCTTGACCAACATGTAAGAAAAGAAGCTTTGCTAGCATTAAAGTCGAAGAATCGAGGATTGATGCTCGTAAGATTTAATTATAGCTTCTCCAAGAATTTCTAAGGTTTTTGACATAGAAAATCATTTTTCTCTTTCTCAAATGCTCAAAAGTGTGAGAAAGTACAAGTTGTTGAAAATATCTTCCAAGTGATATATTTACGAACATGGCCATTTCGTGCAGTAAGTGGCACCGCGTTAACTGCCCTGAGAGGCGTGCTAAGCATGGCCAGAAGAGCACAAATTATTTCCCAAGAAGTGCGCTAAGCGCGATAGGAGCTCACTTATGGCTTTTTGTGCCTTTAGCTACTGGATTTTGCCTGAGTGCGCTAGTCTCAAGCTGAAAAGCTCGCTTAGCGCGCTATGCCGACACGAAAACATCAAAACTTTCTTTTCAGTCCTTCTTTCTTGCACCAATTGTTCCTATCATAAAAAATAGGCAAGAAGAACTGTTAAAGAACATCAAAATGCTCAATATTCACAGTATTTACACCAAATACGAAATTAACATAAAGAAACTTAAACTACTAGATTTTAGACAAAACTATAAAGAAAACCAATTGAAAGGGCCATAAAATCAAGTTGAAGTATGCACAATTTGGCCCTTAACAATTACAACTCCTTCAAATTTCAAAAAATCTAGAGAGATCTGATATCAGGACACGTGGTCTTACATCACATCTGCTTCAAAATAGCAACAATCTCATACATATCCATTACTCCCCCTGTCACATATAACCATTATTTACCCTAAAGGCGAAAACCCAAAGCTTCTCATGTCTAAACCTCAACTACTTAAGTTCACACATCCCTGCCAAGAGGAAAACCCAAATCACCTGGAAGACAACTATGAACTTTCCAAGTTCACACATTAAAAACACACACAATAGAAGCCGCACATATTGGAAACATATAAAACAGAAGCCATACATATTACTCATAACATTAGAGTAAATTAGGGCAAAGATGAATTGTTTCAAAGAAAAGTTTGTCAAAATTAGATTTCGTTAATCCTTTTAAAACGTATCCGATTAATCAAGCATGCGAACTTAGTTTCAATCAATAAAATTATGTATCCTTGCGAATCCGTTAATTTCTAAAGCGGGTATGTGAATATTATTGTTTTAATTGCTAGATGATTTCACTAAATAGCATCTGAAATAAACAAACATAAATATCGGTACAAACAGAATATTAACTTCCAAATCTACGTCTAGAGTTGGTTGGTTAATAGATGAAAAAAATAGATCAAGACTTGGAAAATCTATGTCTAGAGTGATTCAAACCATAAATACATCATTAAAAGCAAATATCTTCGTCATCTATTGATCATAACCTTGTTCACATACAAAAGATCAAAAGAAATACATAAAAGCAGAATTAACTACCTCTAATCTTGACACAAAAGTGTTTAGCTACCCATCACCATGGTAGCTTGACCAACATGTAAGAAAAGAAGCTTTGCTAGCATTAAAGTCGAAGAATCGAGGATTGATGCTCGTAAGATTTAATTATAGCTTCTCCAAGAATTTCTAAGGTTTTTGACATAGAAAATCATTTTTCTCTTTCTCAAATGCTGAAAAGTGTGAGAAAGTACAAGTTGTTGAAAATATCTTCCACGTGATATATTTACGAACAAGGCCATTTCGTGCAGTAAGTGGCACCGCGTTAACTGCCCTGAGAGGCGTGCTAAGCATGGCCAGAAGAGCACAAATTATTTCCCAAGAAGTGCGCTAAGCGCGATAGGAGCTCACTTATGGCTTTTTGTGCCTTTAGCTACTGGATTTTGCATGAGTGCGCTAGTCTCAAGCTGAAAAGCTCGCTTAGCGCGCTATGCCGACACGAAAACATCAAAACTTTCTTTTCAGTCCTTCTTTCTTGCACCAATTGTTCCTATCATAAAAAATAGGCAAGAAGAACTGTTAAAAAACATCAAAATGCTCAATATTCACAGTATTTACACCAAGTACGAAATTAACATAAAGAAACTTAAACTACTAGATTTTAGACAAAACTGTAAAGAAAACCAATTGAAAGGGCCATAAAATCAAGTTAAAGTATGCACAATTTGGCCCTTAACAATTACAACTCCTTCAAATTTCAAAAAATCTAGAGAGATCTGATATCAGGACACGTGGTCTTACATCACATCTGCTTCAAAATAGCAACAATCTCATACATATCCATTACTCCCCCTGTCACATATAACCATTATTTACCCTAAAGGCGAAAACCCAAAGCTTCTCATGTCTAAACCTCAACTAGCTAAGTTCACACATCCCTGCCAAGAGGAAAACCCAAATCACCTGGAAGACAACTATGAACTTTCCAAGTTCACACATTAGAAACACATACAATAGAAGCCGCACATATTAGAAACATATAAAACAGAAGCCATACATATTACTCATAACATTAGAGTAAATTAGGGCAAAGATGTTTTGTTTCAAAGAAAAGTTTGTCAAAATTAGATTTCGTTAATCCTTTTAAAACGTATCCGATTAATCAAGCATGCGAACTTAGTTTCAATCAATAAAATTATGTATCCTTGCGAATCCGTTAATTTCTAAAGCGGGTATGTGAATATTATTGTTTTAATTGCTAGATGATTTCACTAAATAGCATCTGAAATAAACAAACATAAATATCGGTACAAAGAGAATATTAACTTCCAAATCTACGTCTAGAGTTGGTTGGTTAATAGATGAAAAAAATAGATCAAGACTTGGAAAATCTATGTCTAGAGCGATTCAAACCATAAATACATAATTAAAAGCAAATATCTTCGTCATCTATTGATCATAACCTTGTTCACATACAAAAGATCAAAAGAAATACATAAAAGCAGAATTAACTACCTCTAATCTTGACACAAAAGTGTTTAGCTACCCATCACCATGGTAGCTTGACCAACATGTAAGAAAAGAAGCTTTGCTAGCATTAAAGTCGAAGAATCGAGGATTGATGCTCGTAAGATTTAATTATAGCTTCTCCAAAAATTTCTAAGGTTTTTGACATAGAAAGTCATTTTTCTCTTTCTCAAATGCTGAAAAGTGTGAGAAAGTACAAGTTGTTGAAAATATCTTCCAAGTGATATATTTACGAACAAGGCCATTTCGTTCAGTAAGTGGCACCGCGTTAACTGCCCTGAGAGGCGTGCTAAGCATGGCCAGAAGAGCACAAATTATTTCCCAAGAAGTGCGCTAAGCGCGATAGGAGCTCACTTATGGCTTTTTGTGCCTTTAGCTACTGGATTTTGCCTGAGTGCGCTAGTCTCAAGCTGAAAAGCTCGCTTAGCGCGCTATGCCGACACGAAAACATCAAAACTTTCTTTTCAGTCCTTCTTTCTTGCACCAATTGTTCCTATCATAAAAAATAGGCAAGAAGAACTGTTAAAGAACATCAAAATGCTCAATATTCACAGTATTTACACCAAATACGAAATTAACATAAAGAAACTTAAACTACTAGATTTTAGACAAAACTGTAAAGAAAACCAATTGAAAGGGCCATAAAATCAAGTTAAAGTATGCACAATTTGGCCCTTAACAATTACAACTCCTTCAAATTTCAAAAAATCTAGAGAGATCTGATATCAGGACACGTGGTCTTACATCACATCTGCTTCAAAATAGCAACAATCTCATACATATCCATTACTCCCCCTGTCACATATAACCATTATTTACCCTAAAGGCGAAAACCCAAAGCTTCTCATGTCTAAACCTCAACTACCTAAGTTCACACATCCCTGCCAAGAGGAAAACCCAAATCACCTGGAAGACAACTATGAACTTTCCAAGTTCACACATTAGAAACACATACAATAGAAGCCGCACATATTAGAAACATATAAAACAGAAGCCATACATATTACTCATAACATTAGAGTAAATTAGGGCAAAGATGTTTTGTTTCAAAGAAAAGTTTGTCAAAATTAGATTTCGTTAATCCTTTTAAAACGTATCCGATTAATCAAGCATGCGAACTTAGTTTCAATCAATAAAATTATGTATCCTTGCGAATCCGTTAATTTCTAAAGCGGGTATGTGAATATTATTGTTTTAATTGCTAGATGATTTCACTAAATAGCATCTGAAATAAACAAACATAAATATCGGTACAAAGAGAATATTAACTTCCAAATCTACGTCTAGAGTTGGTTGGTTAATAGATGAAAAAAATAGATCAAGACTTGGAAAATCTATGTCTAGAGCGATTCAAACCATAAATACATAATTAAAAGCAAATATCTTCGTCATCTATTGATCATAACCTTGTTCACATACAAAAGATCAAAAGAAATACATAAAAGCAGAATTAACTACCTCTAATCTTGACACAAAAGTGTTTAGCTACCCATCACCATGGTAGCTTGACCAACATGTAAGAAAAGAAGCTTTGCTAGCATTAAAGTCGAAGAATCGAGGATTGATGCTCGTAAGATTTAATTATAGCTTCTCCAAGAATTTCTAAGGTTTTTGACATAGAAAATCATTTTTCTCTTTCTCAAATGCTGAAAAGTGTGAGAAAGTACAAGTTGTTGAAAATATCTTCCAAGTGATATATTTACGAACAAGGCCATTTCGTTCAGTAAGTGGCACCGCGTTAACTGCCCTGAGAGGCGTGCTAAGCATGGCCAGAAGAGCACAAATTATTTCCCAAGAAGTGCGCTAAGCGCGATAGGAGCTCACTTATGGCTTTTTGTGCCTTTAGCTACTGGATTTTGCCTGAGTGCGCTAGTCTCAAGCTGAAAAGCTCGCTTAGCGCGCTATGCCGACACGAAAACATCAAAACTTTCTTTTCAGTCCTTCTTTCTTGCACCAATTGTTCCTATCATAAAAAATAGGCAAGAAGAACTGTTAAAGAACATCAAAATGCTCAATATTCACAGTATTTACACCAAATACGAAATTAACATAAAGAAACTTAAACTACTAGATTTTAGACAAAACTGTAAAGAAAACCAATTGAAAGGGCCATAAAATCAAGTTAAAGTATGCACAATTTGGCCCTTAACAATTACAACTCCTTCAAATTTCAAAAAATCTAGAGAGATCTGATATCAGGACACGTGGTCTTACATCACATCTGCTTCAAAATAGCAACAATCTCATACATATCCATTACTCCCCCTGTCACATATAACCATTATTTACCCTAAAGGCGAAAACCCAAAGCTTCTCATGTCTAAACCTCAACTACTTAAGTTCACACATCCCTGCCAAGAGGAAAACCCAAATCACCTGGAAGACAACTATGAACTTTCCAAGTTCACACATTAGAAACACACACAATAGAAGCCGCACATATTGGAAACATATAAAACAGAAGCCATACATATTACTCATAACATTAGAGTAAATTAGGGCAAAGATGTTTTGTTTCAAAGAAAAGTTTGTCAAAATTAGATTTTGTTAATCCTTTTAAAACGTATCCGATTAATCAAGCATGCGAACTTAGTTTCAATCAATAAAATTATGTATCCTTGCGAATCCGTTAATTTCTAAAGCGGGTATGTGAATATTATTGTTTTAATTGCTAGATGATTTCACTAAATAGCATCTGAAATAAACAAACATAAATATCGGTACAAAGAGAATATTAACTTCCAAATCTACGTCTAGAGTTGGTTGGTTAATAGATGAAAAAAATAGATCAAGACTTGGAAAATCTATGTCTAGAGTGATTCAAACCATAAATACATCATTAAAAGCAAATATCTTCGTCATCTATTGATCATAACCTTGTTCACATACAAAAGATCAAAAGAAATACATAAAAGCAGAATTAACTACCTCTAATCTTGACACAAAAGTGTTTAGCTACCCATCACCATGGTAGCTTGACCAACATGTAAGAAAAGAAGCTTTGCTAGCATTAAAGTCGAAGAATCGAGGATTGATGCTCGTAAGATTTAATTATAGCTTCTCCAAGAATTTCTAAGGTTTTTGACATAGAAAATCATTTTTCTCTTTCTCAAATGCTGAAAAGTGTGAGAAAGTACAAGTTGTTGAAAATATCTTCCAAGTGATATATTTACGAACAAGGCCATTTCGTGCAGTAAGTGGCACCGCGTTAACTGCCCTGAGAGGCGTGCTAAGCATGGCCAGAAGAGCACAAATTATTTCCCAAGAAGTGCGCTAAGCGCGATAGGAGCTCACTTATGACTTTTTGTGCCTTTAGCTACTGGATTTTGCATGAGTGCGCTGGTCTCAAGCTGAAAAGCTCGCTTAGCGTGCTATGCCGGCACGAAAACATCAAAACTTTCTTTTCAGCCCTTCTTTCTTGCACCAATTGTTCCTATCATAAAAAATAGGCAAGAAGAACTGTTAAAGAACATCAAAATGCTCAATATTCACAGTATTTACACCAAATACGAAATTTAACATAAAGAAACTTAAGCTACTAGATTTTAGACAAAACTGTAAAGAAAACCAATTGAAAGGGCCATAAAATCAAGTTAAAGTATGCAAAATTTGGCCCTTAACAATTACAACTCCTTCAAATTTCAAAAAATCTAGAGAGATCTGATATCAGGACACGTGGTCTTACATCACATCTGTTTCAAAATAGCAACAATCTCATACATATCCATTACTCCCCCTGTCACATATACCCATTATTTACCCTAAAGGAGAAAACCCAAAGCTTCTCATGTCTAAACCTCAACTACCTAAGTTCACACATCCCTGCCAAGAGGAAAACCCAAATCACCTGGAAGACAACTATGAACTTTCCAAGTTCAGACATTAGAAACACACACAATAGAAGCCGCACATATTAGAAACATATAAAACAGAAGCCATACATATTACTCATAACATTAGAGTAAATTAGGGCAAAGATGTTTTGTTTCAAAGAAAACTTTGTCAAAATTAGATTTCGTTAATCCTTTTAAAACGTATCCGATTAATCAAGCATGCGAACTTAGTTTCAATCAATAAAATTATGTATCCTTGCGAATCCGTTAATTTCTAAAGCGGGTATGTGAATATTATTGTTTTAATTGCTAGATGATTTCACTAAATAGCATCCGAAATAAACAAACATAAATATCGGTATAAAGAGAATATTAACTTCCAAATCTACGTCTAGAGTTGGTTGGTTAATAGATGAAAAAAATAGATCAAGACTTGGAAAATCTATACCTAGAGTGATTCAAATCATAAATACATCATTAAAAGCAAATATCTTCGTCATCTATTGATCATAACCTTGTTCACATACAAAAGATCAAAAGAAATACATAAAAGTAGAATTAACTACCTCTAATCTTGACACAAAAGTGTTTAGCTACCCATCACCATGGTAGCTTGACCTACATGTAAGAAAAGAAGCTTTGCTAGCATTAAAGTCGAAGAATCGAGGATTGATGCTCGTAAGATTTAATTATAGCTTCTCCAAGAATTTCTAAGGTTTTTGACATAGAAAATCATTTTTCTCTTTCTCAAATGCTGAAAAGTGTGAGAAAGTACAAGTTGTTGAAAATGTCTTCCAAGTGATATATTTACGAACAAGGCCATTTCGTGCAGTAAGTGGCACCGCGTTAACTGCCCTGAGAGGCGCGCTAAGCATGGCCAGAAGAGCACAAATTATTTCCCAAGAAGTGCGCTAAGCGCGATAGGAGCTCACTTATGGCTTTTTGTGCCTTTAGCTACTGGATTTTGCATGAGTGCGCTGGTCTCAAGCTGAAAAGCTCGCTTAGCGCGCTATGCCGACACGAAAACATCAAAACTTTCTTTTCAATCCTTCTTTCTTGCACCAATTTTTCCTATCATAAAAAATAGGCAAGAAGAACTGTTAAAGAACATCAAAATGCTCAATATTCACAGTATTTACACCAAATACGAAATTAACATAAAGAAACTTAAACTACTAGATTTTAGACAAAACTGTAAAGAAAACCAATTGAAAGGGCCATAAAATCAAGTTAAAGTATGCACAATTTGGCCCTTAACAATTACAACTCCTTCAAATTTCAAAAAATCTAGAGAGATCTGATATCAGGACACGTGGTCTTACATCACATCTGCTTCAAAATAGCAACAATCTCATACATATCCATTACTCCCCCTGTCACATATAACCATTATTTACCCTAAAGGCGAAAACCCAAAGCTTCTCATGTCTAAACCTCAACTACCTAAGTTCACACATCCCTGCCAAGAGGAAAACCCAAATTACCTGGAAGACAACTATGAACTTTCCAAGTTCACACATTAGAAACACACACAATAGAAGCCGCACATATTGGAAACATATAAAACAGAAGCCATACATATTACTCATAACATTAGAGTAAATTAGGACAAAGATGTTTTGTTTCAAAGAAAAGTTTGTCAAAATTAGATTTCGTTAATCCTTTTAAAACGTATCCGATTAATCAAGCATGCGAACTTAGTTTCAATCAATAAAATTATGTATCCTTGCGAATCCGTTAATTTCTAAAGCGGGTATGTGAATATTATTGTTTTAATTGCTAGATGATTTCACTAAATAGCATTTGAATTAAACAAACATAAATATCGGTACAAAGAGAATATTAACTTCCAAATCTACGTCTAGAGTTGGTTGGTTAATAGATGAAAAAAATAGATCAAGACTTGGAAAATCTATGTCTAGAGTGATTCAAACCATAAATACATCATTAAAAGCAAATATCTTCGTCATCTATTGATCATAACCTTGTTCACATACAAAAGATCAAAAGAAATACATAAAAGTAGAATTAACTACCTCTAATCATGACACAAAAGTGTTTAGCTACCCATCACCATGGTAGCTTGACCAACATGTAAGAAAAGAAGCTTTGCTAGCATTAAAGTCGAAGAATCGAGGATTGATGCTCGTAAGATTTAATTATAGCTTCTCCAAGAATTTCTAAGGTTTTTGACATAGAAAATCATTTTTCTCTTTCTCAAATGCTGAAAAGTGTGAGAAAGTACAAGTTGTTAAAAATATCTTCCAAGTGATATATTTACGAACAAGGCCATTTCGTGCAGTAAGTGGCACCGCGTTAACTGCCCTGAGAGGCGCGCTAAGCATGGCCAGAAGAGCACAAATTATTTCCCAAGAAGTGCGCTAAGCGCGAGAGGAGCTCACTTATGGCTTTTTGTGCCTTTAGCTACTGGATTTTGCATGAGTGCGCTGGTCTCAAGCTGAAAAGCTCGCTTAGCGCGCTATGCCGACACGAAAACATCAAAACTTTCTTTTCAATCCTTCTTTCTTGCACCAATTTTTCCTATCATAAAAAATAGGCAAGAAGAACTGTTAAAGAACATCAAAATGCTCAATATTCACAGTATTTACACCAAATACGAAATTAACATAAAAAAACATAAACTACTAGATTTTAGACAAAACTGTAAAGAAAACCAATTGAAAGGGCCATAAAATCAAGTTAAAGTATGCACAATTTGGCCCTTAACAATTACAACTCCTTCAAATTTTAAAAAATCTAGAGAGATCTGATATCAGGACACGTGGTCTTACATCACATCTGCTTCAAAATAGCAACAATCTCATACATATCCATTACTCCCCCTGTCACATATAACCATTATTTACCCTAAAGGCGAAAACCCAAAGCTTCTCATGTCTAAACCTCAACAACCTAAGTTCACACATCCCTGCCAAGAGGAAAACCCAAATCACCTGGAAGACAACTATGAACTTTCCAAGTTCACACATTAGAAACACACACAATAGAAGCCGCACATATTGGAAACATATAAAACAGAAGCCATACATATTACTCATAACATTAGAGTAAATTAGGGCAAAGATATTTTGTTTCAAAGAAAAGTTTGTCAAAATTAGATTTCGTTAATCCTTTTAAGACGTATCTGATTAATCAAGCATGCGAACTTAGTTTCAATCAATAAAATTATGTATCCTTGCGAATCCATTAATTTCTAAAGCGGGTATGTGAATATTATTGTTTTAATTGCTAGATGATTTCACTAAATAGCATCTGAAATAAACAAACATAAATATCGGTACAAAGAGAATATTAACTTCCAAATCTACGTCTAGAGTTGGTTGGTTAATAGATGAAAAAAATAGATCAAGACTTGGAAAATCTATACCTAGAGTGATTCAAATCATAAATACATCATTAAAAGCAAATATCTTCGTCATCTATTGATCATAACCTTGTTCACATACAAAAGATCAAAAGAAATACATAAAAGTAGAATTAACTACCTCTAATCTTGACACAAAAGTGTTTAGCTACCCATCACCATGGTAGCTTGACCAACATGTAAGAAAAGAAGCTTTGCTAGCATTAAAGTCGAAGAATCGAGGATTGATGCTCGTAAGATTTAATTATAGCTTCTCCAAGAATTTCTAAGGTTTTTGACATAGAAAATCATTTTTCTCTTTCTCAAATGCTGAAAAGTGTGAGAAAGTACAAGTTGTTGAAAATGTCTTCCAAGTGATATATTTACGAACAAGGCCATTTCGTGCAGTAAGTGGCACCGCGTTAACTTCCCTTAGAGGCGCGCTAAGCATGGCCAGAAGAGCACAAATTATTTCCCAAGAAGTGCGCTAAGCGCGAGAGGAGCTCACTTATGGCTTTTTCTGCCTTTAGCTACTGGATTTTGCATGAGTGCGCTGGTCTCAAGCTGAAAAGCTCGCTTAGCGCGCTATGCCGACACGAAAACATCAAAACTTTCTTTTCAATCCTTCTTTCTTGCACCAATTTTTCCTATCATAAAAAATAGGCAAGAGGAACTGTTAAAGAACATCAAAATGCTCAATATTCACAGTATTTACACCAAATACGAAATTAACATAAAAAAACTTAAACTACTAGATTTTAGACAAAACTGTAAAGAAAACCAATTGAAAGGGCCATAAAATCAAGTTAAAGTATGCACAATTTGGCCCTTAACACTTACAACTCCTTCAAATTTTAAAAAATCTAGAGAGATCTGATATCAGGACACGTGGTCTTACATCACATCTGCTTCAAAATAGCAACAATCTCATACATATCCATTACTCCCCCTGTCACATATAACCATTATTTACCCTAAAGGCGAAAACCCAAAGCTTCTCATGTCTAAACCTCAACAACCTAAGTTCACACATCCCTGCCAAGAGGAAAACCCAAATCACCTGGAAGACAACTATGAACTTTCCAAGTTCACACATTAGAAACACACACAATAGAAGCCGCACATATTGGAAACATATAAAACAGAAGCCATACATATTACTCATAACATTAGAGTAAATTAGGGCAAAGATATTTTGTTTCAAAGAAAAGTTTGTCAAAATTAGATTTCGTTAATCCTTTTAAGACGTATCTGATTAATCAAGCATGCGAACTTAGTTTCAATCAATAAAATTATGTATCCTTGCGAATCCATTAATTTCTAAAGCGGGTATGTGAATATTATTGTTTTAATTGCTAGATGATTTCACTAAATAGCATCTGAAATAAACAAACATAAATATCGGTACAAAGAGAATATTAACTTCCAAATCTACGTCTAGAGTTGGTTGGTTAATAGATGAAAAAAATAGATCAAGACTTGGAAAATCTATACCTAGAGTGATTCAAATCATAAATACATCATTAAAAGCAAATATCTTCGTCATCTATTGATCATAACCTTGTTCACATACAAAAGATCAAAAGAAATACATAAAAGTAGAATTAACTACCTCTAATCTTGACACAAAAGTGTTTAGCTACCCATCACCATGGTAGCTTGACCAACATGTAAGAAAAGAAGCTTTGCTAGCATTAAAGTCGAAGAATCGAGGATTGATGCTCGTAAGATTTAATTATAGCTTCTCCAAGAATTTCTAAGGTTTTTGACATAAAAAATCATTTTTCTCTTTCTCAAATGCTGAAAAGTGTGAGAAAGTACAAGTTGTTGAAAATGTCTTCCAAGTGATATATTTACGAACAAGGCCATTTCGTGCAGTAAGTGGCACCGCGTTAACTTCCCTTAGAGGCGCGCTAAGCATGGCCAGAAGAGCACAAATTATTTCCCAAGAAGTGCGCTAAGCGCGAGAGGAGCTCACTTATGGCTTTTTCTGCCTTTAGCTACTGGATTTTGCATGAGTGCGCTGGTCTCAAGCTGAAAAGCTCGCTTAGCGCGCTATGCCGACACGAAAACATCAAAACTTTCTTTTCAATCCTTCTTTCTTGCACCAATTTTTCCTATCATAAAAAATAGGCAAGAGGAACTGTTAAAGAACATCAAAATGCTCAATATTCACAGTATTTACACCAAATACGAAATTAACATAAAAAAACTTAAACTACTAGATTTTAGACAAAACTGTAAAGAAAACCAATTGAAAGGGCCATAAAATCAAGTTAAAGTATGCACAATTTGGCCCTTAACACTTACAACTCCTTCAAATTTTAAAAAATCTAGAGAGATCTGATATCAGGACACGTGGTCTTACATCACATCTGCTTCAAAATAGCAACAATCTCATACATATCCATTACTCCCCCTGTCACATATAACCATTATTTACCCTAAAGGCGAAAACCCAAAGCTTCTCATGTCTAAACCTCAACTACCTAAGTTCACACATCCCTGCCAAGAGGAAAACCCAAATCACCTGGAAGACAACTATCAACTTTCCAAGTTCACACATTAGAAACACACACAATAGAAGCCGCACATATTGGAAACATATAAAACAGAAGCCATACATATTACTCATAACATTAGAGTAAATTAGGGCAAAGATATTTTGTTTCAAAGAAAAGTTTGTCAAAATTAGATTTCGTTAATCCTTTTAAAACGTATCTGATTAATCAAGCATGCGAACTTAGTTTCAATCAATAAAATTATGTATCCTTGCGAATCCATTAATTTCTAAAGCGGGTATGTGAATATTATTGTTTTAATTGCTAGATGATTTCACTAAATAGCATCTGAAATAAACAAACATAAATATCGGTACAAAGAGAATATTAACTTCCAAATCTACGTCTAGAGTTGGTTGGTTAATAGATGAAAAAAATAGATCAAGACTTGGAAAATCTATGTCTAGAGTGATTCAAACCATAAATACATCATTAAAAGCAAATATCTTCGTCATCTATTGATCATAACCTTGTTCACATACAAAAGATCAAAAGAAATACATAAAAGCATAATTAACTACCTCAAATGATGACACAAAAGTGTTTAGCTACCCATCACCATGGTAGCTTGACCAACATGTAAGAAAAGAAGCTTTGCTAGCATTAAAGTCGAAGAATCGAGGATTGATGCTCGTAAGATTTAATTATAGCTTCTCCAAGAATTTCTAAGGTTTTTGACATAGAAAATCATTTTTCTCTTTCTCAAATGCTGAAAAGTGTGAGAAAGTACAAGTTGTTGAAAATATCTTCCAAGTGATATATTTACGAACAAGGCCATTTAGTGCAGTAAGTGGCACCGTGATAAGTTCCCTGAGAGGGGCGCTAAGCATGGCCAGAAGAGCACAAATTATTTCCCAAGAAGTGCGTTAAGCGCGATAGGAGCTCACTTATGGCTTTTTGTGCCTTTAGCTACTGGATTTTGCATGAGTGCGCTGGTCTCAAGCTGAAAAGCTCGCTTAGCATGTTATGCCGACACAAAAACATCAAAACTTTCTTTTCAGCCCTTCTTTCTTGCACCAATTGTTCCTATCATAAAAAATAGGCAAGAAGAACTGTTAAAGAACATCAAAATGCTCAATATTCACAGTATTTACACCAAATACGAAATTTAACGTAAAGAAACTTAAACTACTAGATTTTAGACAAAAACTGTAAAGAAAACCAATTGAAAGGGCCATAAAATCAAGTTAAAGTATGCACAATTTGGCCCTTAACAATTACAACTCCTTCAAATTTCAAAAAATCTAGAGAGATCTGATATCAGGACACGTGGTATTACATCACATCTGCTTCAAAATAGCAACAATCTCATACATATCCATTACTCCCCCTGTCACATATAACCAATATTTCCCCTAAAGGAGAAAACCCAAAGCTTCTCATGTCTAAACCTCAACTACCTAAGTTCACACATACCTGCCAAGAGGAAAACCCAAATCACCTGGAAGACAACTATGAACTTTCCAAGTTCACACATTAGAAACACATTAGAAGCCACACATATTAGAAACATATAAAACAGAAGCCATACATGTTACTCATAACATTAGAGTAAATTAGGGCAAAGATGTTTTGTTTCAAAGAAAAGTTTGTCAAAATTAGATTTTGTTAATCCTTTTTAAACGTATCCGATTAATCAAGCATGCAAACTTAGTTTTAATCAATAAAATTGTGTATCCTTGCGAATCCGTTAATTTCTAAAGCGGGTATGTGAATATTATTGTTTTAATTGCTAGATGATTTCACTAAATAACATTCGAAACAAACAAACATAAAGATCGGTACAAATTGAATATTAACTTCCAAATCTACGTCTAGAGTTTGTTGGTTAATAGATGAAAAAAAATATATCAAGAATTGGAAAATCTATGTCTAGAGTGATTCAAACCATAAATACATCATTAAAAGCAAATATCTTCGTCACCTATTAATCATAACCTTGTTCACATACAAAATATCAAAAGAAATACATAAAAGCAGAATTAACTACCTCTAATCTTGACACAAAATTGTTTAGCTACCCATCACCATGGTAGCTCGACCAACATGTAAGAAAAGAAGCTTTGCTAGCATTAAAGTCGAAGAATCGAGGATTGATGCTTGAAAGATTGAATTATAGCTTCTCCAAAAGTTTCTAAGGTATTTGACATAGAAAATCATTTTTCTCTTTCTCAAATGCTGAAAAGTGTGAGAAAGTACAAGTTGTTGAAAATATCTTCCAAGTGATATATTTACGGACAAGGCCATTTGGTGCAATAAGTGGCACCGCGATAAGTGCCCTAAGAGGTGCGCTAAGCATTGCCAGAAGAGCACTAATTATTTCCCAGGAAGTGCGCTAAGCGTGATAGGTGATCACTTATGGCGTTTTGTGCCTTTAGCTACTGGATTTTTCATGAGCGCGCTGGTCTCAAGCTGAAAAGCTCGCTTAGCGCGCTATGCCGGCACAAAAACATCAAAACTTGCTTTTCAGTCCTTGTTTCTTGCACCAATTGTTCCTATCATAAACAATAGGAAAGAAGAATTGTTAAAGAACATCAAGATGCTCAATATTCACAATATTTACAATAAAATTGAAAATTAACATAAAGACACTTAATCTACTAGATTTTAGGCAAAACTATAAAGAAAACCAATTGAAAGGGCAATAAAATCAAGTTAAAGTATGCACAATTTGGCCTTTAACAATTACAACTCCTTCAAACTCAAAAAATATAGAGAGATCTGATGTCAGGACATGTGGTCTAACATCACATCTGCTTCAAAATAGCAACAATCTCATACATGTCCACTACTCCCCTTGTCACGTATAACCAATATTTCTTCTAAAGGCGAAAACCCAAACCTTTTAAAGTCTAAACCTTAACTACCTAAGTTCACACATCCCTGCCAAGAGGAAAACCCAAATCACCTGACAGACAACTATGAACTTTCCAAGTTCACACATTAGAAACACATACAATAGAAGCCACACATATTAAAAACATATAAAACAAAAGCCATACATATTACTCATAACGTTAGAGTAAATTAGGGCAAATATGTTTTGTATCAATGAAAAGTTTGTCAAGATTAGATTTCGTTAATCCTTTTTAAACGTATCCGATTAATCAAGCATGCGAACTTAGTTTTAATCAATAAAATTATGTATCCTTGCGAATCCGTTCATTTCTAAAGCGGGTCCGTGAATATTATTGTTTTAATTGCTAGATGATTTCACTAAATAGCATCTGAAACAAACAAACATAAAGATCGGTACAAAGCGAATATTAACTCCAAATCTATGTCTAGAGTTTGTTGGTTAATAGATGAAAAAAATATATCAAGACTTGGAAAATCTATGTCTAGAGTGATTCAAACCATAAATACATCATTAAAAGCAAATATCTTCGTCATCTATTGATCATAACTTTGTTCACATACAAAAGACCAAAAGAAATACATAAAAGCAGAATTAACTACCTCTAATCTTGACACAAACGTCTTTAGCTACCCATCACCACGGTAGCTTGACCAACATGTATGAAAAGAAGCTTTGCTAGGATTAAAGTCAAGGAATCCAGGATTGTTGCTCCAAATATTTAATTATAGCTTCTCCAAGAGTTTCTAAGGTTTTTTGACCTAGAAAATTATTTTTCTCTTTCTCGAATGCTGAAAAGTGTGGGAAAGTACAAGTTATTGAAAATATCTTCCAAGTGAGATATTTATAGACAAGGCCACTTAGTGCAGTAAGTGGCACCACGCTAAGTGCCCTGAGAGGCGCGCTAAGCATGGTCAGAAAAACACAACTTATTTCCCAGGAAGTTGCCTAAGCGCGATAGGAGCTCACTTATGGCGTTTTGAGCCTTTAGCTACTGGGTTTTTCATGAGCGCGCTGCTCTCAAGTTGAAAAGGTCGCTTAGCGCGCTATGCCGGCACGAAAACTTTCAAACTTGCCTTTCAGTCCTTCTTTCTTGCACCAATTGTTCCTATCATCAAAAATAGGCAAGAAGAACTGTTAAAGAACATCAAAATGCTCAATATTCACAATATTTTCCCTAAAATGGAAAATTAACATAAAGACACTTAAACTACTAGATTTTAGACTAAACTGTAAAGAAAACCAATTGAAAGGGCCATAAAATCAAGTTAAAGTATGCACAATTTGGCCTTAAAAATTACAACTCCTTCAAATTTCAAAAAATCTAGAGAGATCTGATGTCAGGACATGTGGTCTTACATCACATCTGCTTCAAAATAGCAACAATCTCATACATGTCCATTACTCCCCCTGTCAGATATAACCAATAATTCCCCTTAAAGCGAAAACTCAATTCTTCTGAAGTCTAAACCTCAACTACCTATGTTCACACATCCCTATCAAGAGGATAACCCAAATCTCCTTCAAGACAACTATGAACTTTCCAAGTTCACACATTGGAAACATATACAATAGAAGCCACACATATTGGAAACATATAAAATAGAAACCATACATATTACTCCTATCATTAGAGTAAATTATGGAAAAGATCTTTTGTTTCAATGAAAATCATGTCAAGATTAGATTTCATTAATCCTTTTTAAACGTATCCGATTAATCAAGTGTGCGAACATAGTTTCAATCAATAAAATTGTGTATCCTTGCGAATCCGTTCATTTCTAAGGCGGGTCCGTGAATATTATTGTTTTAATTGCTAGATGATTTCACTAAATAGCAACTAAAACAAACAAACATAAAGATCGATACAAAGCGAATATTAACTTCCAAATCTACGTCTAGAGTTTGTTTGTTAATAAATGAAAAAATTAGATCAAGACTTGGAAAATCTATGTCAAGAGTGATTCAAACCATAATTACATCATTAAAAGCGAATATCTTCATCATCTATTGATCATAACCTTTTTCACATACAAAAGATCAACAGAAATACATAAAAGCAGAATTAACTACCTCTAATATCGACACAAAAGTGTTTTGATACCCATCACCATGGTAGCTTGATCAACATGTAAGAAAAGAAGCTTTGCTAGCATTAAAGTCGAAGAATAGAGGATTGATGCTCCAAAGATTTAATTATAGCTTCTCCAAGAGTTTCTAAGTTTTTTGACCTAGAAAATCATTTTTCTCTTTCTCAAAAGCTGAAAAGTGTGATAAAGTACAAGTTGTTGAAAGTATCATCCAAGTGAGATATTTACAGACAAGGCCACTTAGTGCAATAAGTGGCACCGCGATATGTGCCCTGAGAGGCGCGCTAAGCGTGGTCAGAAGAACACAACTTATTTCCCAAGAAGTGGGCTAAGCGCGATAGGAGCTCACTTATGGAGTTTTGAGCCTTTAGCTACTGGGTTTTTCATGAGCGCGCTGGTCTCAAGCTGAAAAGCTCGCATAGCGCCCTATGCCGGCACGAAAACTTCAAAACGTGCTTTTCAGTCCTTCTTTATTTCACCAATTGTTCCTATCATCAAAAATAGGCAAGAAGAACTGTTAAAGAACATCAAAATGCTCAATATTCACAATATTTACACTAAAATAAAAAATTAACATAATGACACTTAAGCTACTAGATTTTAGACTAAACTGTAAAGAAAACCAATTGAAAGGGCCATAAACTTAAGTTAAAATATGCACAATTTGGCCCTTAACAATTACAACTCCTTCGAATTTCAAAAAATCTAGAGAGATCTGATGTCAGGACATGTGGTCTTACATCACATCTGCTTCAAAATAGCAACAATCTCATACATGTCCATTACTCCCACGGTCACATATAACCAATATTTCCCCTTAAGGCAAAAACTCAAATCTTCTGAAGTCTAAACCTCAACTATCAAAGTTCACACATCCCTGTCAAGAGGAAAACCCAAATCACCTGGCAGACATCTATGAACTTTCCAAGTTCACACATTGGAAACATATACAATAGAAGCCACACATATTGGAAACATATAAAATAGAAACCATATATATTACTCTTAACATTAGTGTAAATTAGGGCAAAGATGTTTTGTTTCAATGAAAATCATGTAAAGATTAGATTTCGTTAATCGTTTTTAAACGTATCCGATTAATCAAGCGTGCGAACATAGTTTCAATCAATAAAATTGTGTATCCTTGCGAATCCGTTCATTTCTAAAGCGGGTCCGTGAATATTATTGTTTTAATTGCTAGATGATTTCACTAAATAGCAACTAAAACAAACAAACATAAAGATCGATACAAAGCGAATATTAACTTCCAAATCTACGTCTAGTGTTTGTGTGTTAATAAATGAAAAAATTAGATCAAGACTTGGAAAATCTATGTCAAGAGTGATTCAAACCATATTTACATCATTAAAAGCGAATATCTTCATCATCTATTGATCATAACCTTTTTCACATACAAAAGATCAACAGAAATACATAAAAGTAGAATTAACTACCTCTAATATCGACACAAAAGTGTTTTGATACCCATCACCATGGTAGCTTGATCAACATGTAAGAAAAGAAGCTTTGCTAGCATTAAAGTCGAAGAATAGAGGATTGATGCTCCAAAGATTTAATTATAGCTTCTCCAAGAGTTTCTAAGGTTTTTGACCTAGAAAATCATTTTTCTCTTTCTCAAAAGCTGAAAAGTGTGATAAAGTACAAGTTGTTGAAAGTATCATCCAAGTGAGATATTTACAGACAAGGCCACATAGTGCAATAAGTGGCACCGCGATATGTGCCCTGAGAGGCGCGCTAAGCGTGGTCAGAAGAACACAACTTATTTCCCAAGAAGTGGGCTAAGCGCGATAGGAGCTCATTTATGGAGTTTTGAGCCTTTAACTACTGGGTTTTTCATGAGCGCGCTGGTCTCAAGCTGAAAAGCTCGCATAACGCCCTATGCCGGCACGAAAACTTCAAAACGTGCTTTTCAGTCCTTCTTTATTTCACCAATTGTTCCTATCATCAAAAATAGGCAAGAAGAACTGTTAAAGAACATCAAAATGCTCAATATTCACAATATTTACACTAAAATAAAAAATTAACATAAAGACACTTAAGCTACTAGATTTTAGACTAAACTGTAAAGAAAACCAATTGAAAGGGCCATAAACTTAAGTTAAAATATGCACAATTTGGCCCTTAACAATTACAACTCCTTCGAATTTCAAAAAATCTAGAGAGATCTGATGTCAGGACATGTGGTCTTACATCACATCTGCTTCAAAATAGCAACAATCTCATACATGTCTATTACTCCCACGGTCACATATAACCAATATTTCCCCTTAAGGCGAAAACTCAAATCTTCTGAAGTCTAAACCTCAACTATCAAAGTTCACACATCCCAGTCAAGAGGAAAACCCAAATCACCTGGCAGACATCTATGAACTTTCCAAGTTCACACATTGGAAACATATACAATAGAAGCCACACATATTGGAAACATATAAAATAGAAACCATACATATTACTCTTAACATTAGTGTAAATTAGGGCAAAGATGTTTTGTTTCAATGAAAATCATGTCAAGATTAGATTTCGTTAATCCTTTTTAAACGTATCCGATTAATCAAGCGTGCGAACATAGTTTCAATCAATAAAATTGTGTATCCTTGCGAATCCGTTCATTTCTAAAGCGGGTCCGTGAATATTATTGTTTTAATTGCTAGATGATTTCACTAAATAGCAACTAAAACAAACAAACATAAAGATCGATACAAAGCGAATATTAACTTCCAAATCTACGTCTAGAGTTTGTTTGTTAATAAATGAAAAAAATTAGATCAAGACATGGAAAATCTATGTCAAGAGTGATTCAAACCATAATTACATCATTAAAAGCGAATATCTTCATCATCTATTGATCATAACCTTTTTCACATACAAAAGATCAACAGAAATACATAAAAGCAGAATTAACTACCTCTAATATCGACACAAAAGTGTTTTGATACCCATCACAATGGTAGCTTGATCAACATGTAAGAAAAGAAACTTTGCTAGCATTAAAGTCGAAGAATAGAGGATTGATGCTCCAAAGATTTAATTATAGCTTCTCCAAGAGTTTCTAAGGTTTTTGACCTAGAAAATCATTTTTCTTTTTCTCAAATGTTTAAAAGTGTGCGAAAGTACAAGTTGTTGAAAATATCTTCGAAGTGAGATATTTAAAGACAAGGCCACTTAGTGGAGTAAGTGGCACCGCGCTAAGTGCCCTGAGAGGCGCGATAAGCATGGTCAGAAGAACACAACTTATTTCCCAGGAAGTGGGCTAAGCGCGATCGGAGCTCACTTATGGCGTTTTGAACCTTTAGCTACTGGGTTTTTCATGAGCGCGCGGGTCTCAAGCTGAAAAACTCGCTTACACGCTATGCCGACACGAAAATATAAAAACTTGCTTTACAGTCCTTCTTTCTTGCACCAATTGTTCCTATCATCAAGAATAGGCAAGAAGAACTGTTAAAGAACATCAAAATGCTCAATATTCACAATATTTACACTAAAATCAAAAACTAACATAAAGACACTTAAGCTACTAGATTTTAGACTAAACTGTAAAGAAAAACAATTGAAAGGGCCATAAAATCAAGTTAAAGTATGCACAATTTGGCCCGTAACAATTACAAATCTTTCGACTTTCAAAAAATCAAGAGAGATCTGATGTCAGGACATGTGGTCTTACATCACATCTGCTTCAAAATAGCAACAATCTCATACATGTCCATTACTCCCCCAGTCACATATAACCAATATTTCCCCTTAAGGCGAAAACTCAAATCTTCTGAAGTCTAAACCTCAACTATCAAAGTTCACACATCCCCGTCAAGAGGTAAACCTAAATCACCTGGGAGAAAACTATGAACTTTCCAAGTTCACACATTAGAAACACATACAATAGAATCCACACATATTAGAAATATATAAAACAGAAGCCATGCATATTACTCATAACATTAGAGTAAATTAGGGCAAAGATGTTTTGTTTCAAAGAAAAGCATGTCAAGATTAGATTTCGTTAATCCTTTTTAAATGTATCCGATTAATCAAGCGTGCGAACTTAATTTCAATCAATAAAATTGCGTATCCTTGCGAATCCGTTCATTTCTAAAGAGGGTTCGTGAATATTATTGTTTTAATTACTAGATGATTTCACTAAATAGAAACTGAAACAAACAAACATAAAGATCGATACAAAGCGAATATTAACTTCCAAATCTACGTCTAGAGTTTGTTGGTTAATAGATGAAAAACATAGATCAAGACTTGGAAAATCTATGCCAAGAGTGATTCAAACCATAAATACATCATTAAAAGCGAATATCTTCATTATCTATTAATCATAACCTTGGTCACATACAAAAGATTAAAAGAAATACATAGAAGCAAAATTAACTACCTCTAACCTCGACACAAAAGTGTTTTGCTACCCATCACCATGGTAGCTTGATCAACATGTAACAAAAGAAGTTTTGCTATTTTACTTTTTCTCAAATGCTGAAAAGTGTGCGAAAGTACAAGTTGTTGAAAATATCTTCGAAGTGAGATATTTAAAGACAAGGCCACTTAGTGGAGTAAGTGGCACCGCGCTAAGTGCCCTGAGAGACGCGATAGGCATGGTCAGAAGAACACAACTTATTTCCCAGGAAGTGGGCTAAGCGCGATCGGAGCTCACTTATGGCGTTTTGAACCTTTAGCTACTGGGTTTTTCATGAGCGCGCGGGTCTCAAGCTGAAAAACTCGCTTACACGCTATGCCGGCACGAAAATATAAAAACATGCTTTACAGTCCTTCTTTCTTGCACCAATTGTTATTATCATCAAGAATAGGCAAGAAGAACTGTTAAAGAACATCAAAATGCTCAATATTCACAATATTTACACTAAAATCAAAAATTAACATAAAGACACCTAAGCTACTAGATTTTAGACTAAACTATAAAGAAAACCAATCGAAAGGGCCATAAAATCAAGTTAAAGTATGCACAATTTGGCCCGTAACAATTACAACTCCTTCAAATTTCAAAAAATCAAGAGAGGTCTGATGTCAGGACATGTGGTCTTACATCACATCTGCTTCAAAATAGAAAAAATCTCATACATGTCCATTACCCCCCTAGTAACATATAACCACTATTTCCCCTTAAGGCGAAAACTCAAATCTTCTGAAGTCTAAACCTCAACTATCAAAGTTCACACATCCCTGTCAAGAGGAAAACCCAAATCACCTGGGAGAAAAATATGAACTTTCCAAGTTCACACATTCGAAACACATAGAATAGAAGCCACACATATTAGAAATATATAAAATAGAAGCCATACATATTACTAATAACATTAGAGTAAATTATGGCAAAGATGTTTTGTTTCAAAGAAAAGCATGTCAAGATTAGATTTCGTTAATCCTTTTTAAATGTATCCGATTAATCAAGCGTGCAAACTTAGTTTTAATCAATAAAATTGTGTATCCTTGCGAATCCATTCATTTCTAAAGCGGGTACGTGAATATTATTGTTTTAATTGCTAGATGATTTCACTAAATAGAAACTTAAACAAACAAACATAAAGATCGTTACAAAACGAATATTAACTTCGAAATCTAAGTCTAGAGTTTGTTGGTTAATAGATGAAAAAATTAGATCAAGACTTGGAAAATCTATGCAAAGAGTGATTCAAACCATAAATACATAATTAAAAGCGAATATCTTCATCATCTATTGATCAGAACCTTGTTCACATACAAAAGATCAAAAGAAATACATAAAAGCAGAATTAACTACCTCTAATCTCGACACAAAAGTGTTTTGCTACCCATCACCATGGTAGCTTGATCAACATGTAACAAAAGAAGTTTTGCTAGCATTAAAGTCGAAGAATCGAGGATTGATGCTCCGAAGATTTAATTATAGCTTCTCCAAGAGTTTCTAAAGTTTTTGACCTAGAAAATCATTTTTCTCATTATCAAATGCTGAAAAGTGTGAGAAAGTACAAGTTGTTGAAAATATCTTCCAAGTGAGATATTTACAGACAAGGCCACTTAGTGCAGTAAGTGGCACCGCGCTAAGTGCCCTGAGAGGCGCTCTAAGCATGGTCATAAGAACACAACTTATTTCCCAAGAAGTGGGCTAAGAACGATAGGAGCTCACTTATGGCGTTTTGACCCTTTAGCTACTGGGTTTTTCATGAGCGCGCTGGTCTCAAGCTGAAAAGCTCGCTTAGCGCGCTATGCCGATACGAAAACTTAAAAACTTGCCTTTTAGTCCTTCTTTCTTGCACCAATTATTCATATCATCAAGAATAGGCAAGAAGAACTGTTAAAGAACATCAAAATGCTCAATATTCATAATATTTACACTAAAATTAAAAATTAACATAAAGACACTTAAGCTACTCGATTTTAGACTAAACTGTAAAGAAACCCAATTGAAAGGGCCATCAAATCAAGTTAAAGTATGCACAATTTGGCCCTTAACAATTACAACTCCTTCAAATTTCAAAAAATCTAGAGAGATCTGATGTCAGGACATGTGGTCTTACATCACATCTGCTTCAAAATAGCAACATTCTCATACATGTCCATTACTCCCCGGTCACATATAACCAATATTTCCCCTTAGGGCGAAAACTCAAATCTTCTGAAGTCTAAACCTCAACTATCAAAGTTCACACATCCCTGTCAAGAGGAAAACCTAAATCACCTGGCCGACAACTATGAACTTTCCCAGTTCACACATTAGAAACGCATACAATAGAATCCACATATATCAGAAATATATAAAACAGAAGCCATACATATTACTCATAACGTTAGAGTAAATTAGGGCAAAGATGTTTTGTTTAAAAGAAAAGCATGTCAAGATTAGATTTCGTTAATCCTTTTTAAACGTAACTGATTAATCAAGCATGCGAACTTAGTTTCAATCAATAAAATTGTGTATCCTTGCGAATCCGTTCATTTCTAAAGCGGGTCCGTGAATATTATTGTTTTAATTGCTAGATGATTTCACTAAATAGCAACTGAAACAAACAAACATAAAGATCGATACAAAGCGAAAATTAAATTCCAAATCTACGTCTAGAGTTTGTTGGTTAATAGATGAAAAAATTAGATCAAGACTTGGAAAATCTAAGCCAAGAGTGATTCAAACCATAAATACATCATTAAAAACGAATATCTTCATCATCTATTGATCATAACCTTGGTCACATACAAAAGATCAAAAGAAATACATAGAAGCTGAACTAACTACCTCTAATCTCGACACAAAAGTGTTTTGCTACCCATCACCATGGTAGCTTGATCAACATGTAACAAAAGAAGTTTTGCTAGCATTAAAGTCGAAGAATCAAGGATTGATGCTCCGAAGATTTAATTATAGCTTCTCCAAGAATTTCTAAGGTTTTTGACCTAGAAAATCATTTTTCTCTTTCTCAAATGATGAAAAGTGTGAGAAATTACACCTTGTTGAAAATATCTTCCAAGTGAGATATTTACAGACAAGGCCACTTAGTGGAATAAGTGGCACCGCGCTATGTGCCCTGAGAGGCGCGCTAAGCATGGTCAGAAGAACACAACTTATTTCCCAAGAAGTGGGCTAAGCACGATAGGACCTCACTTTTGGCGTTTTGAGCCTTAAGCTACTGGGTTTTACATGAGCGCGCTCGTCTCAAGCTGAAAAGCTCGCTTAGAGCCCTATACCGGCACGAAAACTTCAAAACATTCTTTTCAGTCCTTCTTTCTTGCACCAATTGTTCCTATCATCAAAAATAGGCAAGAAGAACTGTTAAAGAACATCAAAATGCTCAATATTCACAATATTTACACTAAAATAAAAAATTAACATAAAAACACTTAAACTACTAGATTTTAGACTAAACTGTAAAGAAAACCAATTGAAAGGGCCACAAAATCAAGTTAAAGTATGCACAATTTGGCCCTTAACAATTTCAACTCCTTCATATTTCAAAAAATATAGAGAGATCTGATGTCAGGACATGTGGTCTTACATCACATCTGCTTCAAAATAGCAACAATCTCATACATGTCCATTACTCCCCCGGTCACATATAACCAATATTTCCCCTTAAGGCGAAAACTTAAATTTTCTGAAGTCTAAACCTCAACTATCAAAGTTCACACATCCCTGTCAAGAGGAAAACCCAAATCACCTGGCAGACATCTATGAACTTTCCAAGTTCACACATTAGTGACACATACAATGGAAGCCACACATATTAGAAATATATAAAACAGAAGCCATACATATTACTCTTAACATTAGAGTAAATTAGGGAAAAGATGTTTTGTTTAAAAGAAAAGCATGTCAAGATTAGATTTCGTTAATCCTTTTTAAACGTAACTGATTAATCAAGCATGCGAACTTAGTTTCAATCAATAAAATTGTGTATCCTTGCGAATCCGTTCATTTCTAAAGCGGGTCCGTGAATATTATTGTTTTAATTGCTAGATGATTTCACTAAATAGCAACTGAAACAAACAAACATAAAGATCGATACAAAGCGAAAATTAAATTCCAAATCTACGTCTAGAGTTTGTTGGTTAATAGATGAAAAAATTAGATCAAGACTTGGAAAATCTAAGCCAAGAGTGATTCAAACCATAAATACATCATTAAAAACGAATATCTTCATCATCTATTGATCATAACCTTGGTCACATACAAAAGATCAAAAGAAATACATAAAAGCTGAACTAACTACCTCTAATCTCGACACAAAAGTGTTTTTCTACCCATCACCATGGTAGCTTGATCAACATGTAACAAAAGAAGTTTTGCTAGCATTAAAGTCGAAGAATCAAGGATTGATGCTCCGAAGATTTAATTATAGCTTCTCCAAGAATTTCTAAGGTTTTTGACCTAGAAAATCATTTTTCTCTTTCTCAAATGATGAAAAGTGTGAGAAATTACACCTTGTTGAAAATATCTTCCAAGTGAGATATTTACAGACAAGGCCACTTAGTGGAATAAGTGGCACCGCGCTATGTGCCCTGAGAGGCGCGCTAAGCATGGTCAGAAGAACACAACTTATTTCCCAAGAAGTGGGCTAAGCACGATAGGACCTCACTTTTGGCGTTTTGAGCCTTTAGCTACTGGGTTTTACATGAGCGCGCTCGTCTCAAGCTGAAAAGCTCGCTTAGAGCCCTATGCCGGCACGAAAACTTCAAAACATTCTTTTCAGTCCTTCTTTCTTGCACCAATTGTTCCTATCATCAAAAATAGGCAAGAAGAACTGTTAAAGAACATCAAAATGCTCAATATTCACAATATTTACACTAAAATAAAAAATTGACATAAAAACACTTAAACTACTAGATTTTAGACTAAACTGTAAAGAAAACCAATTGAAAGGGCCACAAAATCAAGTTAAAGTATGCACAATTTGGCCCTTAACAATTTCAACTCCTTCATATTTCAAAAAATATAGAGAGATCTGATGTCAGGACATGTGGTCTTACATCACATCTGCTTCAAAATAGCAACAATCTCATACATGTCCATTACTCCCCCGGTCACATATAACCAATATTTCCCCTTAAGGCGAAAACTCAAATTTTCTGAAGTCTAAACCTCAACTATCAAAGTTCACACATCCCTGTCAAGAGGAAAACCCAAATCACCTGGCAGACATCTATGAACTTTCCAAGTTCACACATTAGTAACACATACAATGGAAGCCACACATATTAGAAATATATAAAACAGAAGCCATACATATTACTCATAACATTAGAGTAAATTAGGGCAAAGATGTTTTGTTTAAAAGAAAAGCATGTCAAGATTAGATTTCGTTAATCCTTTTTAAACGTAACTGATTAATCAAGCATGCGAACTTAGTTTCAATCAATAAAATTGTGTATCCTTGCGAATCCGTTCATTTCTAAAGTGGGTCCGTGAATATTATTGTTTTAATTGCTAGATGATTTCACTAAATAGCAACTGAAACAAACAAACAGAAAGATCGATACAAAGCGAAAATTAAATTCCAAATCTACGTCTAGAGTTTGTTGGTTAATAGATGAAAAAATTAGATCAAGACTTGGAAAATCTAAGCCAAGAGTGATTCAAACCATAAATACATCATTAAAAACGAATATCTTCATCATCTATTGATCATAACCTTGGTCACATACAAAAGATCAAAAGAAATACATAGAAGCTGAACTAACTACCTCTAATCTCGACACAAAAGTGTTTTTCTACCCATCACCATGGTAGCTTGATCAACATGTAACAAAAGAAGTTTTGCTAGCATTAAAGTCGAAGAATCAAGGATTGATGCTCCGAAGATTTAATTATAGCTTCTCCAAGAATTTCTAGGGTTTTTGACCTAGAAAATCATTTTTCTCTTTCTCAAATGATGAAAAGTGTGAGAAATTACACCTTGTTGAAAATATCTTCCAAGTGAGATATTTACAGACAAGGCCACTTAGTGGAATAAGTTGCACCGCGCTATGTGCCCTGAGAGGCGCGCTAAGCATGGTCAGAAGAACACAACTTATTTCCCAAGAAGTGGGCTAAGCACGATAGGACCTCACTTTTGGCGTTTTGAGCCTTTAGCTACTGGGTTTTACATGAGCGCGCTCGTCTCAAGCTGAAAAGCTCGCATAGAGCCCTATGCCGGCACGAAAACTTCAAAACATTCTTTTCAGTCCTTCTTTCTTGCACCAATTGTTCCTATCATCAAAAATAGGCAAGAAGAACTGTTAAAGAACATCAAAATGCTCAATATTCACAATATTTACACTAAAATAAAAAATTAACATAAAAACACTTAAACTACTAGATTTTAGACTAAACTGTAAAGAAAACCAATTGAAAGGGCCACAAAATCAAGTTAAAGTATGCACAATTTGGCCCTTAACAATTTCAACTCCTTCATATTTCAAAAAATATAGAGAGATCTGATGTCAGGACATGTGGTCTTACATCACATCTGCTTCAAAATAGCAACAATCTCATACATGTCCATTACTCCCCCGGTCACATATAACCAATATTTCCCCTTAAGGCGAAAACTCAAATTTTCTGAAGTCTAAACCTCAACTATCAAAGTTCACACATCCCTGTCAAGAGGAAAACCCAAATCACCTGGCAGACATCTATGAACTTTTCAAGTTCACACATTAGTAACACATACAATGGAAGCCACACATATTAGAAATATATAAAACAGAAGCCATACATATTACTCATAACATTAGAGTAAATTAGGGCAAAGATGTTTTGTTTAAAAGAAAAGCATGTCAAGATTAGATTTCGTTAATCCTTTTTAAACGTAACTGATTAATCAAGCATGCGAACTTAGTTTCAATCAATAAAATTGTGTATCCTTGCGAATCCGTTCATTTCTAAAGCGGGTCTGTGAATATTATTGTTTTAATTGCTAGATGATTTCACTAAATAGCAACTGAAACAAACAAACATAAAGATCGATACAAAACGAAAATTAAATTCCAAATCTACGTCTAGAGTTTGTTGGTTAATAGATGAAAAAATTAGATCAAGACTTGGAAAATCTAAGCCAAGAGTGATTCAAATCATAAATACATCATTGAAAACGAATATCTTCATCATCTATTGATCATAACCTTGGTCACATACAAAATATCAAAAGAAATACATAGAAGCTGAACTAACTACCTCTAATCTCGACACAAAAGTGTTTTTCTACCCATCACCATGGTAGCTTGATCAACATGTAACAAAAGAAGTTTTGCTAGCATTAAAGTCGAAGAATCAAGGATTGATGCTCCGAAGATTTAATTATAGCTTCTCCAAGAATTTCTAAGGTTTTTGACCTAGAAAATCATTTTTCTCTTTCTCAAATGATGAAAAGTGTGAGAAATTACAACTTGTTGAAAATATCTTCCAAGTGAGATATTTACAGACAAGGCCACTTAGTGGAATAAGTGGCACCGCGCTATGTGCCCTGAGAGGCGCGCTAAGCATGGTCAGAAGAACACAACTTATTTCCCAAGAAGTGGGCTAAGCACGATAGGACCTCAGTTTTGGTGTTTTGAGCCTTTAGCTACTGGGTTTTACATGAGCGCGCTCGTCTCAAGCTGAAAAGCTCGCTTAGCGCCCTATGCCGGCACGAAAACTTCAAAACATTCTTTTCAGTCCTTCTTTCTTGCACCAATTGTTCCTATCATAAAAAATAGGCAAGAAGAACTGTTAAAGAACATCAAAATGCTCAATATTCACAATATTTACACTAAAATCAAAAATTAACATAAAAACACTTAAACTACTAGATTTTAGACTAAACTGTAAAGAAAACCAATTGAAAGGGCCATAAAATCAAGTTAAAGTATGCACAATTTGGCCCTTAACAATTTCAACTCCTTCATATTTCAAAAAATATAGAGAGTTCTGATGTCAGGACATGTGGTCTTACATCACATCTGCTTCAAAATAGCAACAATCTCATACATGTCCATTACTCCCCCGGTCACATATAACCAATATTTCCCCTTAAGGCGAAAACTCAAATCTTCTGAAGTCTAAACCTCAACTACAAAGTTCACACATCCCTGTCAAGAGGAAAACCCAAATCACCTGGCAGACATCTATGAACTTTCCAAGTTCACACATTAGTAACACATACAATGGAAGCCACACATATTAGAAATATATAAAACAGAAGCCATACATATTACTCATAACATTAAAGTAAATTAGGGAAAAGATGTTTTGTTTAAAAGAAAAGCATGTCAAGATTAGATTTCGTTAATCCTTTTTAAACTTAATTGATTAATCAAGCATGCGAACATAGTTTCAATCAATAAAATTGTGTATCCTTGCGAATCCGTTCATTTCTAAAGCGGGTCCGTGAATATTATTGTTTTAATTTCTAGATGATTTCACTAAATAGCAACTGAAATAAACAAACATAAAGATCGATACAAAGCGAATATTAAATTCCAAATCTACGTCTAGAGTTTGTTGGTTAATAGATGAAAAAATTAGATCAAGACTTGGAAAATCTAAGCCAAGAGTGATTCAAACCATAAATACATCATTAAAAACGAATATCTTCATCATCTATTGATCATAACCTTGGTCACATGCAAAAGATCAAAAGAAATACATAGAAGCTGAACTAACTACCTCTAATCTCGACACAAAAGTGTTTTGCTACCCATCACCATGGTAGCTTGATCAACATGTAACAAAAGAAGTTTTGCTAGCATTAAAGTCGAAGAATCAAGGATTGATGCTCCGAAGATTTAATTATAGCTTCTCCAAGAATTTCTAAGGTTTTTGACCTAGAAAATCATTTTTCTCTTTCTCAAATGATGAAAAGTGTGAGAAATTACAACTTGTTGAAAATATCTTCCAAGTGAGATATTTACAGACAAGGCCACTTAGTGGAATAAGTGGCACCGCGCTATGTGCCCTGAGAGGCGCGCTAAGCATGGTCAGAAGAACACAACTTATTTCCCAAGAAGTGGGCTAAGCGCGATAGGACCTCACTTTTGGCGTTTTGAGCCTTTAGCTACTGGGTTTTACATGAGCGCGCTCGTCTCAAGCTGAAAAGCTCGCTTAGCGCCCTATGCCGGCACGAAAACTTCAAAACATTCTTTTCAGTCCTTCTTTCTTGCACCAATTGTTCCTATCATCAAAAATAGGCAAGAAGAACTGTTAAAGAACATCAAAATGCTCAATATTCAGAATATTTACACTAAAATAAAAAATTAACATAAAAACACTTAAACTACTAGATTTTAGACTAAACTGTAAAGAAAACCAATTGAAAGGGCCATAAAATCAAGTTAAAGTATGCACAATTTGGCCCTTAACAATTTCAACTCCTTCATATTTCAAAAAATATAGAGAGATCTGATACATGTGGTCTTACATCACATCTGCTTCAAAATAGCAACAATCTCATACATGTCCATTACTCCCCCGGTCACATATAACCAATATTTCCCCTTAAGGCGAAAACTCAAATCTTCTGAAGTCTAAACCTCAACTATCAAAGTTCACACATCCCTCTCAAGAGGAAAACCCAAATCACCTGGCAGACATCTATGAACTTTCCAAGTTCACACATTAGTAACACATACAATGGAAGCCACACATATTAGAAATATATATAACAGAAGCCATACATATTACTCATAACATTAGAGTAAATTAGGGCAAAGGTGTTTTGTTTAAAAGAAAAGCATGTCAAGATTAGATTTCGTTAATCCTTTTTAAACGTAACTGATTAATCAAGCATGCGAACTTAGTTTCAATCAATAAAATTGTGTATCCTTGCAAATCCGTTCATTTCTAAATCGGGTCCGTGAATATTATTGTTTTAATTGCTAGATGATTTCACTAAATAGCAACTGAAACAAACAAACATAAAGATCGATACAAAGCGAAAATTAAATTCCAAATCTACGTCTAGAGTTTGTTGGTTAATAGATGAAAAAATTAGATCAAGACTTGGAAAATCTAAGCCAAGAGTGATTCAAACCATAAATACATCATTAAAAACGAATATCTTCATCATCTATTGATCATAACCTTGGTCACATACAAAAGATCAAAAAAAATACATAGAAGCTGAACTAACTACCTCTAATCTCGACACAAAAGTGTTTTTCTACCCATCACCATGGTAGCTTGATCAACATGTAACAAAAGAAGTTTTGCTAGCATTAAAGTCGAAGAATCAAGGATTGATGCTCCGAAGATTTAATTATAGCTTCTCCAAGAATTTCTAAGGTTTTTGACCTAGAAAATCATTTTTCTCTTTCTCAAATGATGAAAAGTGTGAGAAATTACAACTTGTTGAAAATATCTTCCAAGTGAGATATTTACAGACAAGGCCACTTAGTGGAATAAGTGGCACCGCGCTATGTGCCCTGAGAGGCGCGCTAAGCATGGTCAGAAGAACACAACTTATTTCCCAAGAAGTGGGCTAAGCACGATAGGACCTCAGTTTTGGCGTTTTGAGCCTTTAGCTACTGGGTTTTACATGAGCGCGCTCGTCTCAAGCTGAAAAGCTCGCTTAGCGCCCTATGCCGGCACGAAAACTTCAAAACATTCTTTTCAGTCCTTCTTTCATGCACCAATTGTTCCTATCATAAAAAATAGGCAAGAAGAACTGTTAAAGAACATCAAAATGGTCAATATTCCCAATATTTACACTAAAATAAAAAATTAACATAAAAACACTTAAACTACTAGATTTTAGACTAAACTGTAAAGAAAACCAATTGAAAGGGCCATAAAATCAAGTTAAAGTATGCAAAATTTGGCCCTTAACAATTTCAACTCCTTCATATTTCAAAAAATATAGAGAGATCTGATGTCAGGACATGTGGTCTTACATCACATCTGCTTCAAAATAGCAACAATCTCATACATGTCCATTACTCCCCCGGTCACATATAACCAATATTTCCCCTTAAGGCGAAAACTCAAATCTTCTGAAGTCTAAACCTCAACTACAAATTTCACACATCCCTGTCAAGAGGAAAACCCAAATCACCTGGCAGACATCTATGAACTTTCCAAGTTCACACATTAGTAACACATACAATGGAAGCCACACATATTAGAAATATATAAAACAGAAGCCATACATATTACTCATAACATTAGAGTAAATTAGGGCAAAAGTGTTTTGTTTAAAAGAAAAGCATGTCAAGATTAGATTTCGTTAATCCTTTTTAAACTTAATTGATTAATCAAGCATGCGAACATAGTTTCAATCAATAAAATTGTGTATCCTTGCGAATCCGTTCATTTCTAAAGCGGGTCCGTGAATATTATTGTTTTAATTTCTAGATGATTTCACTAAATAGCAACTGAAATAAACAAACATAAAGATCGATACAAAGCGAATATTAAATTCCAAATCTACGTCTAGAGTTTGTTGGTTAATAGATGCAAAAATTAGATCAAGACTTGGAAAATCTAAGCCAAGAGTGATTCAAACCATAAATACATCATTAAAAACGAATATCTTCATCATCTATTGATCATAACCTTGGTCACATGCAAAAGATCAAAAGAAATACATAGAAGCTGAACTAACTACCTCTAATCTCGACACAAAAGTGTTTTGCTACCCATCACCATGGTAGCTTGATCAACATGTAACAAAAGAAGTTTTGCTAGCATTAAAGTCGAAGAATCAAGGATTGATGCTCCGAAGATTTAATTATAGCTTCTCCAAGAATTTCTAAGGTTTTTGACCTAGAAAATCATTTTTCTCTTTCTCAAATGATGAAAAGTGTGAGAAATTACAACTTGTTGAAAATATCTTCCAAGTGAGATATTTACAGACAAGGCCACTTAGTGGAATAAGTGGCACCGCGCTATGTGCCCTGAGAGGCGCGCTAAGCATGGTCAGAAGAACACAACTTATTTCCCAAGAAGTGGGCTAAGCGCGATAGGACCTCACTTTTGGCGTTTTGAGCCTTTAGCTACTGGGTTTTACATGAGCGCGCTCGTCTCAAGCTGAAAAGCTCGCTTAGCGCCCTATGCCGGCACGAAAACTTCAAAACATTCTTTTCAGTCCTTCTTTCTTGCACCAATTGTTCCTATCATCAAAAATAGGCAACAAGAACTGTTAAAGAACATCAAAATGCTCAATATTAACAATATTTACACTAAAATCAAAAATTAACATAAAAACACTTAAACTACTAGATTTTAGACTAAACTGTAAAGAAAACCAATTGAAAGGGCCATAAAATCAAGTTAAAGTATGCACAATTTGGCCCTTAACAATTTCAACTCCTTCATATTTCAAAAAATATAGAGAGATCTGATACATGTGGTCTTACATCACATCTGCTTCAAAATAGCAACAATCTCATACATGTCCATTACTCCCCCGGTCACATATAACCAATATTTCCCCTTAAGGCGAAAACTCAAATCTTCTGAAGTCTAAACCTCAACTATCAAAGTTCACACATCCCTGTCAAGAGGAAAACCCAAATCACCTGGCAGACATCTATGAACTTTCCAAGTTCACACATTAGTAACACATACAATGGAAGCCACACATATTAGAAATATATAAAACAGAAGCCATACATATTACTCATAACATTAGAGTAAATTAGGGCAAAGATGTTTTGCTTAAAAGAAAAGCATGTCAAGATTAGATTTCGTTAATCCTTTTTAAACTTAACTGATTAATCAAGCATGCGACCTTAGTTTCAATCAATAAAATTGTGTATCCTTGCGAATCCGTTCATTTCTAAAGCGGGTCCGTGAATATTATTGTTTTAATTGCTAGATGATTTCAATAAATAGCAACTGAAACAAACAAACATAAAGATCGATACAAAGCGAATATTAAATTCCAAATCTACGTCTAGAGTTTGTTGGTTAATAGATGAAAAAATTAGATCAAGACTTGGAAAATCTAGCCAAAGAGTGATTCAAACCATAAATACATCATTAAAAACGAATATCTTCATCATCTATTGATCATAACCTTGGTCACATACAAAAGATCAAAAGAAATACATAGAAGTTGAACTAACTACCTCTAATCTAGACACAGAAGTGTTTTGCAACCCATCCATATGGTAGCTTGATCAACATGTAACAAAAGAAGTTTTGCTAGCATTAAAGTCGAAGAATCAAGGATTGATGCTCCGAAGATTTAGTTATAGCTTCTCCAAGAATTTCTAAGGTTTTTGACCTAGAAAATCATTTTTCTCTTTCTCAAATGATGAAAAGTGTGAGAAATTACAACTTGTTGAAAATATCTTCCAAGTGAGATATTTACAGACAAGGCCACTTAGTGGAATAAGTGGCACCGCGCTATGTGCCCTGAGAGGCGCGCTAAGCATGGTCAGTAGAACACAACTTATTTCCCAAGAAGTGGGCTAAGCGCGATAGGACCTCACTTTTGGCGTTTTGAGCCTTTAGCTACTGGGTTTTTCATGAGCGCGCTCGTCTCAAGCTGAAAAGCTAGCTTAGCGCCTTATGCCGGCACGAAAACTTCAAAACATTCTTTTCAGTTCTTCTTTCTTGCACCAATTGTTCCTATCATCAAAAATAGGCAAGAAGAACTGTTAAAGAACATCAAAATGCTCAATATTCACAATATTTACACTAAAATCAAAAATTAACATAAAAACACTTAAACTACTAGATTTTAGACTAAACTGCAAAGAAAACCAATTGAAAGGGCCATAAAATCAAGTTAAAGTATGCACAATTTTGCCCTTAACAATTTCAACTCCTTCAAATTTCAAAAAATATAGAGAGATCTTATGTCAGGACATGTGGTCTTACATCACATCTGCTTCAAAATAGCAACAATCTCATACATGTCCATTACTCCCCCGGTCACATATAACCAATATTTCCCCTTAAGGCGAAAACTCAAATCTTCTGAAGTCTAAACCTCAACTATCAAAGTTCACACATCCCTGTCAAGAGGAAAACCCAAATCACCTGGCAGACATCTATGAACTTTCCAAGTTCACACATTAGTAACACATACAATGGAAGCCACACATATTAGAAATATATATAACAGAAGCCATACATATTACTCATAACATTAGAGTAAATTAGGGCAAAGATGTTTTGTTTAAAAGAAAAGCATGTCAAGATTAGATTTAGTTAATCCTTTTTAAACGTAACTGATTAATCAAGCATGCGAACTTAGTTTCAATCAATAAAATTGTGTATCCTTGCGAATCCGTTCATTTCTAAAGCGGGTCAGTGAATATTATTGTTTTAATTGCTAGATGATTTCACTAAATAGCAACTGAAACAAACAAACATAAAGATCGATACAAAGCGAATATTAAATTCCAAATCTACGTCTAGAGTTTGTTGCTTAATAGATGAAAAAATTAGATCAAGACTTAGAAAATCTAAGCCAAGAGTGATTCAAACCATAAATACATCATTAAAAACGAATATCTTCATCATCTATTGATCATAACCTTGGTCACGTACAAAAGATCAAAAGAAATACATAGAAGCTGAACTAACTACCTCTAATCTCGACACAAAAGTGTTTTGCTACCCATCACCATGGTAGCTTGATCAACATGTAACAAAAGAAGTTTTGCTAGCATTAAAGTCGAAGAATCAAGGATTGATGCTCCGAAGATTTAATTATAGCTTCTCCAAGAATTTCTAAGATTTTTGACCCAGAAAATCATTTTTCTCTTTCTCAAATGATGAAAAGTGTGAGAAATTACAACATGTTGAAAATATCTTCCAAGTGAGATATTTACAGACAAGGCCACTTAGTGGAATAAGTGGCACCGCGCTATGTGCCCTGAGAGGCGCGCTAAGCATGGTCAGAAGAACACAACTTATTTCCCAATAAGTGGGCTAAGCGCGATAGGACCTCACTTTTGGCGTTTTGAGCCTTTAGCTACTGGGTTTTTCATGAGCGCGCTCGTCTCAAGCTGAAAAGCTCGCTTAGCGCCCTATGCCGGCACGAAAACTTCAAAACATTCTTTTCAGTCCTTCTTTCTTGCACCAATTGTTCCTATCATCAAAAATAGGCAAGAAGAACTGTTAAAGAACATCAAAATGCTCAATATTAACAATATTTACACTAAAATCAAAAATTAACATAAAAACACTTAAACTACTAGATTTTAGACTAAACTGTAAAGAAAACCAATTGAAAGGGCCATAAAATCAAGTTAAAGTATGCACAATTTGGCCCTTAACAATTTCAACTCCTTCATATTTCAAAAAATATAGAGAGATCTGATACATGTGGTCTTACATCACATCTGCTTCAAAATAGCAACAATCTCATACATGTCCATTACTCCCCCGGTCACATATAACCAATATTTCCCCTTAAGGCGTAAACTCAAATCTTCTAAAGTCTAAACCTCAACTATCAAAGTTCACACATCCCTGTCAAGAGGAAAACCCAAATCACCTGGCAGACATCTATGAACTTTCCAAGTTCACACATTAGTAACACATACAATGGAAGCCACACATATTAGAAATATATAAAACAGAAGCCATACATATTACTCATAACATTAGAGTAAATTAGGGCAAAGATGTTTTGCTTAAAAGAAAAGCATGTCAAGATTAGATTTCGTTAATCCTTTTTAAACTTAACTGATTAATCAAGCATGCGACCTTAGTTTCAATCAATAAAATTGTGTATCCTTGCGAATCCGTTCATTTCTAAAGCGGGTCCGTGAATATTATTGTTTTAATTGCTAGATGATTTCAATAAATAGCAACTGAAACAAACAAACATAAAGATCGATACAAAGCGAATATTAAATTCCAAATCTACGTCTAGAGTTTGTTGGTTAATAGATGAAAAAATTAGATCAAGACTTGGAAAATCTAGCCAAAGAGTGATTCAAACCATAAATACATCATTAAAAACGAATATCTTCATCATCTATTGATCATAACCTTGGTCACATACAAAAGATCAAAAGAAATACATAGAAGTTGAACTAACTACCTCTAATCTAGACACAAAAGTGTTTTGCAACCCATCACCATGGTAGCTTGATCAACATGTAACAAAAGAAGTTTTGCTAGCATTAAAGTCGAAGAATCAAGGATGATGCTCCGAAGATTTAGTTATAGCTTCTCCAAAAATTTCTAAGGTTTTTGACCTAGAAAATCATTTTTCTCTTTCTCAAATGATGAAAAGTGTGAGAAATTACAACTTGTTGAAAATATCTTCCAAGTGAGATATTTACAGACAAGGCCACTTAGTGGAATAAGTGGCACCGCGCTATGTGCCCTGAGAGGCGCGCTAAGCATGGTCAGAAGAACACAACTTATTTCCCAAGAAGTGGGCTAAGCGCGATAGGACCTCACTTTTGGCGTTTTGAGCCTTTAGCTACTGGGTTTTTCATGAGCGCGCTCGTCTCAAGCTGAAAAGCTAGCTTAGCGCCTTATGCCGGCACGAAAACTTCAAAACATTCTTTTCAGTTCTTCTTTCTTGCACCAATTGTTCCTATCATCAAAAATAGGCAAGAAGAACTGTTAAAGAACATCAAAATGCTCAATATTCACAATATTTACACTAAAATCAAAAATTAACATAAAAACACTTAAACTACTAGATTTTAGACTAAACTGCAAAGAAAACCAATTGAAAGGGCCATAAAATCAAGTTAAAGTATGCACAATTTTGCCCTTAACAATTTCAACTCCTTCAAATTTCAAAAAATATAGAGAGATCTTATGTCAGGACATGTGGTCTTACATCACATCTGCTTCAAAATAGCAACAATCTCATACATGTCCATTACTCCCCCGGTCACATATAACCAATATTTCCCCTTAAGGCGAAAACTCAAATCTTCTGAAGTCTAAACCTCAACTATCAAAGTTCACACATCCCTGTCAAGAGGAAAACCCAAATCACCTGGCAGACATCTATGAACTTTCCAAGTTCACACATTAGTAACACATACAATGGAAGCCACACATATTAGAAATATATATAACAGAAGCCATACATATTACTCATAACATTAGAGTAAATTAGGGCAAAGATGTTTTGTTTAAAAGAAAAGCATGTCAAGATTAGATTTAGTTAATCCTTTTTAAACGTAACTGATTAATCAAGCATGCGAACTTAGTTTCAATCAATAAAATTGTGTATCCTTGCGAATCCGTTCATTTCTAAAGCGGGTCAGTGAATATTATTGTTTTAATTGCTAGATGATTTCACTAAATAGCAACTGAAACAAACAAACAGAAAGATCGATACAAAGCGAATATTAAATTCCAAATCTACGTCTAGAGTTTGTTGGTTAATAGATGAAAAAATTAGATCAAGACTTGGAAAATCTAAGCCAAGAGTGATTCAAACCATAAATACATCATTAAAAACGAATATCTTCATCATCTATTGATCATAACCTTGGTCACGTACAAAAGATCAAAAGAAATACATAGAAGCTGAACTAACTACCTCTAATCTCGACACAAAAGTGTTTTGCTACCCATCACCATGGTAGCTTGATCAACATGTAACAAAAGAAGTTTTGCTAGCATTAAAGTCGAAGAATCAAGGATTGATGCTCCGAAGATTTAGTTATAGCTTCTCCAAGAATTTCTAAGGTTTTTGACCTAGAAAATCATTTTTCTCTTTCTCAAATGATGAAAAGTGTGAGAAATTACAACTTGTTGAAAATATCTTCCAAGTGAGATATTTACAGACAAGGCCACTTAGTGGAATAAGTGGCACCGCGCTATGTGCCCTGAGAGGCGCGCTAAGCATGGTCAGAAGAACACAACTTATTTCCCAAGAAGTGGGCTAAGCGCGATAGGACCTCACTTTTGGCGTTTTGAGCCTTTAGCTACTGGATTTTTCATGAGCGCGCTCGTCTCAAGCGGAAAAGCTCGCTTAGCGCCCTATGCCGGCACGAAAACTTCAAAACATTCTTTTCAGTCCTTCTTTCTTGCACCAATTGTTCCTATCATCAAAAATAGGCAAGAAGAACTGTTAAAGAACATCAAAATGCTCAATATTCACAATATTTACACTAAAATCAAAAATTAACATAAAAACACTTAAACTACTAGATTTTAGACTAAACTGTAAAGAAAACCAATTGAAAGGGCCATAAAATCAAGTTAAATTATGCACAATTTGGCCCTTAACAATTTCAACTCCTTCATATTTCAAAAAATATAGAGAGATCTGATGTCAGGACATGTGGTCTTACATCACATTTGCTTCAAAATAGCAACAATCTCATACATGTCCATTACTCCCCCGGTCACATATAACCAATATTTCCCCTTAAGGCGAAAACTCAAATCTTCTGAAGTCTAAACCTCAACTATCAAAGTTCACACATCCCTGTCAAGAGGAAAACCCAAATCACCTGGCAGACATCTATGAACTTTCCAAGTTCACACATTAGTAACACATACAATGGAAGCCACACATATTAGAAATATATAAAACAGAAGCCATACATATTACTCATAACATTAGAGTAAATTAGGGCAAAGATGTTTTGCTTAAAAGAAAAGCATGTCAAGATTAGATTTCGTTAATCCTTTTTAAACTTAACTGATTAATCAAGCATGCGACCTTAGTTTCAATCAATAAAATTGTGTATCCTTGCGAATCCGTTCATTTCTAAAGCGGGTCCGTGAATATTATTGTTTTAATTGCTAGATGATTTCAATAAATAGCAACTGAAACAAACAAACATAAAGATCGATACAAAGCGAATATTAAATTCCAAATCTACGTCTAGAGTTTGTTGGTTAATAGATGAAAAAATTAGATCAAGACTTGGAAAATCTAGCCAAAGAGTGATTCAAACCATAAATACATCATTAAAAACGAATATCTTCATCATCTATTGATCATAACCTTGGTCACATACAAAAGATCAAAAGAAATACATAGAAGTTGAACTAACTACCTCTAATCTAGACACAGAAGTGTTTTGCAACCCATCACCATGGTAGCTTGATCAACATGTAACAAAAGAAGTTTTGCTAGCATTAAAGTCGAAGAATCAAGGATTGATGCTCCGAAGATTTAGTTATAGCTTCTCCAAGAATTTCTAAGGTTTTTGACCTAGAAAATCATTTTTCTCTTTCTCAAATGATGAAAAGTGTGAGAAATTACAACTTGTTGAAAATATCTTCCAAGTGAGATATTTACAGACAAGGCCACTTAGTGGAATAAGTGGCACCGCGCTATGTGCCCTGAGAGGCGCGCTAAGCATGGTCAGTAGAACACAACTTATTTCCCAAGAAGTGGGCTAAGCGCGATAGGACCTCACTTTTGGCGTTTTGAGCCTTTAGCTACTGGGTTTTTCATGAGCGCGCTCGTCTCAAGCTGAAAAGCTAGCTTAGCGCCTTATGCCGGCACGAAAACTTCAAAACATTCTTTTCAGTTCTTCTTTCTTGCACCAATTGTTCCTATCATCAAAAATAGGCAAGAAGAACTGTTAAAGAACATCAAAATGCTCAATATTCACAATATTTACACTAAAATCAAAAATTAACATAAAAACACTTAAACTACTAGATTTTAGACTAAACTGCAAAGAAAACCAATTGAAAGGGCCATAAAATCAAGTTAAAGTATGCACAATTTTGCCCTTAACAATTTCAACTCCTTCAAATTTCAAAAAATATAGAGAGATCTTATGTCAGGACATGTGGTCTTACATCACATCTGCTTCAAAATAGCAACAATCTCATACATGTCCATTACTCCCCCGGTCACATATAACCAATATTTCCCCTTAAGGCGAAAACTCAAATCTTCTGAAGTCTAAACCTCAACTATCAAAGTTCACACATCCCTGTCAAGAGGAAAACCCAAATCACCTGGCAGACATCTATGAACTTTCCAAGTTCACACATTAGTAACACATACAATGGAAGCCACACATATTAGAAATATATATAACAGAAGCCATACATATTACTCATAACATTAGAGTAAATTAGGGCAAAGATGTTTTGTTTAAAAGAAAAGCATGTCAAGATTAGATTTAGTTAATCCTTTTTAAACGTAACTGATTAATCAAGCATGCGAACTTAGTTTCAATCAATAAAATTGTGTATCCTTGCGAATCCGTTCATTTCTAAAGCGGGTCAGTGAATATTATTGTTTTAATTGCTAGATGATTTCACTAAATAGCAACTGAAACAAACAAACATAAAGATCGATACAAAGCGAATATTAAATTCCAAATCTACGTCTAGAGTTTGTTGGTTAATAGATGAAAAAATTAGATCAAGACTTGGAAAATCTAAGCCAAGAGTGATTCAAACCATAAATACATCATTAAAAACGAATATCTTCATCATCTATTGATCATAACCTTGGTCACGTACAAAAGATCAAAAGAAATACATAGAAGCTGAACTAACTACCTCTAATCTCGACACAAAAGTGTTTTGCTACCCATCACCATGGTAGCTTGATCAACATGTAACAAAAGAAGTTTTGCTAGCATTAAAGTCGAAGAATCAAGGATTGATGCTCCGAAGATTTAGTTATAGCTTCTCCAAGAATTTCTAAGGTTTTTGACCTAGAAAATCATTTTTCTCTTTCTCAAATGATGAAAAGTGTGAGAAATTACAACTTGTTGAAAATATCTTCCAAGTGAGATATTTACAGACAAGGCCACTTAGTGGAATAAGTGGCACCGCGCTATGTGCCCTGAGAGGCGCGCTAAGCATGGTCAGAAGAACACAACTTATTTCCCAAGAAGTGGGCTAAGCGCGATAGGACCTCACTTTTGGCGTTTTGAGCCTTTAGCTACTGGATTTTTCATGAGCGCGCTCGTCTCAAGCGGAAAAGCTCGCTTAGCGCCCTATGCCGGCACGAAAACTTCAAAACATTCTTTTCAGTCCTTCTTTCTTGCACCAATTGTTCCTATCATCAAAAATAGGCAAGAAGAACTGTTAAAGAACATCAAAATGCTCAATATTCACAATATTTACACTAAAATCAAAAATTAACATAAAAACACTTAAACTACTAGATTTTAGACTAAACTGTAAAGAAAACCAATTGAAAGGGCCATAAAATCAAGTTAAATTATGCACAATTTGGCCCTTAACAATTTCAACTCCTTCATATTTCAAAAAATATAGAGAGATCTGATGTCAGGACATGTGGTCTTACATCACATTTGCTTCAAAATAGCAACAATCTCATACATGTCCATTACTCCCCCGGTCACATATAACCAATATTTCCCCTTAAGGCGAAAACTCAAATCTTCTGAAGTCTAAACCTCAACTATCAAAGTTCACACATCCCTGTCAAGAGGAAAACCCAAATCACCTGGCAGACATCTATGAACTTTCCAAGTTCACACATTAGTAACACATACAATGGAAGCCACACATATTAGAAATATATAAAACAGAAGCCATACATATTACTCATAACATTAGAGTAAATTAGGGCAAAGATGTTTTGCTTAAAAGAAAAGCATGTCAAGATTAGATTTCGTTAATCCTTTTTAAACTTAACTGATTAATCAAGCATGCGACCTTAGTTTCAATCAATAAAATTGTGTATCCTTGCGAATCCGTTCATTTCTAAAGCGGGTCCGTGAATATTATTGTTTTAATTGCTAGATGATTTCACTAAATAGCAACTGAAACAAACAAACATAAAGATCGATACAAAGCGAATATTAAATTCCAAATCTACGTCTAGAGTTTGTTGCTTAATAGATGAAAAAATTAGATCAAGACTTGGAAAATCTAAGCCAAGAGTGATTCAAACCATAAATACATCATTAAAAATGAATATCTTCATCATCTATTGATCATAACCTTGGTCACATACAAAAGATCAAAAGAAATACATAGAAGCTGAACTAATTACCTTTAATCTCGACACAAAAGTGTTTTGCTACCCATCACCATGGTAGCTTGATCAACATGTAACAAAAGAAGTTTTGCTAGCATTAAAGTCGAAGAATCAAGGATTGATGCTCCGAAGATTTAATTATAGCTTCTCCAAGAATTTCTAAGGTTTTTGACCTAGAAAATCATTTTTCTCTTTCTCAAATGATGAAAAGTGTGAGAAATTACAACATGTTGAAAATATCTTCCAAGTGAGATATTTACAGACAAGGCCACTTAGTGGAATAAGTGGCACCGCGCTATGTGCCCTGAGAGGCGTGAGACAGCCTATGTCCCATTAGTGGAATTCTAATGAAACCTTATAAAAATACAGAAAAATTTGAAATTTTTAAAGGACAATACTTAATTATTTAAAAACATACTGTTTCACATACATATGCTTCAAATATATTTTACAGAGTTTGACACCGTTAAGACTAGCGGCCTTGCCACATAGATAAAACATAAAATAAAAGTACAGAAAGGAAACCAAAAAGAAAGCATACCAAAAGGGACCTCCTAAGTCCAACAAGACTGACACTTATACTGACTGTAGTAGTAGGGATGTGATTAGCGTTTGACAAAACACTAACAGCTCCCAATCTAGATGTTATAGTAACACATCTCCACGTCACTTCATATCCTTTCCTTCTGAGTTGTCGGGAAGTACGCAAGATTCGAGCTCATCGTCTGATCGTCATAAAATAATCCAAAATGCAAAACAAAAATGACACAGGGCTAAGATTCATGTACAAGTTTAAAAGTGGGAATGAATGTGTAAAATAATAATATATATGGAAACCATATTTATACAAACAAGCGTATCTTATACCCACAATTACATATACTTTATTTATTCTAATGCATCCCTGAACTATATGCTGACTCAGGCCACTAAACGCTGTCAATGATATCTATCCCATTTACCAAGATCAGATATCACTAGACCACATGCCACCAACGTACTCCCAATTACCAAGAGCTACGCCACCTAACTTCACATGGAGCCTAGGTGTTATAAGTCGATCGTCCCTGAGAATTCAGGCCAAGAACCTTGTCTTGCCTAGCATGCATAGATAATAATCCCCGTCGGGATTGCAGGCGACTGATCAACCTCGTGCGTCCCATACCGCACGGCGGTGGACTTACACATTCCTTAATGCAAGTCTATATGATCACTCACTCATCTTGTGGCAACTCTTAGCCATAAGTATTAAGTTAATAATGGGGAATTATCGTATCAACTTTTCAAGTTATACTTATTATCTAGATACTTAGGTTGAGTACCAAATCCATCCAATGTCTTGCCATATTTGATCTTTGTCCTTACATAATAAGTTCAGTTTGTATAATGGGTAATTGTATGGTTAACTTCCCAGGTAAGAGAGGTGGACTGTAAACGGCATAGTCGACCAAGTCTTTCCTTAGCCAGAACCCAACCAAATATAACTACTCATTGTATCCAACTTTCCTTATGTTAATGGGGATCAATTACTTAATATCTAGCAATGTTTTTCTCTCATTAACCGATTATTTCCTTAATCTATCAATCACAATCATTCAAGTATAAATAAAATAAACAATTATAAAATTAACCGAATAATGCAAGCACAATACAATACCAAATTGTCAAAGATTATTCCTATGATAATTAATTAAGGCCGGCGTAACCTCGCCTAGTGATTTGTGAAAATCATTATTTGAGAATAGGCTCTCCTTAATTATTTATCGCTAGTAGGGCTTAGGTCACCACTACACACATATATATTAAGTTATTTTACGCTAACCGTCCCAATCGTATACGAAATCTTGCCCCCACCTTTTGTTGAGTGTTGTTGAAAGTCCACAAGTGTTGTCTTCGATCTTTGCCAAGAACCTAATTTACGATAACCGTTGGATTGTACGAAATTTATGAAATAATTAGAATATAATTTATGGTTAATTGAACATAATCCCGTTATAACTTGAAATATTTATTTATTTAAATATATCATAATAACCTCCAAAATAATTATTAAATTCAAATATAAATTATATTATACCTCCTTTTGAATTTGTTTGTTTTAGAAAATTGTCAAGAGTATATTTCTAATAACATTTAAATTATAATAAAATTTGGGCATTATAACGACTTAAAATGGTAAAATTTATTTTGGACTTTATAAGTTCAATATATCGACGTCTGAACGGAATTTGCATAGAAAATTTAAAATAACCTTTATATAAATAACATAATTAAAATAATATAATTAAAATAAAATGGACATTATAACGGCTTACCGATTACTTATGAAAATGATTTGGGCAGAACTTTGACGTATAAAACTCCCTTGAAACTTTAGAAGAACTTTTACCACAAAATACTCTAAAGGTTACGAACCGATATCGTGGGAACTTCGATAACTAAAACTAATATTGCTATATGAAGAAATTAGAGAAGGAAAGAAGTAAAGAAGTAAGAAAGATGATTTGTGAATGAATGAATGAAAATGGGGTGGAAGAGACCCCTATTTATACTAGTTGTAAAATATTAAAATAACATAATTTATCATCTTTTGCCCATACCTTCCAACTTTTCAACTCTTGCTAGTAAATATGTCTCTATCAAATATTTACTAATCTTTCATCAATAGTGCTTTAGGTGTTCTAGTATGACTTTGTGAAAATAATTTATGACAAAGGTATGGGAGCTTGATTTCATGACATAATATTATGTAGGATATTAATAGAAAATGAGATATATATTTCTTTTATAAAAAGTAAAATGTTAATAATATTAATAATAATAAAAATAGTAAAAAGGATAGTTATTTGATATTTTTATTGTCTTAAGATTATTTTATTTATTAATTGGTTTATAGAGTAAAATGATAATATTCAAATAAAATAAAATCAATTAATAATAACAAAACAAGAACAACAATAATGATAATAATAATATGAATAATTAATTAACTTAAAGTTAAGGGTTTTAAGTACCAATTTAAATTTCAAAGTTTAGTTTATAAAATGAAACGATGATATTCAAATTGAAGAATAAAAGTAATAAATATAAAAAGTAATTAATTAATAAATTAATTATTATAAGTGTTAGTTTCAACATTTAATTTTTAATAACTAGCATTGTTAAAATCTCAAATCTAACTAGATATATTATTTAGTGTATGGAAAAATTAGGATGTTACATTACCACCCCCCTTAAAAGAAATTTCGTCCTCGAAATTTAGCGTACCTAAAACATATGTGGATACTTCTGACGCATGTCTTCTTCTCTTTCCCAAGTAGAATCACCAGTTACATCATCCCACACGACTCTAACCAATGGTATTTGCTTTCCACGAAGTTCTTTAATACGATGATCTAAGATCTTGACAGGTATAGCCTCATATTCCAAATTATCTCTAAGTTCCACAGTTTCAGGCTCAATGACATGTGAAGGGTCCGGATAATACTTCCTCAGTTGTGATACATGAAATACATCATGAAGATTAGACAAGTTTGGCGGCAAAGCAATGTGATACGCTACAGGTCCAATCCGCCGTAGAATTTGAAAAGGCCCGATAAACCTTGGTGTTAACTTCCTAGTTTTGATTGCTCGTGCAATTCCCGCCCTAGGAGTTACCCTAATGAACACGTGATCTCCTGCCTCGAACTCCAAAGGTCTTCTCCTCTTATCATTATAACTCTTTTGACGGTCCTGTGCTGCCTTCATTTTTTCTCTAATAAGTTTAACCTGATCTGTCGTTTGTTGCACGAATTCTGAACCCAATATTTTATTTTCTCCAACCTCATACCAACATAAAGGTGTACGACACTTTCTTCCGTATAATGCTTCATATGGAGCCATGCCGATACTTGAGTGAAAACTATTGTTGTAAGTAAACTCAATCAATGGTAAGAACTCGTCCCAACTTCCTTTGTGTTCAAGAGCACAAGCTCTCAACAAATCCTCTAACGATTGAATCGTCCTCTCAGACTGGCCATCCGTTTGGGGATGATAAGCTGAACTTAACCTCAGTTTTGTTCCTAACTCTAAATGCAACTGATGCCGAAAATTTGATGTGAATCTGGGATCTCTATCACTGACTATACTTGAAGGTATTCCATGCAATCTAACAATCTCCTTTACATATACCTGAGCTAGTCTCTCTAATTTAAACGTCTGGTTGATGGGAATGAAATGTGCACTCTTTGTCAACCTATCAATGATCACCCAAATTGCATCATGTTGTTTCTGAGTCTTAGGCAAAGCGGTTACAAAATCCATGGCTATTCCGTCCCACTTCCACTCTGGAATATCTAAAGGTTGTAGCAATCCGGCTGGCTTCTGATGTTCAATCTTTGCCTTCTGACATACCAAGCAACTTTGAACATATTCTGCTATATGTCTCTTCATTCCAACCCACCAAAACATTTTCTTCAAGTCTTGATACATCTTTGTGGCTCCTGGATGAAAACTCAACTTACTTTTGTGGCCCTCTTCCAAAATCAACTTTTGAATATCCTGATTTTGAGGTACACACAACCTTTCTTTAAACCTTAGGATTCCATCACTCCTTATGTTAAACTCTCCATTTTGACCATTTCTTATATTTTCCTTTATGCTCACTAGACGGTCATCAAGTTGTTGTTCATCTTTGATCCATTTCAGAAATTCATTAGACACGACAATAGCGCCTATGAATATACTTCCTTCATTGTGATGTACTCCTAAGTTTAAATCCACGAATTTGTCAATCAACTCTTCTTCCTTCAACATCATTGCAGATACATGAAGTTTCTTTCGACTCAAAGCGTCTGCTACAACATTGGCCTTTCCGGGATGATATTGCAACTCAAAATCATAGTCCTTCAAGAATTCCATCCAGCGCCTTTGTCTCATGTTTAAATCTTTCTGATCAAATAAATGCTTCAGGCTTTTGTGATCACTTAACACAGTGAACTTTGATCCATAAAGATAATGCCTCCAAATCTTTAAGGCAAACACAATTGCCGCTAACTCTAGGTCGTGAGTTGGGTAGTTCCTCTCATGCACCTTCAATTGTCTTGATGCATAAGCTATCACTTTCCTTTCTTGCATCAACACACACCCAAGACCTTGATATGACGCATCACAATACACATCAAAATTTCCTAATGGGTCTGGTAAGATGAGTATTGGTGATGAAGTCAATCTTTCCTTTAGCTTCTGAAAACTTTCTTCACACTCTTTAGTCCATTCAAAGTTTTTACCTTTCCTCGTTAACTGAGTCATGGGCAAAGCGATCTTTGAAAATCCTTCAATGAACCTCCGATAATATCCAGCTAGTCCAAGAAAACTTCGAATCTCGCCAACATTCTTTGGACTCTCCCACTTTGTTATTGCTTCGACTTTACTTGGGTCTACTGCAATACCTTCTTTACTAATTACATGACCAAGAAATTGTACCTCCTTCAACCAAAATTCACATTTCGAGAATTTCGCGTACAATTGAAGGTCCTTTAATATCTGTAGCACAATTCTCAAATGTTCTCTGTGCTCTACCTCATTCTTGGAATAAATCAGAATGTCATCAATGAAAACTACAACAAATTGATCTAAGTATGACCTAAAGATCCTATTCATGTAATCCATGAATACTGCTGGAGCATTAGTCAAACCAAATGGCATAACTAAGTACTCATAGTGTCCATAACGGGATCTAAAAGCTGTTTTTGGAATATCATCTTCCTTCACCCTGATCTGATGATATCCAGACTTCAAGTCAATCTTTGAGAATACTGATGCTCCTTTTAACTGATCCATCAAGTCGTCGATTCTAGGCAAAGGATACTTGTTTTTCACAGTGGCTTTATTGAGTTGTCTGTAATCCACACAAAGTCTAGAAGAACCATCCTTCTTCTTCACAAACAAGATTGGAGCTCCCCATGGCGATACACTTGGTCTAATAAATTCTTTCTCTAACATCTCGTCTAATTGTTTCTTTAACTCCGCAAGCTCTGAGGGTGACATTCGATAAGGAGATATAGAAATTGGTCCAGTTCCTGGAACCAAGTCTATAGAAAATTCCACTTCCCTAACCGGTGGTAAACCTGGAACTTCTTCTGGAAAGACTTCCGGGAATTCACAGACTACGGGAAAATTTTCCACACTAGGGGTTTCTCCTACTGACATGGAGAATAGCATCATAAAACTTTGAGTGAGGGTTTCAGCTTTGCTGATTTCTCCACTATCTTCTCCAAATGTAAAAATTTTCTCCTTGCATCTCAAGTTGACATCGTTGGCTGATAACCAATCCATTCCTAAGATGACATCTAGGTCTTGTAGCGGGAGTACCACAAGATCTACTAAGAATCTTCTATTTTCTAAGATTATTGGACAGTCTACACAGACTGAATAAGTTACCATTCTTTCTCCCGAGGGAGTTGTGATAGTCAACTTATAATCGTGATCAACAATTTCGAATCCCAAAAATTCAGCACAAGAGGTAGATATAAAAGAATGTGTAGCTCCTGAATCGAATAAAACTGATACCAACTTATCTCCAATTAAACACATACCTTGAATTAACCCAGCTGACTTTGAGATCTCAGCTCCTCTAATTGTAAATACTCTTCCTGTGGTTGGCTTATTTTGATTCTGAGGTCTCTGACCAACACTTGGGCCTCCATTTCTTGCTCTCCCTATGTTGTTATTGTTTATTAGGCCGCTCCTCTGGCCTGTTGGTTGACTTTGTCCTTGGGGACAATCTTTGAGAAAGTGGCCTTTCTGACCACAGCGAAAACAAGTTCCAATATTTCTATTTGGACAATCTTTGTTAAGATGTGCCCCTCCACAGCTGTAACACTTGAACATTAACCTTCTAGAATCCTGGTTATGATAAGGTGTAGGCCTTTGATATGGCCTACCCCCTCGTTGGATTCTTCCTCCGTGGCCTCGGTTAAAGTGGCCCTTGTGATTGTTGTTTTGGGTTGATCCTCCTGATCCATATTGATTCTTCCTATTGTCAATCCCTTCCAACTCCAGACACCTTTCTACTAGCTCACCAAAGCGCATAATATGCAGAGGTAAAACTGCCCTCTGGATATCATATTTCAATCCATCTTGATACTTTTCACACATCCATTCTTCCCTTGGATGCAAGCGGTAAAACTCAGAATACTTTAGCAAGGATTCAAACTTCCTAGTATATTCTCCCACCGTCATCACACCTTGACGTAGATTCTGAAATTCTCTCTCCTTCTCTTTCCTACATAACTTTGGAAAATACTTCCCCAAAAATTCTTCTTTGAACAAGGTCCAATTGATTTCTCTTCCTTCCTCTTCCAATAATCTATACTTTCCTCTCCACCAAGCTTCAGCATCGCCTGTCAGCATGAATGTTGCATAACCAACCCTTCTATTCTCTCTACAGTGAGTGAAAGAAAATATCTTCTCCATTTCTTGCAACCATTTCTCAGCACCCTCCGGATTAAAGTCACCACCAAACTGTGGTGGTTTTCCTTTCAGAAACGAGTTCAATCCTGTATCCTCATGCACCATTTCCCTTTGTTGTTGCTGAAAGAGTTGATGATCTCGAGTGATTTGCAGGATTTGAGCATTTTGTTGTGTTTGAACTAACACAGCTGCAGCAAGTTCACGAACATCTCGAGTGTCAGCTTGAGAGTTCGTTCCAGTTTGGGAATGATCTTCTCGTCCAATGGGAATGGTAGGTGCTCCTTCAGGAGTAACTTCATCACTCGCATTCCTACGTATACCTCTAGTAGTGCCTCTAGCAGCACTCCTACCACGCCTCGCACCTCTGACGTTCTGAACCATAACTTCCTGAAAAGGAATAGTTATTAGGTTCAATCATTCACAAGACATAAAGAACATAACAATTATGTATATTTATATCCCAATGAATGATTCATCGATAAGGATTTTTATCAAGTCTCCCACAGGCAAGGGATAATTGTGTCTAAAATGTTGAATTAATATCTTAAATATAACTAGAATTCAGGAAAACATAATCAACATTTAATGTATAAACAAAAATGTATCAATTTATTTAATAACAACGATTACAAAAATCGTGACCATGTCTCATTCAAAAACCTCTACTTGTAAACCAAGCTAAGACTAATAGTGGTAAAACTATAATTATCATTATTGCTACGAAATCTTTACCTAATTCTTCATGCTTGATGATACCAATAACAAACAAAATAATGACAAGAAGAGTGATGAATAAAAGAAAGGATTTAGCCATTTGAAAGGTATAGATAAATATTTAGGAATTGATATGAAAATAATGGATGGGTGTGAAGTATTTATAAAGTGAATTTTGTGAAGTGTCCGTTACGTTACCGTTGGGTTTGTGACCGTTGGGGAGGAAAAATAAAGTGTGCTAAATAAGTTTCCTAGACCATTATACTAGAAGGCTCTCAAGATGAAGACTCAATGCACAGAAGAAAAGTTATCATCCAGTTTGGAATCCAACTTGATACAGTCAGTATAATTCTAGACACTTACGGTCCGAGCTGAATCGACCAGCTCTGATACCATTAAATGAGACAGCCTATGTCCCATTAGTGGAATTCTAATGAAACCTTATAAAAATACAGAAAAATTTGAAATTTTTAAAGGACAATACTTAATTATTTAAAAACATACTGTTTCACATACATATGCTTCAAATATATTTTACAGAGTTTGACACCGTTAAGACTAGCGGCCTTGCCACATAGATAAAACATAAAATAAAAGTACAGAAAGGAAACCAAAAAGAAAGCATACCAAAAGGGACCTCCTAAGTCCAACAAGACTGACACTTATACTGACTGTAGTAGTAGGGATGTGATTAGCGTTTGACAAAACACTAACAGCTCCCAATCTAGATGTTATAGTAACACATCTCCACGTCACTTCATATCCTTTCCTTCTGAGTTGTCGGGAAGTACGCAAGATTCGAGCTCATCGTCTGATCGTCATAAAATAATCCAAAATGCAAAACAAAAATGACACAGGGCTAAGATTCATGTACAAGTTTAAAAGTGGGAATGAATGTGTAAAATAATAATATATATGGAAACCATATTTATACAAACAAGCGTATCTTATACCCACAATTACATATACTTTATTTATTCTAATGCATCCCTGAACTATATGCTGACTCAGGCCACTAAACGCTGTCAATGATATCTATCCCATTTACCAAGATCAGATATCACTAGACCACATGCCACCAACGTACTCCCAATTACCAAGAGCTACGCCACCTAACTTCACATGGAGCCTAGGTGTTATAAGTCGATCGTCCCTGAGAATTCAGGCCAAGAACCTTGTCTTGCCTAGCATGCATAGATAATAATCCCCGTCGGGATTGCAGGCGACTGATCAACCTCGTGCGTCCCATACCGCACGGCGGTGGACTTACACATTCCTTAATGCAAGTCTATATGATCACTCACTCATCTTGTGGCAACTCTTAGCCATAAGTATTAAGTTAATAATGGGGAATTATCGTATCAACTTTTCAAGTTATACTTATTATCTAGATACTTAGGTTGAGTACCAAATCCATCCAATGTCTTGCCATATTTGATCTTTGTCCTTACATAATAAGTTCAGTTTGTATAATGGGTAATTGTATGGTTAACTTCCCAGGTAAGAGAGGTGGACTGTAAACGGCATAGTCGACCAAGTCTTTCCTTAGCCAGAACCCAACCAAATATAACTACTCATTGTATCCAACTTTCCTTATGTTAATGGGGATCAATTACTTAATATCTAGCAATGTTTTTCTCTCATTAACCGATTATTTCCTTAATCTATCAATCACAATCATTCAAGTATAAATAAAATAAACAATTATAAAATTAACCGAATAATGCAAGCACAATACAATACCAAATTGTCAAAGATTATTCCTATGATAATTAATTAAGGCCGGCGTAACCTCGCCTAGTGATTTGTGAAAATCATTATTTGAGAATAGGCTCTCCTTAATTATTTATCGCTAGTAGGGCTTAGGTCACCACTACACACATATATATTAAGTTATTTTACGCTAACCGTCCCAATCGTATACGAAATCTTGCCCCCACCTTTTGTTGAGTGTTGTTGAAAGTCCACAAGTGTTGTCTTCGATCTTTGCCAAGAACCTAATTTACGATAACCGTTGGATTGTACGAAATTTATGAAATAATTAGAATATAATTTATGGTTAATTGAACATAATCCCGTTATAACTTGAAATATTTATTTATTTAAATATATCATAATAACCTCCAAAATAATTATTAAATTCAAATATAAATTATATTATACCTCCTTTTGAATTTGTTTGTTTTAGAAAATTGTCAAGAGTATATTTCTAATAACATTTAAATTATAATAAAATTTGGGCATTATAACGACTTAAAATGGTAAAATTTATTTTGGACTTTATAAGTTCAATATATCGACGTCTGAACGGAATTTGCATAGAAAATTTAAAATAACCTTTATATAAATAACATAATTAAAATAATATAATTAAAATAAAATGGACATTATAACGGCTTACCGATTACTTATGAAAATGATTTGGGCAGAACTTTGACGTATAAAACTCCCTTGAAACTTTAGAAGAACTTTTACCACAAAATACTCTAAAGGTTACGAACCGATATCGTGGGAACTTCGATAACTAAAACTAATATTGCTATATGAAGAAATTAGAGAAGGAAAGAAGTAAAGAAGTAAGAAAGATGATTTGTGAATGAATGAATGAAAATGGGGTGGAAGAGACCCCTATTTATACTAGTTGTAAAATATTAAAATAACATAATTTATCATCTTTTGCCCATACCTTCCAACTTTTCAACTCTTGCTAGTAAATATGTCTCTATCAAATATTTACTAATCTTTCATCAATAGTGCTTTAGGTGTTCTAGTATGACTTTGTGAAAATAATTTATGACAAAGGTATGGGAGCTTGATTTCATGACATAATATTATGTAGGATATTAATAGAAAATGAGATATATATTTCTTTTATAAAAAGTAAAATGTTAATAATATTAATAATAATAAAAATAGTAAAAAGGATAGTTATTTGATATTTTTATTGTCTTAAGATTATTTTATTTATTAATTGGTTTATAGAGTAAAATGATAATATTCAAATAAAATAAAATCAATTAATAATAACAAAACAAGAACAACAATAATGATAATAATAATATGAATAATTAATTAACTTAAAGTTAAGGGTTTTAAGTACCAATTTAAATTTCAAAGTTTAGTTTATAAAATGAAACGATGATATTCAAATTGAAGAATAAAAGTAATAAATATAAAAAGTAATTAATTAATAAATTAATTATTATAAGTGTTAGTTTCAACATTTAATTTTTAATAACTAGCATTGTTAAAATCTCAAATCTAACTAGATATATTATTTAGTGTATGGAAAAATTAGGATGTTACAAGGCGCGCTAAGCATGGTCAGAAGAACACAACTTATTTCCCAAGAAGTGGGCTAAGCGCGATAGGACCTCACTTTTGGTGTTTTGAGCCTTTAGCTACTGGGTTTTTCATGAGCGCGCTCGTCTCAAGCTGAAAAGCTCGCTTAGCGCCCTATGCCGGCACGAAAACTTCAAAACATTCTTTTCAGTCCTTCTTTCTTGCACCAATTGTTCCTATCATCAAAAATAGGCAAGAAGAACTGTTAAAGAACATCAAAATGCTCAATATTCACAATATATACACTAAAATCAAAAATTAACATAAAAACACTTAAACTACTAGATTTTAGACTAAACTGTAAAGAAAACCAATTGAAAGGGCCATAAAATCAAGTTAAAGTATGCACAATTTGGCCATTAACAATTTCAACTCCTTCATATTTCAAAAAATATAGAGAGATCTGATGTCAGGACATTTGGTCTTACATCACATTTGCTTCAAAATAGCAACAATCTCATACATGTCCATTACTCCCCCGGTCACATATAACCAATATTTCCCCTTAAGGCGAAAACTCAAATCTTCTGAAGTCTAAACCTCAACTATCAAAGTTCACACATCCCTGTCAAGATGAAAACCCAAATCACCTGGCAGACATCTATGAACTTTCCAAGTTCACACAATAGTAACACATACAATGGAAGCCACACATATTAGAAATATATAAAACAGAAGCCATACATATTACTCATAACATTAGAGTAAATTAGGGCAAAGATGTTTTGTTTAAAAGAAAAGCATGTCAAGATTAGATTTCGTCAATCCTTTTTAAACGTAACTGATTAATCAAGCATGCGAACTTAGTTTCAATCAATAAAATTGTGTATCCTTGTGAATCCGTTCATTTCTAAAGCGGGTCCGTGAATATTATTGTTTTAATTGCTAGATGATTTCACTAAATAGCAACTGAAACAAACAAACATAAAGATCGATACAAAGCGAATATTAAATTCCAAATCTACGTCTAGAGTTTGTTGCTTAATAGATGAAAAAATTAGATCAAGACTTGGAAAATCTAAGCCAAGAGTGATTCAAACCATAAATACATCATTAAAAACGAATATCTTCATCATCTATTGATCATAACCTTGGTCACATACAAAAGATCAAAAGAAATACATAGAAGCTGAACTAATTACCTCTAATCTCGACACAAAAGTGTTTTGCTACCCGTCACCATGGTAGCTTGATCAACATGTAACAAAAGAAGTTTTGCTAGCATTAAAGTCGAAGAATCAAGGATTGATGCTCCGAAGATTTAATTATAGCTTCTCCAAGAATTTCTAAGGTTTTTGACCTAGAAAATCATTTTTCTCTTTCTCAAATGATGAAAAGTGTGAGAAATTACAACTTCTTGAAAATATCTTCCAAGTGAGATATTTACAGACAAGGCCACTTAGTGGAATAAGTGGCACCGCGCTATGTGCCCTGAGAGGCGCGCTAAGCATGGTCAGAAGAACACAACTTATTTCCCAAGAAGTGGTCTAAGCGCGATAGGACCTCACTTTTGGAGTTTTGAGCCTTTAGCTACTGGGTTTTTCATGAGCACGCTCGTCTCAAGCTGAAAAGCTCGCTTAGCGCCCTATGCCGGCACGAAAACTTCAAAACATTCTTTTCAGTCCTTCTTTCTTGCACCAATTGTTCCTATCATCAAAAATAGGCAAGAAGAACTGTTAAAGAACATCAAAATCCTCAATATTCACAATATTTACACTAAAATCAAAAATTAACATAAAAACACTTAACTACTAGATTTTAGACTAAACTGTAAAGAAAACCAATTGAAAGGGCCATAAAATCAAGTTAAAGTATGCACAATTTGGCCCTTAACAATTTCAACTCCTTCATATTTCAAAAAATATAGAGAGATCGGATGTCAAGACATGTGGTCTTACATCACATCTGCTTCAAAATAGCAACAATCTCATACATGTCCATTACTCCCCCGGTCACATATAACCAATATTTCCCCTTAAGGCGAAAATCAAATCTTCTGAAGTCTAAACCTCAACTATCAAAGTTCACACATCCCTGTCAAGTGGAAAACCCAAATCACCTGGCAGACATCTATGAACTTTCCAAGTTCACACATTAGTAACACATACAATGGAAGCCACACATATTAGAAATATATAAAATAGAAGCCATACATATTACTCATAACATTAGAGTAAATTAGGGCAAAGATGTTTTGTTTAAAAGAAAAGCATGTCAAGATTAGATTTCGTTAATCCTTTTTAAACGTAACTGATTAATCAAGCATGCGAACTTAGTTTCAATCAATAAAATTGTGTATCCTTGCGAATCCGTTCATTTCTAAAGCGGGTCCGTGAATATTATTGTTTTAATTGCTAGATGATTTCACTAAATAGCAACTGAAACAAACAAACATAAAGATCGATACAAAGCGAATATTAAATTCCAAATCTACGTCTAGATTTTGTTGCTTAATAGATGAAAAAATTAGATCAAGACTTGGAAAATCTAAGCCAAGAGTGATTCAAACCATAAATACATCATTAAAAACGAATATCTTCATCATCTATTGATCATAACCTTGGTCACATACAAAAGATCAAAAGAAATACATAGAAGCTGAACTAACTACCTCTAATCTCGACACAAAAGTGTTTTGCTACCCATCACCATGGTAGCTTGATCAACATGTAACAAAAGAAGTTTTGCTAGCATTAAAGTCGAAGAATCAAGGATTGATGCTCCGAAGATTTAATTATAGCTTCTCCAAGAATTTCTAAGGTTTTTGAACTAGAAAATCATTTTTCTCTTTCTCAAATGATGAAAAGTGTGAGTAATTACAACTTGTTGAAAATATCTTCCAAGTGAGATATTTACAGACAAGGCCACTTAGTGGAATAAGTGGCACCGCGCTATGTGCCCTGAGAGGCGCGCTAAGCATGGTCAGAAGAACACAACTTATTTCCCAAGAAGTGGGCTAAGCGCGATAGGACCTCACTTTTGGCGTTTTGAGCCTTTAGATACTGGGTTTTTCATGAGCGCGCTCGTCCCAAGCTGAAAAGCTCGCTTAGCGCCCTATGCCGGCACGAAAACTTCAAAACATTCTTTTCAGTCCTTCTTTCTTGCACCAATTGTTCCTATCATCAAAAATAGGCAAGAAGAAATGTTAAAGAACATCAAAATCCTCAATATTCACAATATTTACACTAAAATCAAAAATTAACATAAAAACACTTAAACTACTAGATTTTAGACTAAACTGTAACGAAAACCAATTGAAAGGGCCATAAAATCAAGTTAAAGTATGCACAATTTGGCCCTTAACAATTTCAACTCCTTCATATTTCAAAAAATATAGAGAGATCGGATGTCAGGACATGTGGTCTTACATCACATCTGCTTCAAAATAGCAACAATCTCATACATGTCCATTACTCCCCCGGTCACATATAACCAATATTTCCCCTTAAGGCGAAAACTCAAATCTTCTGAAGTCTAAACCTCAACTATCAAAGTTCACACATCCCTGTCAAGTGGAAAACCCAAATCACCTGGCAGACATCTATGAACTTTCCAAGTTCACACATTAGTAACATATACAATGGAAGCCACACATATTAGAAATATATAAAATAAAAGCCATACATATTACTCATAACATTAGAGTAAATTAGGGAAAAGATGTTTTGTTTAAAAGAAAAGCATGTCAAGATTAGATTTCGTTAATCCTTTTTAAACGTAACTGATTAATCAAGCATGCGAACTTAGTTTCAATCAATAAAATTGTGTATCCTTGCGAATCCGTTCATTTCTAAAGCGGGTCCGTGAATATTATTGTTTTAATTGCTAGATGATTTCACTAAATAGCAACTGAAACAAACAAACATAAAGATCAATACAAAGCGAATATTAAATTCCAAATCTACGTCTAGATTTTGTTGCTTAATAGATGAAAAAATTAGATCAAGACTTGGAAAATCTAAGCCAAGAGTGATTCAAACCATAAATACATCATTAAAAACGAATATCTTCATCATCTATTGATCATAACCTTGGTCACATACAAAAGATCAAAAGAAATACATAGAAGCTGAACTAACTACCTCTAATCTCGACACAAAAGTGTTTTGCTACCCATCACCATGGTAGCTTGATCAACATGTAACAAAAGAAGTTTTGCTAGCATTAAAGTCGAAGAATCAAGGATTGATGCTCCGAAGATTTAATTATAGCTTCTCCAAGAATTTATAAGGTTTTTGACCTAGAAAATCATTTTTCTCTTTCTCAAATGATGAAAAGTGTGAGTAATTACAACTTGTTGAAAATATCTTCCAAGTGAGATATTTACAGACAAGGCCACTTAGTGGAATAAGTGGCACCGCGCTATGTGCCCTGAGAGGCGCGCTAAGCATGGTCAGAAGAACACAACTTATTTCCCAAGAAGTGGGCTAAGCGCGATAGGACCTCACTTTTGGCGTTTTGAGCCTTTAGCTACTGGGTTTTTCATGAGCGCGCTCGTCTCAAGCTGAAAAGCTCGCTTAGCGCCCTATGCCGGCACAAAAACTTCAAAACATTCTTTTCAGTCCTTCTTTCTTGCACCAATTGTTCCTATCATCAAAAATAGGCAAGAAGAAATGTTAAAGAACATCAAAATGCTCAATATTCACAATATTTACACTAAAATCAAAAATTAACATAAAAACACTTAAACTACTAGATTTTAGACTAAACTGTAACGAAAACCAATTGAAAGGGCCATAAAATCAAGTTAAAGTATGCACAATTTGGCCCTTAACAATTTCAACTCCTTCATATTTCAAAAAATATAGAGAGATCTGATGTCAGGACATGTGGTCTTACATCACATTTGCTTCAAAATAGCAACAATCTCATACATGTCCATTACTCCCCCGGTCACATATAACCAATATTTCCCCTTAAGGCGAAAACTCAAATCTTCTGAAGTCTAAACCTCAACTAACAAAGTTCACACATCCCTGTCAAGAGGAAAACCCAAATCACCTGGCAGACATCTATGAACTTTCCAAGTTCACACAATAGTAACACATACAATGGAAGCCACACATATTAGAAATATATAAAACAGAAGCCATACATATTACTCAGAACATTAGAGTAAATTAGGGCAAAGATGTTTTGTTTAAAAGAAAAGCATGTCAAGATTAGATTTCGTTAATCCTTTTTAAACGTAACTGATTAATCAAGCATGCGAACTTAGTTTCAATCAATAAAATTGTGTATCCTTGCGAATCCGTTCATTTCTAAAGCGGGTCAGTGAATATTATTGTTTTAATTGCTAGATGATTTCACTAAATAGCAACTGAAACAAACAAACATAAAGATCGATACAAAGCGAATATTAAATTCCAAATCTACGTCTAGAGTTTGTTGGTTAATAGATGAAAAAATTAGATCAAGACTTGGAAAATCTAGCCAAAGAGTGATTCAAACCATAAATACATCATTAAAAACGAATATCTTCATCATCTATTGATCATAACCTTGGTCACATACAAAAGATCAAAAGAAATACATAGAAGCTGAACTAACTACCTCTAATCTCGACACAAAAGTGTTTTGCTACCCATCACCATGGTAGCTTGATCAACATGTAACAAAAGAAGTTTTGCTAGCATTAAAGTCGAAGAATCAAGGATTGATGCTCCGAAGATTTAATTATAGCTTCTCCAAGAATTTATAAGGTTTTTGACCTAGAAAATCATTTTTCTCTTTCTCAAATGATGAAAAGTGTGAGTAATTACAACTTGTTGAAAATATCTTCCAAGTGAGATATTTACAGACAAGGCCACTTAGTGGAATAAGTGGCACCGCGCTATGTGCCCTGAGAGGCGCGCTAAGCATGGTCAGAAGAACACAACTTATTTCCCAAGAAGTGGGCTAAGCGCGATAGGACCTCACTTTTGGCGTTTTGAGCCTTTAGCTACTGGGTTTTTCATGAGCGCGCTCGTCTCAAGCTGAAAAGCTCGCTTAGCGCCCTATGCCGGCACAAAAACTTCAAAACATTCTTTTCAGTCCTTCTTTCTTGCACCAATTGTTCCTATCATCAAAAATAGGCAAGAAGAAATGTTAAAGAACATCAAAATGCTCAATATTCACAATATTTACACTAAAATCAAAAATTAACATAAAAACACTTAAACTACTAGATTTTAGACTAAACTGTAACGAAAACCAATTGAAAGGGCCATAAAATCAAGTTAAAGTATGCACAATTTGGCCCTTAACAATTTCAACTCCTTCATATTTCAAAAAATATAGAGAGATCTGATGTCAGGACATGTGGTCTTACATCACATTTGCTTCAAAATAGCAACAATCTCATACATGTCCATTACTCCCCCGGTCACATATAACCAATATTTCCCCTTAAGGCGAAAACTCAAATCTTCTGAAGTCTAAACCTCAACTAACAAAGTTCACACATCCCTGTCAAGAGGAAAACCCAAATCACCTGGCAGACATCTATGAACTTTCCAAGTTCACACAATAGTAACACATACAATGGAAGCCACACATATTAGAAATATATAAAACAGAAGCCATACATATTACTCAGAACATTAGAGTAAATTAGGGCAAAGATGTTTTGTTTAAAAGAAAAGCATGTCAAGATTAGATTTCGTTAATCCTTTTTAAACGTAACTGATTAATCAAGCATGCGAACTTAGTTTCAATCAATAAAATTGTGTATCCTTGTGAATCCGTTCATTTCTAAAGCGGGTCCGTGAATATTATTGTTTTAATTGCTAGATGATTTCACTAAATAGCAACTGAAACAAACAAACATAAAGATCGATACAAAGCGAATATTAAATTCCAAATCTACGTCTAGAGTTTGTTGCTTAATAGATGAAAAAATTAGATCAAGACTTGGAAAATCTAAGCCAAGAGTGATTCAAACCATAAATACATCATTAAAAACGAATATCTTCATCATCTATTGATCATAACCTTGGTCACATACAAAAGATCAAAAGAAATACATAGAAGCTGAACTAACTACCTCTAATCTCGACACAAAAGTGTTTTGCTACCCATCACCATGGTAGCTTGATCAACATGTAACAAAAGAAGTTTTGCTAGCATTAAAGTCGAAGAATCAAGGATTGATGCTCCGAAGATTTAATTATAGCTTCTCCAAGAATTTCTAAGATTTTTGACCTAGAAAATCATTTTTCTCTTTCTCAAATGATGAAAAGTGTGAGAAATTACAACATGTTGAAAATATCTTCCAAGTGAGATATTTACAGACAAGGCCACTTAGTGGAATAAGTGGCACCGCGCTATGTGCCCTGAGAGGCGCGCTAAGCATGGTCAGAAGAACACAACTTATTTCCCAAGAAGTGGGCTAAGCGCGATAGGACCTCACTTTTGGTGTTTTGAGCCTTTAGCTACTGGGTTTTTCATGAGCGCGCTCGTCTCAAGCTGAAAAGCTCGCTTAGCGCCCTATGCCGGCACGAAAACTTCAAAACATTCTTTTCAGTCCTTCTTTCTTGCACCAATTGTTCCTATCATCAAAAATAGGCAAGAAGAACTGTTAAAGAACATCAAAATGCTCAATATTCACAATATATACACTAAAATCAAAAATTAACATAAAAACACTTAAACTACTAGATTTTAGACTAAACTGTAAAGAAAACCAATTGAAAGGGCCATAAAATCAAGTTAAAGTATGCACAATTTGGCCATTAACAATTTCAACTCCTTCATATTTCAAAAAATATAGAGAGATCTGATGTCAGGACATTTGGTCTTACATCACATTTGCTTCAAAATAGCAACAATCTCATACATGTCCATTACTCCCCCGGTCACATATAACCAATATTTCCCCTTAAGGCGAAAACTCAAATCTTCTGAAGTCTAAACCTCAACTATCAAAGTTCACACATCCCTGTCAAGATGAAAACCCAAATCACCTGGCAGACATCTATGAACTTTCCAAGTTCACACAATAGTAACACATACAATGGAAGCCACACATATTAGAAATATATAAAACAGAAGCCATACATATTACTCATAACATTAGAGTAAATTAGGGCAAAGATGTTTTGTTTAAAAGAAAAGCATGTCAAGATTAGATTTCGTCAATCCTTTTTAAACGTAACTGATTAATCAAGCATGCGAACTTAGTTTCAATCAATAAAATTGTGTATCCTGGTGAATCCGTTCATTTCTAAAGCGGGTCCGTGAATATTATTGTTTTAATTGCTAGATGATTTCACTAAATAGCAACTGAAACAAACAAACATAAAGATCGATACAAAGCGAATATTAAATTCCAAATCTACGTCTAGAGTTTGTTGCTTAATAGATGAAAAAATTAGATCAAGACTTGGAAAATCTAAGCCAAGAGTGATTCAAACCATAAATACATCATTAAAAACGAATATCTTCATCATCTATTGATCATAACCTTGGTCACATACAAAAGATCAAAAGAAATACATAGAAGCTGAACTAATTACCTCTAATCTCGACACAAAAGTGTTTTGCTACCCATCACCATGGTAGCTTGATCAACATGTAACAAAAGAAGTTTTGCTAGCATTAAAGTCGAAGAATCAAGGATTGATGCTCCGAAGATTTAATTATAGCTTCTCCAAGAATTTCTAAGGTTTTTGACCTAGAAAATCATTTTTCTCTTTCTCAAATGATGAAAAGTGTGAGAAATTACAACTTCTTGAAAATATCTTCCAAGTGAGATATTTACAGACAAGGCCACTTAGTGGAATAAGTGGCACCGCGCTATGTGCCCTGAGAGGCGCGCTAAGCATGGTCAGAAGAACACAACTTATTTCCCAAGAAGTGGGCTAAGCGCGATAGGACCTCACTTTTGGAGTTTTGAGCCTTTAGCTACTGGGTTTTTCATGAGCACGCTCGTCTCAAGCTGAAAAGCTCGCTTAGCGCCCTATGCCGGCACGAAAACTTCAAAACATTCTTTTCAGTCCTTCTTTCTTGCACCAATTGTTCCTATCATCAAAAATAGGCAAGAAGAACTGTTAAAGAACATCAAAATCCTCAATATTCACAATATTTACACTAAAATCAAAAATTAACATAAAAACACTTAACTACTAGATTTTAGACTAAACTGTAAAGAAAACCAATTGAAAGGGCCATAAAATCAAGTTAAAGTATGCACAATTTGGCCCTTAACAATTTCAACTCCTTCATATTTCAAAAAATATAGAGAGATCGGATGTCAAGACATGTGGTCTTACATCACATCTGCTTCAAAATAGCAACAATCTCATACATGTCCATTACTCCCCCGGTCACATATAACCAATATTTCCCCTTAAGGCGAAAATCAAATCTTCTGAAGTCTAAACCTCAACTATCAAAGTTCACACATCCCTGTCAAGTGGAAAACCCAAATCACCTGGCAGACATCTATGAACTTTCCAAGTTCACACATTAGTAACACATACAATGGAAGCCACACATATTAGAAATATATAAAATAGAAGCCATACATATTACTCATAACATTAGAGTAAATTAGGGCAAAGATGTTTTGTTTAAAAGAAAAGCATGTCAAGATTAGATTTCGTTAATCCTTTTTAAACGTAACTGATTAATCAAGCATGCGAACTTAGTTTCAATCAATAAAATTGTGTATCCTTGCGAATCCGTTCATTTCTAAAGCGGGTCCGTGAATATTATTGTTTTAATTGCTAGATGATTTCACTAAATAGCAACTGAAACAAACAAACATAAAGATCGATACAAAGCGAATATTAAATTCCAAATCTACGTCTAGATTTTGTTGCTTAATAGATGAAAAAATTAGATCAAGACTTGGAAAATCTAAGCCAAGAGTGATTCAAACCATAAATACATCATTAAAAACGAATATCTTCATCATCTATTGATCATAACCTTGGTCACATACAAAAGATCAAAAGAAATACATAGAAGCTGAACTAACTACCTCTAATCTCGACACAAAAGTGTTTTGCTACCCATCACCATGGTAGCTTGATCAACATGTAACAAAAGAAGTTTTGCTAGCATTAAAGTCGAAGAATCAAGGATTGATGCTCCGAAGATTTAATTATAGCTTCTCCAAGAATTTCTAAGGTTTTTGAACTAGAAAATCATTTTTCTCTTTCTCAAATGATGAAAAGTGTGAGTAATTACAACTTGTTGAAAATATCTTCCAAGTGAGATATTTACAGACAAGGCCACTTAGTGGAATAAGTGGCACCGCGCTATGTGCCCTGAGAGGCGCGCTAAGCATGGTCAGAAGAACACAACTTATTTCCCAAGAAGTGGGCTAAGCGCGATAGGACCTCACTTTTGGCGTTTTGAGCCTTTAGCTACTGGGTTTTTCATGAGCGCGCTCGTCCCAAGCTGAAAAGCTCGCTTAGCGCCCTATGCCGGCACGAAAACTTCAAAACATTCTTTTCAGTCCTTCTTTCTTGCACCAATTGTTCCTATCATCAAAAATAGGCAAGAAGAAATGTTAAAGAACATCAAAATCCTCAATATTCACAATATTTACACTAAAATCAAAAATTAACATAAAAACACTTAAACTACTAGATTTTAGACTAAACTGTAACGAAAACCAATTGAAAGGGCCATAAAATCAAGTTAAAGTATGCACAATTTGGCCCTTAACAATTTCAACTCCTTCATATTTCAAAAAATATAGAGAGATCGGATGTCAGGACATGTGGTCTTACATCACATCTGCTTCAAAATAGCAACAATCTCATACATGTCCATTACTCCCCCGGTCACATATAACCAATATTTCCCCTTAAGGCGAAAACTCAAATCTTCTGAAGTCTAAACCTCAACTATCAAAGTTCACACATCCCTGTCAAGTGGAAAACCCAAATCACCTGGCAGACATCTATGAACTTTCCAAGTTCACACATTAGTAACATATACAATGGAAGCCACACATATTAGAAATATATAAAATAGAAGCCATACATATTACTCATAACATTAGAGTAAATTAGGGAAAAGATGTTTTGTTTAAAAGAAAAGCATGTCAAGATTAGATTTCGTTAATCCTTTTTAAACGTAACTGATTAATCAAGCATGCGAACCTAGTTTCAATCAATAAAATTGTGTATCCTTGCGAATCCGTTCATTTCTAAAGCGGGTCCGTGAATATTATTGTTTTAATTGCTAGATGATTTCACTAAATAGCAACTGAAACAAACAAACATAAAGATCGATACAAAGCGAATATTAAATTCCAAATCTACGTCTAGATTTTGTTGCTTAATAGATGAAAAAATTAGATCAAGACTTGGAAAATCTAAGCCAAGAGTGATTCAAACCATAAATACATCATTAAAAACGAATATCTTCATCATCTATTGATCATAACCTTGGTCACATACAAAAGATCAAAAGAAATACATAGAAGCTGAACTAACTACCTCTAATCTCGACACAAAAGTGTTTTGCTACCCATCACCATGGTAGCTTGATCAACATGTAACAAAAGAAGTTTTGCTAGCATTAAAGTCGAAGAATCAAGGATTGATGCTCCGAAGATTTAATTATAGCTTCTCCAAGAATTTATAAGGTTTTTGACCTAGAAAATCATTTTTCTCTTTCTCAAATGATGAAAAGTGTGAGTAATTACAACTTGTTGAAAATATCTTCCAAGTGAGATATTTACAGACAAGGCCACTTAGTGGAATAAGTGGCACCGCGCTATGTGCCCTGAGAGGCGCGCTAAGCATGGTCAGAAGAACACAACTTATTTCCCAAGAAGTGGGCTAAGCGCGATAGGACCTCACTTTTGGCGTTTTGAGCCGTTAGCTACTGGGTTTTTCATGAGCGCGCTCGTCTCAAGCTGAAAAGCTCGCTTAGCGCCCTATGCCGGCACAAAAACTTCAAAACATTCTTTTCAGTCCTTCTTTCTTGCACCAATTGTTCCTATCATCAAAAATAGGCAAGAAGAAATGTTAAAGAACATCAAAATGCTCAATATTCACAATATTTACACTAAAATCAAAAATTAACATAAAAACACTTAAACTACTAGATTTTAGACTAAAATGTAACGAAAACCAATTGAAAGGGCCATAAAATCAAGTTAAAGTATGCACAATTTGGCCCTTAACAATTTCAACTCCTTCATATTTCAAAAAATATAGAGAGATCTGATGTCAGGACATGTGGTCTTACATCACATTTGCTTCAAAATAGCAACAATCTCATACATGTCCATTACTCCCCCGGTCACATATAACCAATATTTCCCCTTAAGGCGAAAACTCAAATCTTCTGAAGTCTAAACCTCAACTAACAAAGTTCACACATCCCTGTCAAGAGGAAAACCCAAATCACCTGGCAGACATCTATGAACTTTCCAAGTTCACACAATAGTAACACATACAATGGAAGCCACACATATTAGAAATATATAAAACAGAAGCCATACATATTACTCAGAACATTAGAGTAAATTAGGGCAAAGATGTTTTGTTTAAAAGAAAAGCATGTCAAGATTAGATTTCGTTAATCCTTTTTAAACGTAACTGATTAATCAAGCATGCGAACTTAGTTTCAATCAATAAAATTGTGTATCCTTGTGAATCCGTTCATTTCTAAAGCGGGTCCGTGAATATTATTGTTTTAATTGCTAGATGATTTCACTAAATAGCAACTGAAACAAACAAACATAAAGATCGATACAAAGCGAATATTAAATTCCAAATCTACGTCTAGAGTTTGTTGCTTAATAGATGAAAAAATTAGATCAAGACTTGGAAAATCTAAGCCAAGAGAGATTCAAACCATAAATACATCATTAAAAACGAATATCTTCATCATCTATTGATCATAACCTTGGTCACATACAAAAGATCAAAAGAAATACATAGAAGCTGAACTAACTACCTCTAATCTCGACACAAAAGTGTTTTGCTACCCATCACCATGGTAGCTTGATCAACATGTAACAAAAGAAGTTTTGCTAGCATTAAAGTCGAAGAATCAAGGATTGATGCTCCGAAGATTTAATTATAGCTTCTCCAAGAATTTCTAAGATTTTTGACCTAGAAAATCATTTTTCTCTTTCTCAAATGATGAAAAGTGTGAGAAATTACAACATGTTGAAAATATCTTCCAAGTGAGATATTTACAGACAAGGCCACTTAGTGGAATAAGTGGCACCGCGCTATGTGCCCTGAGAGGCGCGCTAAGCATGGTCAGAAGAACACAACTTATTTCCCAAGAAGTGGGCTAAGCGCGATAGGACCTCACTTTTGGCGTTTTGAGCCTTTAGCTACTGGGTTTTTCATGAGCGCGCTCGTCTCAAGCTGAAAAGCTCGCTTAGCGCCCTATACCGGCACGAAAACTTCAAAACATTCTTTTCAGTCCTTCTTTCTTGCACCAATTGTTCCTATCATCAAAAATAGGCAAGAAGAACTGTTAAAGAACATCAAAATGCTCAATATTCACAATATATACACTAAAATCAAAAATTAACATAAAAACACTTAAACTATTAGATTTTAGACTAAACTGTAACGAAAACCAATTGAAAGGGCCATAAAATCAAGTTAAATTATGCACAATTTGGCCCTTAACAATTTCAACTCCTTCATATTTCAAAAAATATAGAGAGATCTGATGTCAGGACATGTGGTCTTACATCACATTTGCTTCAAAATAGCAACAATCTCATACATGTCCATTACTCCCCCGATCACATATAACCAATATTTCCCCTTAAGGCGAAAACTCAAATCTTCTGAAGTCTAAACCTCAACTATCAAAGTTCACACATCCCTGTCAAGAGGAAAACCCAAATCACCTGGCAGACATCTATGAACTTTCCAAGTTCACACAATAGTAACACATACAATGGAAGCCACACATATTAGAAATATATAAAACAGAAGCCATACATATTACTCAGAACATTAGAGTAAATTAGGGCAAAGATGTTTTGTTTAAAAGAAAAGCATGTCAAGATTAGATTTCGTTAATCCTTTTTAAACGTAACTGATTAATCAAGCATGCGAACTTAGTTTCAATCAATAAAATTGTGTATCCTTGTGAATCCGTTCATTTCTAAAGCGGGTCCGTGAATATTATTGTTTTAATTGCTAGATGATTTCACTAAATAGCAACTGAAACAAACAAACATAAAGATCGATACAAAGCGAATATTAAATTCCAAATCTACGTCTAGAGTTTGTTGGTCAATAGATGAAAAAATTAGATCAAGACTTGGAAAATCTAAGCCAAGAGTGATTCAAACCATAAATACATCATTAAAAACGAATATCTTCATCATCTATTGATCATAACCTTGGTCACATACAAAAGATCAAAAGAAATACATAGAAGCTGAACTAACTACCTCTAATCTCGACACAAAAGTGTTTTGCTACCCATCACCATGGTAGCTTGATCAACATGTAACAAAAGAAGTTTTGCTAGCATTAAAGTCGAAGAATCAAGGATTGATGCTCCGAAGATTTAATTATAGCTTCTCCAAGAATTTCTAAGATTTTTGACCTAGAAAATCATTTTTCTCTTTCTCAAATGATGAAAAGTGTGAGAAATTACAACATGTTGAAAATATCTTCCAAGTGAGATATTTACAGACAAGGCCACTTAGTGGAATAAGTGGCACCGCGCTATGTGCCCTGAGAGGCGCGCTAAGCATGGTCAGAAGAACACAACTTATTTCCCAAGAAGTGGGCTAAGCGCGATAGGACCTCACTTTTGGCGTTTTGAGCCTTTAGCTACTGGGTTTTTCATGAGCGCGCTCGTCTCAAGCTGAAAAGCTCGCTTAGCGCCCTATGCCGGCACGAAAACTTCAAAACATTCTTTTCAGTCCTTCTTTCTTGCACCAATTGTTCCTATCATCAAAAATAGGCAAGAAGAACTGTTAAAGAACATCAAAATGCTCAATATTCACAATATATACACTAAAATCAAAAATTAACATAAAAACACTTAAACTACTAGATTTTAGACTAAACTGTAAAGTAAACCAATTGAAAGGGCCATAAAATCAAGTTAAATTATGCACAATTTGGCCCTTAACAATTTCAACTCCTTCATATTTCAAAAAATATAGAGAGATCTGATGTCAGGACATGTGGTCTTACATCACATTTGCTTCAAAATAGCAACAATCTCATACATGTCCATTACTCCCCCGGTCACATATAACCAATATTTCCCCTTAAGGCGAAAACTCAAATCTTCTGAAGTCTAAACCTCAACTAACAAAGTTCACACATCCCTGTCAAGAGGAAAACCCAAATCACCTGGCAGACATCTATGAACTTTCCAAGTTCACACAATAGTAACACATACAATGGAAGCCACACATATTAGAAATATATAAAACAGAAGCCATACATATTACTCAGAACATTAGAGTAAATTAGGGCAAAGATGTTTTGTTTAAAAGAAAAGCATGTCAAGATTAGATTTCGTTAATCCTTTTTAAACGTAACTGATTAATCAAGCATGCGAACTTAGTTTCAATCAATAAAATTGTGTATCCTTGTGAATCCGTTCATTTCTAAAGCGGGTCCGTGAATATTATTGTTTTAATTGCTAGATGATTTCACTAAATAGCAACAGAAACAAACAAACATAAAGATCGATACAAAGCGAATATTAAATTCCAAATCTACGTCTAGAGTTTGTTGCTCAATAGATGAAAAAATTAGATCAAGACTTGGAAAATCTAAGCCAAGAGTGATTCAAACCATAAATACATCATTAAAAACGAATATCTTCATCATCTATTGATCATAACCTTGGTCACATACAAAAGATCAAAAGAAATACATAGAAGCTGAACTAACTACCTCTAATCTCGACACAAAAGTGTTTTGCTACCCATCACCATGGTAGCTTGATCAACATGTAACAAAAGAAGTTTTGCTAGCATTAAAGTCGAAGAATCAAGGATTGATGCTCCGAAGATTTAATTATAGCTTCTCCAAGAATTTCTAAGATTTTTGACCTAGAAAATCATTTTTCTCTTTCTCAAATGATGAAAAGTGTGAGAAATTACAACATGTTGAAAATATCTTCCAAGTGAGATATTTACAGACAAGGCCACTTAGTGGAATAAGTGGCACCGCGCTATGTGCCCTGAGAGGCGCGCTAAGCATGGTCAGAAGAACACAACTTATTTCCCAAGAAGTGGGCTAAGCGCGATAGGACCTCACTTTTGGCGTTTTGAGCCTTTAGCTACTGGGTTTTTCATGAGCGCGCTCGTCTCAAGCTGAAAAGCTCGCTTAGCGCCCTATGCCGGCACGAAAACTTCAAAACATTCTTTTCAGTCCTTCTTTCTTGCACCAATTGTTCCTATCATCAAAAATAGGCAAGAAGAACTGTTAAAGAACATCAAAATGCTCAATATTCACAATATATACACTAAAATCAAAAATTAACATAAAAACACTTAAACTACTAGATTTTAGACTAAACTGTAAAGTAAACCAATTGAAAGGGCCATAAAATCAAGTTAAATTATGCACAATTTGGCCCTTAACAATTTCAACTCCTTCATATTTCAAAAAATATAGAGAGATCTGATGTCAGGACATGTGGTCTTACATCACATTTGCTTCAAAATAGCAACAATCTCATACATGTCCATTACTCCCCCGGTCACATATAACCAATATTTCCCCTTAAGGCGAAAACTCAAATCTTCTGAAGTCTAAACCTCAACTAACAAAGTTCACACATCCCTGTCAAGAGGAAAACCCAAATCACCTGGCAGACATCTATGAACTTTCCAAGTTCACACAATAGTAACACATACAATGGAAGCCACACATATTAGAAATATATAAAACAGAAGCCATACATATTACTCAGAACATTAGAGTAAATTAGGGCAAAGATGTTTTGTTTAAAAGAAAAGCATGTCAAGATTAGATTTCGTTAATCCTTTTTAAACGTAACTGATTAATCAAGCATGCGAACTTAGTTTCAATCAATAAAATTGTGTATCCTTGTGAATCCGTTCATTTCTAAAGCGGGTCCGTGAATATTATTGTTTTAATTGCTAGATGATTTCACTAAATAGCAACAGAAACAAACAAACATAAAGATCGATACAAAGCGAATATTAAATTCCAAATCTACGTCTAGAGTTTGTTGCTCAATAGATGAAAAAATTAGATCAAGACTTGGAAAATCTAAGCCAAGAGTGATTCAAACCATAAATACATCATTAAAAACGAATATCTTCATCATCTATTGATCATAACCTTGGTCACATACAAAAGATCAAAAGAAATACATAGAAGCTGAACTAACTACCTCTAATCTCGACACAAAAGTGTTTTGCTACCCATCACCATGGTAGCTTGATCAACATGTAACAAAAGAAGTTTTGCTAGCATTAAAGTCGAAGAATCAAGGATTGATGCTCCGAAGATTTAATTATAGCTTCTCCAAGAATTTCTAAGATTTTTGACCTAGAAAATCATTTTTCTCTTTCTCAAATGATGAAAAGTGTGAGAAATTACAACATGTTGAAAATATCTTCCAAGTGAGATATTTACAGACAAGGCCACTTAGTGGAATAAGTGGCACCGCGCTATGTGCCCTGAGAGGCGCGCTAAGCATGGTCAGAAGAACACAACTTATTTCCCAAGAAGTGGGCTAAGCGCGATAGGACCTCACTTTTGGCGTTTTGAGCCTTTAGCTACTGGGTTTTTCATGAGCGCGCTCGTCTCAAGCTGAAAAGCTCGCTTAGCGCCCTATGCCGGCACGAAAACCTTAAAACATTCTTTTCAGTCCTTCTTTCTTGCACCAATTGTTCCTATCATCAAAAATAGGCAAGAAGAACTGTTAAAGAACATCAAAATGCTCAATATTCACAATATATACACTAAAATCAAAAATTAACATAAAAACACTTAAACTACTAGATTTTAGACTAAACTGTAAAGTAAACCAATTGAAAGGGCCATAAAATCAAGTTAAATTATGCACAATTTGGCCCTTAACAATTTCAACTCCTTCATATTTCAAAAAATATAGAGAGATCTGATGTCAGGACATGTGGTCTTACATCACATTTGCTTCAAAATAGCAACAATCTCATACATGTCCATTACTCCCCCGGTCACATATAACCAATATTTCCCCTTAAGGCGAAAACTCAAATCTTCTGAAGTCTAAACCTCAACTAACAAAGTTCACACATCCCTGTCAAGAGGAAAACCCAAATCACCTGGCAGACATCTATGAACTTTCCAAGTTCACACAATAGTAACACATACAATGGAAGCCACACATATTAGAAATATATAAAACAGAAGCCATACATATTACCCATAACATTAGAGTAAATTAGGGCAAAGATGTTTTGTTTAAAAGAAAAGCATGTCAAGATTAGATTTCGTTAATCCTTTTTAAACGTAACTGATTAATCAAGCATGCGAACTTAGTTTCAATCAATAAAATTGTGTATCCTTGCGAATCCGTTCATTTCTAAAGCGGGTCCGTGAATATTATTGTTTTAATTGCTAGATGATTTCACTAAATAGCAACTGAAACAAACAAACATTAAGATCGATACAAAGCGAATATTAACTTCCAAATCTACGTCTAGAGTTTGTTGCTCAATAGATGAAAAAATTAGATCAAGACTTGGAAAATCTAAGCCAAGAGTGATTCAAACCATAAATACATCATTAAAAACGAATATCTTCATCATCTATTGATCATAACCTTGGTCACATACAAAAGATCAAAAGAAATACATAGAAGCTGAACTAACTACCTCTAATCTCGACACAAAAGTGTTTTGCTACCCATCACCATGGTAGTTTGATCAACATAAAACAAAAGAAGTTTTGCTAGCATTAAAGTCGAAGAATCAAGGATTGATGCTCCGAAGATTTAATTATAGCTTCTCCAAGAATTTCTAAGATTTTTGACCTAGAAAATCATTTTTCTCTTTCTCAAATGATGAAAAGTGTGAGAAATTACAACTTGTTGAAAATATCTTCCAAGTGAGATATTTACAGACATGGCCACTTAGTGGAATAAGTGGCACCGCGCTATGTGCCCTGAGAGGCGCGCTAAGCATGGTCAGAAGAACACAACTTATTTCCCAAGAAGTGGGCTAAGCGCGATAGGACCTCACTTTTGGCGTTTTGAGCCTTTAGCTACTGGGTTTTTCATGAGCGCGCTCGTCTCAAGCTGAAAAGCTCGCTTAGCGCCCTATGCCGGCACGAAAACTTCAAAACATTCTTTTCAGTCCTTCTTTCTTGCACCAATTGTTCCTATCATAAAAAATAGGCAAGAAGAACTGTTAAAGAACATCAAAAATCTCAATATTCACAATATTTACACTAAAATAAAAAATTAACATAAAAACACTTAAGCTACTAGATTTTAGACTAAACTATAAAGAAAACCAATTGAAAGGGCCATAAAATCAAGTTAAAGTATGCACAATTTGGCCCTTAACAATTTCAACACCTTCATATTTCAAAAAATATAGAGAGATCTGATGTCAGAACATGTGGTCTTACATCACATCTGCTTCAAAATAGCAACAATCTCATACATGTCCATTACTCCCCCGGTCACATATAACCAATATTTCCCCTTAAGGAGAAAACTCAAATCTTCTGAAGTATAAACCTCAACTATCAAAGTTCACACATCCCTGTCAAGAGGAAAACCCAAATCACCTGGCAGACAACTATGAACATTCCAACTTCACACATTAGTAACACTTACAATGGAAGCCACACATATTAGAAATATATAAAACATAAGCCATACATATTACTCATAACATTAGAGTAAATTAGGGCAAAGATGTTTTGTTTCAAAGAAAAGCATGTCAAGATTAGATTTCGTTAATCCTTTTTAAACGTAATTGATTAATCAAGCATGCGAATTAGTTTCAATCAATAAAATTGTGTATCCTTATGAATCGGTTCATTTCTAAAGCGGGTCCGTGAATATTATTGTTTTAATTGCTAGATGATTTCACTAAATAGCAACTGAAACAAACAAACATAAAGATCGATACAAAGCGAGTATTAAATTCCAAATCTACGTCTAGAGTTTGTTGGTTAATAGATGAAAAAATTAGATCAAGACTTGGAAAATCTAAGCCAAGAGTGATTCAAACCATAAATACATCATTAAAAACGAATATCTTCATCATCTATTGATCATAACCTTGGTCACATACAAAAGATCAAAAGAAATACATAGAAGCTGAACTAACTACCTCTAATCTCGACACAAAAGTGTTTTGCTACCCATCATCATGGTAGCTTGATCAACATGTAACAAAAGAAGTTTTGCTAGCATTAAAGTCGAAGAATCGAGGATTGATGCTCCAAAGATTTAATTATAGCTTCTCCAAGAGTTTCTAAGGTTTTTGACCTAGAAAATCATTTTTCTCTTTCTCAAATACTGAAAAGTGTGAGAAAGTACAAGTTGTTGAAAATATCTTCCAAGTGAGATATTTACAGACACGGCCACTTAGTGCAATAAGTGGCACCGCGCTATGTTCCCTGAGAGGCGCGCTAAGCATGGTCAGAAAAACACAACTTATTTCCCAAGAAGTGGGCTAAGCACGATAGGAGCTCATTTATGGCGTTTTGAGCCTTTAGCTACTGGGTTTTTCATGAGCGCGTTGGTCTCAACCTGAAAAGCTCAGCGCCCTATGCCGATACGAAAACTTCAAAACATGCTTTTCAGTCCTTCTTTCTTGCACCAATTGTTCCTATCATCAAAAATAGGCAAGAAGAACTGTTAAAGAACATCAAAATTCTCAATATTCACAATATTTACACTAAAATCAAAAATTAACTTAAAAACACTTAAACTACTAGATTTTAGACTAAACTGTAAACAAAACCAATTGAAAGGGCCATAAAATCAAGTTAAAGTATGCACAATTTGGCCCTTTAAAATTACAACTCCTTCAAATTTCAAAAAATCTAGAGAGATCTGATGTCAGGACATGTGGTCTTACATCACATTTGCTTCAAAATAGCAACAATCTCATACATGTCCATTACTCCCCCTGTCACATATAACCAATATTTCCCCTTAAGGCGAAAACTCAAATCTTCTGTAGTCTAAACCTCAACAACCTAAGTTCACACATCCCTGTCAAGAGGAAAACCCAAATCACCTGGCAGACAACTATGAACTTTCCAAGTTCACACATTAGAAAGACATACAATAGAAGCCACACATATTAGAAATATATAAAACATAAGCCATACATATTACTCATAACATTAGAGTAAATTAGGGCAAAGATGTTTTGTTTCAAAGAAAAGCATGTCAAGATTAGATTTCGTTAATCCTTTTTAAATGTATCCGATTAATCAAGCGTGCAAACTTTGTTTCAATCAATAAAATTGTGTATCCTTGCGAATCCGTTCATTTCTAAAGCGGGTCCGTGAATATTATTGTTTTAATTGCTAGATGATTTCACTAAATAGCAACTAAAACAAAAAAAACATAAAGATCGATACAAAGCGAATATTAACTTCCAAATCTACGTCTAGTGTTTATTGGTTAATAGATGAAATAATTAGATAAAGACTTGGAAAATCTATGCCAAGAGTGATTCAAACCATAAATACGTCATTAAAAGCGAATATCTTCATCATCTATTGATCATAACCTTGTTCACATACAAAAGATCAAAAGAAATACATAAAAGCAGAATTAACTACCTCTAATCTCGACACAAAAGTGTTTTGCTACCCATCATCATGGTAGCTTGATCAACATGTAACAAAAGAAGTTTTGCTAGCATTAAAGTCGATGAATCGAGGATTGATGCTCCAAAGATTTAATTATAGCTTCTCCAAGAGTTTCTAAGGTTTTTGACCTAGAAAATCATTTTTCTCTTTCTCAAATACTGAAAAGTGTGAGAAAGTACAAGTTGTTGAAAATATCTTCCAAGTGAGATATTTACAGACACGGCCACTTAGTGCAATAAGTGGCACCGCGCTATGTTCCCTGAGAGGCGCGCTAAGCATGGTCAGAAAAACACAACTTATTTCCTAAGAAGTGGGCTAAGCGCGATAGGAGCTCATTTATGGCGTTTTGAGCCTTTAGCTACTGGGTTTTTCATGAGCTCGTTGGTCTCAAGCTGAAAAGCTCAGCGCCCTATGCCGATACGAAAACTTCAAAACATGCTTTTCAGTCCTTCTTTCTTACACCAACTGTTCCTATCATCAAAAATAGGCAAGAAGAACTGTTAAAGAACATCAAAATTCTCAATATTCACAATATTTACACTAAAATCAAAAATTAACTTAAAAACACTTAAACTACTAGATTTTAGACTAAACTGTAAACAAAACCAATTGAAAGGGCCATAAAATCAAGTTAAAGTATGCACAATTTGGCCCTTTAAAATTACAACTCCTTCAAATTTCAAAAAATCTAGAGAGATCTGATGTCAGGACATGTGGTCTTACATCACATCTGCTTCAAAATAGCAACAATCTCATACATGTCCATTACTCCCCCTGTCACATATAACCAATATTTCCCCTTAAGGCGAATACTCAAATCTTCTGCAGTCTAAACCTCAACAACCTAAGTTCACACATCCCTGTCAAGAGGAAAACCCAAATCACCTGGCAGACAACTATGAACTTTCCAAGTTCACACATTAGAAAGACATACAATAGAAGCCACACATATTAGAAATATATAAAACATAAGCCATACATATTACTCATAACATTAGAGTAAATTAGGGCCAAGATGTTTTGTTTCAAAGAAAAGCATGTCAAGATTAGATTTCGTTAATCCTTTTTAAATGTATCCGATTAATCAAGCGTGCAAACTTTGTTTCAATCAATAAAATTGTGTATCCTTGCGAATCCGTTCATTTCTAAAGCGGGTCCGTGAATATTATTGTTTTAATTGCTAGATGATTTCACTAAATAGCAACTAAAACAAAAAAAACATAAAGATCGATACAAAGCGAATATTAACTTCCAAATCTACGTCTAGTGTTTGTTGGTTAATAGATGAAATAATTAGATAAAGACTTGGAAAATCTATGCCAAGAGTGATTCAAACCATAAATACGTCATCAAAAGAGAATATCTTCATCATCTATTGATCATAACCTTGTTCACATACAAAAGATCAAAAGAAATACATAAAAGCAAAATTAACTACCTCTAATCTCGACACAAAAGTGTTTTGCTACCCATCACAATGGTAGCTTGATCAACATGTAACAAAAGAAGTTTTGCTAGCATTAAAGTCGAAGAATCGAGGATTGATGGTCCAAAGATTTAATTATAGCTTCTCCAAGAGTTTCTAAGGTTTTTGACCTAGAAAATCATTTTTCTCTTTCTCAAATACTAAAAAGTGTGAGAAAGTACAAGTTGTTGAAAATATCTTCCAAGTGAGATATTTACAGACAAGGCCACTTAGTGCAATAAGTGGCACCGTGCTATGTGCCCTGAGAGGCGCGCTAAGCATGGTCAGAAGAACACAACTTATTTCCCAAGAAGTGGGCTAAGCGCGATAGGAGCTCACTTATGGCGTTTTGAGCCTTTAGCTACTGGGTTTTTCATGAGCGCGCTGGTCTCAAGCTGAAAAGCTCGCTTAGCGCCCTATGTCGGCACAAAAACTTCAAAACATGCTTTTCAGTCCGTCTTTCTTGCACCAATTGTTCCTATCATCAAAAATAGGCAAGAAGAACTGTTAAAGAACATCAAAATGCTCAATATTCACAATATTTACACTAAAATAAAAAATTAACATAAAAACACTTAAATTACTAGATTTTAGACTAAACTGTAAAGAAAACGAATTGAAAGCGCCATAAAATCAAGTTAAAGTATGCACAATTTGGCCCTTAAAAATTACAACTCCTTCAAATTTCAAAAAATCTAGAGAGATCTGATGTCACGACATGTGGTCTTACATCACATCTACTTCAAAATAGCAACAATCTCATACATGTCCATTACTCCCCCTCTCACATATAACCAATATTTCCCCTTAAGGCAAAAACTCAAATCTTCTGAAGTCTAAACCTCAACTACCTAAGTTCACACATCCCTGTCAAGAGGAAAACCCAAGTCACCTGGCAGACAACTATGAACTTTCCATGTTCACACATTTGAAACACATACAATAGAAGCCACACATATTAGAAATATATAAAACATAAGCCATACATATTACTCATTACATTGGACTAAATTAGGGCAAAGATGTTTTGTTTCAAAGAAAAGCATGTCAAGATTAGATTTCGTTAATCCTTTTTAAACGTATCCGATTAATCAAGCGTGCGAACTTAGTTTCAATCAATAGAATTGTGTATCCTTGCGAATCCGTTCATTTCTAAAGCGGGTCCGTGAATATTATTGTTTTAATTGCTAGATGATTTCACTAAATAGCAACTAAAACAAAAAAACATAAAGATCGATACAAAGCGAATATTAACTTCCAAATCTACGTCTAGAGTTTGTTGGTTAATAGATGAAAAAATTAGATCAAGACTTGGAAAATCTATGCCAAGAGTGATTCAAACCATAAATACGTCATTAAAACCGAATATCTTCATCATCTATTGATCATAACCTTGTTCACATACAAAAGATCAAAAGAAATACATAAAAGCAGAATTAACTACCTCTAATCTCGACACAAAAGTGTTTTGCTACCCATCACCATGGTAGCTTGATCAACATGTAACAAAAGAAGTTTTGCTAGCATTAAAGTCGAAGAATCGAGGATTCATGCTCCAAAGATATAATTATAGCTTCTCCAAGAGTTTCTAAGGTTTTTGACCTAGAAAATCATTTTTCTCTTTCTCAAATACTGAAAAGTGTGAGAAAGTACAAGGTGTTGAAAATATCTTCCAAGTGAGATATTTACAGACAAGCCCACTTAGTGCAATAAGTGGCACCGCGCTATGTGCCCTGAGAGGTGCGCTAAGCATGGTCAGAAGAACATAACTTATTTCCCAAGAAGTGGGCTAAGCGTGATAGGAGCTCACTTATGGCGTTTTCAGCCTTTAGCTACTGGGTTTTTCATGAGCGCGCTGGTCTCAAGCTGAAAAGCTCGCTTACCGCCCTATGACGGCACAAAAACTTCAAAACATGCTTTTCAGTCCTTCTTTCTTGCACCAATTGTTCCTATCATCAAAAAATGGGCAAGAAGAACTGTAAAAGAACATCAAAATGCTCAATATTCACAATATTTACACTAAAATAAAAAATTTACATAAAAACACTTAAACTACTAGATTTTAGACTAAACTGTAAAGAAAACAAATTGAAAGGGCCATAAAATCAAGTTAAAGTATGCACAATTTGGCACTTAACAAATACAACTCCTTCAAATTTCAAAAAATCTAGAGAGATCTGATGTCAGGACATGTGCTCTTACATCACATCTGCTTCAAAATAGCAACAATCTCATACATGTCCATTACTCCCCCTGTCATATATAACCAATATTTCCCCTTAAGGCGAAAACTGAAATCTTCTGAAGTCTAAACCTCAACTACCTAAGTTCACACATCCCTGTCAAGAGGAAAACCCAAATCACCTGGCAGACAACTATGAACTTTCCAAGTTCACACATTAGAAACACATACAATAGAAGCCACACATATTAGAAATATATAAAACAGAAGCCATACGTATTACTCATAACATTTGAGTAAATTAGGGCAAAGATGTTTTGTTTCAAAGAAAAGAATGTCAAGATTAGATTTCGTTAATCCTTTTTAAACGTATCCGATTAATCAAGCGTGCGAACTTAGTTTCAATCAATAGAATTGCGTATCCTTGCGAATCCGTTCATTTCTAAAGCGGGTCCGTGAATATTATTGTTTTAATTGCTAGATGATTTCACTAAAAAGCAACTAAAATAAAAAAACATAAAGATCGATACAAAGCGAATATTAACTTCCAAATCTACGTCTAGAGTTTGTTGGTTAATAGATGAAAAAATTAGATCAAGACTTGGAAAATCTATGCCAAGAGTGATTCAAACCATAAATACGTATTAAAAGCGAATATCTTCATCATCTATTGATCATAACCTTGTTCACATACAAAAGATCAAAACAAATACATAAAAGCAGAATTAACTACCTCTAATCTCGACACAAAAGTGTTTTGCTACCCATCACCATGGTAGCATGATCAACATGTAAGAAAAGAAGCTTTGCTAGCATTAAAGTCATGGAATCGAGGATTGATGCTCCAAAGATTTAATTATAGCTTCTCCAAGAGTTTCTAAGGTTTTTGACCTAGAAAATTATTTTTCTCTTTCTCGAATTCTTAAAAGTGTGAGAAAGTACAAGTTATTGAAAATACCTTCCAAGTGAGATATTTACAGACAAGGCCACTTAGTGCAGTAAGTGGCACCGCGCTATGTGCCCTGAGAGGCGCGCTAAGCATGGTCAGAAGAACACAACTTATTTCCCATTAAGTGGGCTAAGCGCGATAGGAGCTCACTTATGGCGTTTTCAGCCTTTAGCTACAGGGTTTTGCATGAGCCCGCTGGTCTCAAGCTGAAAAGCTCGCTTAGCGCGCTATGCCGGCACAAAAACTTTAAAACTTGCTCTTCAGTCCTTCTTTCTTGCACCAATTGTTCCTATCATCAAAAATAGTCAAGAAGAACTGTTAAAGAACATCAAAATGCTCAATATTCACAATATTTACACTAAAATCGAAAATTAACATAAAGACACTTAAACTACTAGATTTTAGACTAAACTGTAAAGAATACCAATTGAAAGGGCCATAAAATCAAGTTAAAGTATGCATAATTTGGCCATTAACAATCACAACACCTTCAAATTTCAAAAAATCTAGAGAGATCTGATGTCAGGACATGTGGTCTTACATCACATCTGCTTCAAAATTGCAACAATCTCATACATGTCCATTACTCCCCCTGTCACATATAACCAATATTTCCCCTTAAGGCGAAAACACAAATCTTCTAAAGTCTAAATCTAAACTACCTATGTTCACACATCCCTTTCAAGAGGAAAACCCAAATCACCTGGCAGACAACTATGAGCTTTCCAAGTTCACACATTAGAAACACATACAATAGAAGCCACACATATTAGAAATATATAAAACAGAAGCCATACATATTACTGATAACATTAGAGTAAATTAGGGTAAAGATGTTTTCTTTCAAAGAATGGCATTTCAAGATTAGATTTCGTTAATCCTTTTTAAATGTATCCGAATAATCAAGCGCGCGGACTTAGTTTCAATCAATAAAATTGTGTATCCTTGCGAATCCGTTCATTTTTAAAGCGAGTCCGTGAATATTATTGTTTTAATTCCTAGATGATTTCACTAAATAGCAACTGAAAGAAACAAACATAAAGATCGATACAAAGCGAATATTAACTTCCAAATCTACGTCTGGAGTTTGTTGGTTAATAGATGAAAAAATTATATCAAGACTTGGAAAATCTATGTCAAGAGTGATTCAAACCATAAATACATCATTAAAAGCGAATATCTTCATAATCTATTGATCATAACCTTGTTCACATACAAAAGATCAAAAGAAATACATAAAAGCAGATTTAACTACCTCTAAACTCGACACAAAAGTGTTTTGCTACCCATCACCATGGTAGCTTGATCAACATGTAAGAAAAGAAGTTTTGCTAGCATTAAAGTCGAAGAATCGAGGATTGAAGCTCCAAAGATTTAATTATAGCTTCTCTAAGAGTTTCTAAGGTTTTTGACCTAAAAACTCATTTTTCTCTTTCTCAAATGCTGAAAAGTGTAAGAAAGTACAATTTGTTGAAAATATCTTCCAAGTGAGATATTTACAGACAAGGCCACTTAGTGCAATACGTGGCACCGTGCTATGTGCCCGGAGAGGCGGGCTAAGCATGGTCAGAAGAACACAACATATTTCCCAGGAAGTGGGCTAAGCGCGATAGGAGCTCACTTATGGCGTTTTGAGCCTTTAGCTATTGGGTTTTTCATGAGTGCGCTGGTCTCAAGCTGAAAAGCTCGCTTAGCACCCTATGCCGACACGAAAACTTCAAAACATGCTTTTCAGTCCTTCTTTCTTGCACCAATTGTTCCTATCATCAAAAATAGGCAAGAAGAACTGTTAAAGAACATCAAAATGCTCAATATTCACAATATTTACACTAAAATCAAAAATTAACATAAAGAACATTAAACTACTAGATTAAAGACTAAACTGTAAAGAAAAGCAATTGAAAGGGCCATAAAATCAAGTTAAAGTATGCACAATTTGGCCCTTAACAATTACAACTCCTTCAAATTTCAAAAAAACTTGAGAGATTTGATGTTAGGACATGTAATCTTACATCACATCTGCTTCAAAATAGCAACAATCTCATACATGTCCATTACTCCCCCTGTCACATATAACCAATATTTCCCCTTAAGGCGAAAAATCAAATCTTATGAAGTCTAAACCTCAACTACCTAAGTTCAGGCATCCCTGTCAAGAGGAAAACCCAAATTACCTGGCAGACAACTATGAACTTTCCAAGTTCACACATTAGAAACGCATACAATAGAAGCCACACATATTAGAAATATATAAAACAGAAGCCATACATATTACTCATAACATTAGAGTAAATTAGGGCAAAGATGTTTTGTTTTAAAGAAAAGCATGTCAAGATTAGTTTTCGTTAATCCTTTTTAAACGTATCCGATTAATCAAGCGTGCGAACTTAGTTTCAATCAATAAAATTGTGTATCCTTGCGAATCTGTTCATTTCTAAAGCGGGTCCGTGAATATTATTGTTTTAATTGCTAGATGATTTCACTAAATAGCAACTGAAACAAACAAACATAAACATCGATACAAAGCGAATATTAACTTCCAAATCTACGTCTGGAGTTTGTTGGTTAATACATGAAAAAATTATATCAAGACTTCGAAAATCTATGTCAAGAGTGATTCAAACCATAAATACATCATTAAAAGCGAATATCTTCATCATCTATTGATCATAACCTTGTTCACGTACAAAAGATCAAAAGAAATACATAAAAGCAGATTTAACTACCTCTAAACTCGACACAAAAGTGTTTTGCTACCCATCACCATGGTAGCTTGATCAACATGTAAGAAAAGAAGCTTTGCTAGCATTAAAGTCGAAGAATCGAGGATTGAAGCTCCAAATATTTAATTATATCTCTTCGAAGAGTTTCTAAGGGTTTTGACCTAAAAACTCATTTTTCTCTTTCTCAAATGCTGAAAAGTGTAAGAAAGTACAAGTTGTCGAAAATATCTTCCAAGTGAGATATTTACAGACAAGGCCACTTAGTGTAATACGTGGCACTGTGCTATGTGCCCGGAGAGGCGGGCTAAGCATGGTCAGAAGAACACAACTTATTTTCCAGGAAGTGGGCTAAGCGCGATAGGAGCTCACTTATGGCGTTTTGAGCCTTTAGCTACATGGTTTTTCATGAGCGCGCTGGTCTCAAGCTGAAAAGCTCGCTTAGCGCCCTATGCCGGCACGAATACTTCAAAACATGCTTTTCAGTCCTTCTTTCTTGCACCAATTGTTCCTATCATCAAAAATAGGAAAGAAGAACTGTTAAAGAACATCAAAATGCTCAATATTCACAATATTTACACTAAAATAAAAAATTAACATAAAGAACCTTAAACTACTAGATTAAAGACTAAACTGTAAAGAAAAGCAATTGAAAGGGCCATAAAATCAAGTTAAAGTATGCACAATTTGGCCTTTAGCAATTACAACTCCATCAAATTTCAAAAAATCTAGAGATATCTGATGTCAGGACATACGGTCTTACATCACATCTGCTTCAAAATAGCAACAATCTCATAGATGTCCATTACTCCCCCTGTCACATATAACCAACATTTCCCCTTAAGGCGAAAACTCAAATCTTCTGAAGTCTAAACCTCAACTACCTAAGTTCACACATCCCTGTCAAGAGGAAAACCCAAATCACCTGGCAGACAAATATGAACTTTCCAAGTTCACACATTAGAAACACATACATTAGAAGCCACACATATTAGAAATATATAAAACAGAAGCCATACATAATACTCATAACATTAGAGTAAATTAGGGCAAAGATGTTTTGTTTCAAATAAAAGCATGTCAAGATTAGATTTAATTAATCCTTTTAAACGTATCCAATTAATCAAGCGTGCAAACTTATTTTCAATCAATAAAATTGTGTATCCTTGCGAATCCGGTCATTTCTAAAGCGGGTCCGTGAATATTATAGTTTTAATTGCTAGATGATTTGACTAAATAACAACTGAAACAAACAAACATAAAGATCGATACAAAGCGAATATTAACTTCCAAATCTACGTCTAGAGTTTGTTGGTTAATAGATGAAAAAATTAGATCAAGATTTGGAAAATCTATGTCAAGAGTGATTCAAACCATAAATACATCATTAAAAGCGAATATCTTCATCATCTATTGATTATAACCTTGTCCACATACAAAAGATCAAAAGAAATAAATAAAAGCCGAATTAACTACCTCTAATCTCGACACAAAAGTGTTTTGCTACCCATCACCATGGTAGCTTGATCAACATGTAAGAAAAGAAGCTTTGCTAACATTAAAGTCGAAGAATCGAGGATTGATGCTCCAAAGATTTAATTATAGCTTCTCCAAGAGTTTCTAAGGTTTTTGACCTAGAAAATCATTTTTCTCTTTCTCAAATGCTGAAAAGTGTGAGAAAGTACAAGTTGTTGAAAATATCTTCCAAGTGAGATATTTACAGACAAGGCCACTTAGTGCAGTAAGTGGCACCGCGCTATGTGCCCTGAGAGGCGCTCTAAGCATGGTCAGAAGAACACAACTGATTTCCCAGGAAGTGGGCTAAGCGCGATAGGAGCTCACTTATGGTGCTTTGAGCCTTTAGCTACTGGGTTTTTCATGAGCGCGCTGGTCGCAAGCTGAAAAGCTCGCTTATGGCGCTATGCCGGCACGAAGACTTAAAAAATTGCTTTTCAGTCCTTCTTTCTTGAACCAATTGTCCCTATCATCAAAAATAGGCAAGAAGAATTGTTAAAGAACATCAAAATGCCCAATATTCACAATAATTACACTAGAATCGAAAATTAACATAAAGACACTTAAACTACTATATTTTAGATTAAACTGTAAAGAAAACCAATTGAAAGGGCCATAAAATCAAGTTAAAGTATGCATAATTTGGCCATTAACAATTACAACCCCTTCAAATTTCAAAAAATCTAGAGAGATCTGATGTCAGGACATGTGGTCTTACATCACATCTGCTTCAAAATTGCAACAATCTCATACATGTCCATTACTCCCCCTGTCACATATAACCAATATTTCCCCTTAAGGCGAAAACACAAATCTTCTAAAGTCTAAATCTCAACTACCATAGTTCACACATCCCTTTCAAGAAGAAAACCCAAATCACCTGGCAGACAACTATGAACTTTTCAAGTTCATACATTAGAAACACATACAACAGAAGCCACACATATTAGAAATATAGAAAACCAAAGCCATACCTAATACTCACAACATTAGAGTAAATTAGGGCAAAGATGTTTTGTTTCAAAGAAAAGCATGTCAAGATTAGATTTCGTTAATCCTTTTTAAACGTATCCAATTAATCAAACGTGCGAACTTAGTTTCAATCAATAAAATTGTGAATCCTTGCGAATCCGTTCATTTCTAAAGCGGGTCCGTGAATATTATTGATTTAATTGCTAGATGATTTCACTAAGTAGCAACTGAAACAAACAAACATTAAGATCGATACAAAGCGAATATTAACTTCCAAATCTACTGGGTTTTTCATGATCGCGCTGGTCTCAAGCTGAAAAGCTCGCTTAGCGCGCTATGCTGGCACGAAAACTTCAAAACTTGCTTTTCAGTCCTTCTTTCTTGCACCAATTGTTCCTATCATTAAAAATAGGCAAGAAGAATTGTTAAAGAACATCAAAATGCTCAATATTCACAATAATAATACTAAAATCGAAAATTAACATAAAGAAACATAAACTACTAGATTTTAGACTAAACTGTAAACAAAACCAATTGAAAAGGCCATAAAATCAAGTTAAAGTATGCACAATTTGGCCCTTAACAATTAAAACTCCTTCAAATTTCAAAAAATCTAGAGAGATCTGATGTCAGGACATGTGATCTTACATCACATTTGCTTCAAAATAACAACAATCTCATACATGTCCATTACTCCCCCTGTCACATAAGACCAATATTTCCCCTTAAGGCGAAAAATCAAATCTTATGAAGTATAAACCTCAACTACCTAAGTTCACGCATCCCTGTCAAGAGGAAAACCCAAATCACCTGGCAGACAACTATGAACTTTCCAAGTTCACACATTAGAAACACATACAATAGAAGCCACGCATATTAGAAATATATAAAACAGAAGCCATACATATTACTCATAACATTAGAGTAAATTAGGGCAAAGATGTTTAGTTTTAGAGAAAAGCATGTCAAGATTAGATTTCGTTAATCCTTTTTAAACGTATCCGATTAATCAAACTTGCGAACTTAGTTTCAATCAATAAAATTGTGTATCCTTGCGAATCCGTTCATTTCTAAAGCGGGTCCGTGAATATTATTGTTTTAATTGCTAGATGATTTCAATAAATAGCAACTGAAACAAAAAAACATAAAGATCGATACAAAGCAAATATTAACTTCCAAATCTACGTCTAGAGTTTGTTGTTTAATAGATGAAAAAATTAGATCAAGACTTGGAAAATCTATGTCAAGAGTGATTCAAACCATAAATACATCATTAAAAGCGAATATCTTCATCATCTATTGATCATAACCTTGTTCACATACAAAAGATCAATAGAAATACATAAAAAGGCAAATTAACTACCTCTAATCTCGACACAAAAGTCTTTTGCTACCCATCACCATGGTAGCTTGATCAACATGTAAGAAAAGAAGCTTTGCTAGCATTAAAGTCGAAGAATCGAGAATTGATGCTCCAAAGATTTAATTATAGCTTCTCCAAGAGTTTATATGGTTTTTGACCTATAAAATCATTTTTCTCTTTCTCAAACCCTGAAAAGTTTGAGAAAGTACAAGTTGTCGAAAATATCTTCCAAGTGAGATATTTACAGACAAGCCCACTTAGTGCAGTTAGTGGCACCGCGCTATGTGCCGTTAGAGGCGCGCTAAGCATGGTCAGAAGAACACAACTTATTTCCCAGGAAGTGGGCTAAGCGCGATATGAGCTCAGTTATGGCTCTTTCAGCCTTTAGCTACTGGGTTTTTCATGAGCGCGCTGGTCGCAAGCTGAAAACCTCGCTTAGCGCGCTATGCCGGCACGAAGACTTCAAAAATTGCTTTTCAGTCCTTCTTTCTTGCACCAATTGTCCCTATCATCAAAAATAGGCAAGAAGAACTGTTAAAGAACATCAAAATGCTCAATATTCACAATAATTACACTAAAATCAAAAATTAACATTAAGACACTTCAACTACTAGATTTTAGACTAAACTGTAAAGAAAAACAATTGAAAGGGCCATAAAATCAAGTTAAAGTATGCACAATTTGACCCTTAACAATTACAACTCCTTTAAATTTCAAAAAATCTAGAGAGATCTGATGTCAGGACATGTGGTCTTACATCACATTTGCTTCAAAATAGCAACAATCTCATACATGTCCATTACTCCCCCTGTCACATATAACCAATATTTCCCCTTAAGGCGAAAAATCAAATCTTATGAAGTCTAAACCTCAACTACCTAAGTTCACGCATCCCTGTCAAGAAGAAAACTCAAATCACCTGGCAGACAAGTATGAACTTTCCAAGTTCACACATTAGAAACACATACAATAGAAGCGAGACATATTAGAAATATATAAAACAAAAGCCATACATATTACTCATAACATTAGAGTAAATTAGGGCAAAGATGTTTTGTTTCAAACTAAAGCATGTCAAGATTAGATTTTGTTAATCCTTTTTAAATGTATCCGATTAATCAAACGTGCGAACTTAGTTTCAATATATAAAATTGTGTATCCTTGCGAATCCGTTCATTTCTAAAGCGGGTCCGTGAATATTATTGTTTTAATTGCTAGATGATTTCACTAAATAGCAACTGAAACAAACAAACATAAAGATCGATACAAAGCGAATATTAACTTCCAAATCTAGGTCTAGAGTTTGTTGGTTAATAGATGAAAAAATTAGATGAAGACTTGGAAAATCTATTTCAAGAGTGATTCAAACCATAAATACATCATTAAAAGCGAATATCTTCATCATCTATTGATCATAACCTTGTTCACATACAAAAGATCAAAAGAAATACATAAAAGCCGAATTAACTACCTCTAATCTCGACACGAAAGTGTTTTGCTACCCATCACCATGGTAGCTTGATCAACATGTAAGAAAAGAAGCTTTGCTAGCATTAAAGTCGAAGAATCGAGGATTGATGCTCCAAAGATTTAATTATGGCTTCTCCAAGAGTTTCTATGGTTTTTGACCTAGAAAATCATTTTTCTCTTTCTCAAATGCTGAAAAGTGTGAGAAAGTACAAGTTGTTGGAAATATCTTCCAAGTGAGATATTTACAGACAAGGCCACATAGTGCAGTAATTGGCACCACGCTATGTGCCCTGTGATGCGCGCTAAGCATGGTCAGAAGAACACAACTTATTTCCCAAGAAGTGGGCTAAGCGCGATAGGAGCTCACTTATGGTGCTTTGAGCCTTTAGCTACTGGGTTTTTCGTGAGCGCGCTGGTCGCAAGCTGAAAAGCTCGCTTAGCGCGCTATGCTGGCACGAAGACTTCAAAAATTTCTTTTCAGTCCTTCTTTCTTGCACCAATTATCCCTATCATCAAAAATAGGCAAGAAGAACTGTTAAAGAACATCAAAATGCTCAATATTCACAATAATTACACTAAAATCGAAAATTAACATAAAGACACTTAAACTACTAGATTTTACACTAAATTGTAAATAAAACCAATTGAAAGGGCCATAAAATCAAGTTAAAGTATGCACAATTTGGCCCTTAACAATTAAAACTCCTTCAAATTTCAAAAAATCTAGAGAGATCTGATGTCAGGACATGTGATCTTACATCACATTTGCTTCAAAATAACAACAATCTCATACATGTCCATTACTCCCCCTGTCACATAAGACCAATATTTCCCCTTAAGGCGAAAAATCAAATCTTATGAAGTATAAACCTCAACTACCTAAGTTCACGCATCCCTGTCAAGAGGAAAACCCAAATCACCTGGCAGACAACTATGAACTTTCCAAGTTCACACATTAGAAACACATACAATAGAAGCCACGCATATTAGAAATATATAAAACAGAAGCCATACATATTACTCATAACATTAGAGTAAATTAGGGCAAAGATGTTTAGTTTTAGAGAAAAGCATGTCAAGATTAGATTTCGTTAATCCTTTTTAAACGTATCCGATTAATCAAACTTGCGAACTTAGTTTCAATCAATAAAATTGTGTATCCTTGCGAATCCGTTCATTTCTAAAGCGGGTCCGTGAATATTATTGTTTTAATTGCTAGATGATTTCAATAAATAGCAACTGAAACAAAAAAACATAAAGATCGATACAAAGCAAATATTAACTTCCAAATCTACGTCTAGAGTTTGTTGTTTAATAGATGAAAAAATTAGATCAAGACTTGGAAAATCTATGTCAAGAGTGATTCAAACCATAAATACATCATTAAAAGCGAATATCTTCATCATCTATTGATCATAACCTTGTTCACATACAAAAGATCAATAGAAATACATAAAAAGGCAAATTAACTACCTCTAATCTCGACACAAAAGTCTTTTGCTACCCATCACCATGGTAGCTTGATCAACATGTAAGAAAAGAAGCTTTGCTAGCATTAAAGTCGAAGAATCGAGAATTGATGCTCCAAAGATTTAATTATAGCTTCTCCAAGAGTTTATATGGTTTTTGACCTATAAAATCATTTTTCTCTTTCTCAAACCCTGAAAAGTTTGAGAAAGTACAAGTTGTCGAAAATATCTTCCAAGTGAGATATTTACAGACAAGCCCACTTAGTGCAGTTAGTGGCACCGCGCTATGTGCCGTTAGAGGCGCGCTAAGCATGGTCAGAAGAACACAACTTATTTCCCAGGAAGTGGGCTAAGCGCGATATGAGCTCAGTTATGGCTCTTTCAGCCTTTAGCTACTGGGTTTTTCATGAGCGCGCTGGTCGCAAGCTGAAAACCTCGCTTAGCGCGCTATGCCGGCACGAAGACTTCAAAAATTGCTTTTCAGTCCTTCTTTCTTGCACCAATTGTCCCTATCATCAAAAATAGGCAAGAAGAACTGTTAAAGAACATCAAAATGCTCAATATTCACAATAATTACACTAAAATCAAAAATTAACATTAAGACACTTCAACTACTAGATTTTAGACTAAACTGTAAAGAAAAACAATTGAAAGGGCCATAAAATCAAGTTAAAGTATGCACAATTTGACCCTTAACAATTACAACTCCTTTAAATTTCAAAAAATCTAGAGAGATCTGATGTCAGGACATGTGGTCTTACATCACATTTGCTTCAAAATAGCAACAATCTCATACATGTCCATTACTCCCCCTGTCACATATAACCAATATTTCCCCTTAAGGCGAAAAATCAAATCTTATGAAGTCTAAACCTCAACTACCTAAGTTCACGCATCCCTGTCAAGAAGAAAACTCAAATCACCTGGCAGACAAGTATGAACTTTCCAAGTTCACACATTAGAAACACATACAATAGAAGCGAGACATATTAGAAATATATAAAACAAAAGCCATACATATTACTCATAACATTAGAGTAAATTAGGGCAAAGATGTTTTGTTTCAAACTAAAGCATGTCAAGATTAGATTTTGTTAATCCTTTTTAAATGTATCCGATTAATCAAACGTGCGAACTTAGTTTCAATATATAAAATTGTGTATCCTTGCGAATCCGTTCATTTCTAAAGCGGGTCCGTGAATATTATTGTTTTAATTGCTAGATGATTTCACTAAATAGCAACTGAAACAAACAAACATAAAGATCGATACAAAGCGAATATTAACTTCCAAATCTAGGTCTAGAGTTTGTTGGTTAATAGATGAAAAAATTAGATGAAGACTTGGAAAATCTATTTCAAGAGTGATTCAAACCATAAATACATCATTAAAAGCGAATATCTTCATCATCTATTGATCATAACCTTGTTCACATACAAAAGATCAAAAGAAATACATAAAAGCCGAATTAACTACCTCTAATCTCGACACGAAAGTGTTTTGCTACCCATCACCATGGTAGCTTGATCAACATGTAAGAAAAGAAGCTTTGCTAGCATTAAAGTCGAAGAATCGAGGATTGATGCTCCAAAGATTTAATTATGGCTTCTCCAAGAGTTTCTATGGTTTTTGACCTAGAAAATCATTTTTCTCTTTCTCAAATGCTGAAAAGTGTGAGAAAGTACAAGTTGTTGGAAATATCTTCCAAGTGAGATATTTACAGACAAGGCCACATAGTGCAGTAATTGGCACCACGCTATGTGCCCTGTGATGCGCGCTAAGCATGGTCAGAAGAACACAACTTATTTCCCAAGAAGTGGGCTAAGCGCGATAGGAGCTCACTTATGGTGCTTTGAGCCTTTAGCTACTGGGTTTTTCGTGAGCGCGCTGGTCGCAAGCTGAAAAGCTCGCTTAGCGCGCTATGCTGGCACGAAGACTTCAAAAATTTCTTTTCAGTCCTTCTTTCTTGCACCAATTATCCCTATCATCAAAAATAGGCAAGAAGAACTGTTAAAGAACATCAAAATGCTCAATATTCACAATAATTACACTAAAATCGAAAATTAACATAAAGACACTTAAACTACTAGATTTTACACTAAATTGTAAATAAAACCAATTGAAAGGGCCATAAAATCAAGTTAAAGTATGCACAATTTGGCCCTTAACAATTACAACTCCTTCAAATTTCGAAAAATCTAGAGAGATTTGATGTCAGGACATGTGATCTTACATCACATTTGCTTCAAAATAGCACCAATCTCATACATGTCCATTACTTCCCCTATCACATATAACCAATATTTCCCCTTAAGGCGAAAAATCAAATCTTATGAAGTCTAAACCTCAACTACCTAAGTTCACGCATCCCTGTCAAGAAGAAAACTCAAATCACCTGGCAGACAACTATGAACTTTCCAAGTTCACACATTAGAAACACATACAATAGAAGCCAGACATATTAGAAATATATAAAACAGAAGCCATACATATTACTCATAACATTAGAATAAATTTGGGCAAAGATGTTTTGTTTCAAACTAAAGCATGTCAAGATTAGATTTTGTTAATCATTTTTAAACGTATCCGATTAATCAAACGTGCGAACTTAGTTTCAATATATAAAATTGTGTATCCTTGCGAATCCGTTCATTTCTAAAGCGGGTCCGTGAATATTATTGTTTTAATTGCTAGATGATTTCACTAAATAGCAACTGAAACAAACAAACATAAAGATCGATACAAAGCGAATATTAACTTCCAAATCTACGTCTAGAGTTTGTTGGTTAATAGATGAAAAAATTAGATCAAGACTTGGAAAATCTATTTCAAGAGTGATTCAAACCATAAATACATCATTAAAAGTGAATATCTTCATCATCTATTGATCATAACCTTATTCACATACAAAAGATCAAAAGAAATACATAAAAGCTGAATTAACTACCTCTAATCTCGACACGAAAGTGTTTTGCTACCCATCACCATGGTAGCTTGATCAACATGTAAGAAAAGAAGCTTTGCTAGCATTAAAGTCGAAGAATCGAGGATTGATGCTCCAAAGATTTAATTATGGCTTCTCCAAGAGTTTCTAAGGTTTTTGACCTAGAAAATCATTTTTCTCTTTCTCAAATGCTGAAAAGTGTGAGAAAGTACAAGTTGTTGAAAATATCTTGCAAGTGAGATATTTACAGACAAGGCCACATAGTGCAGTAATTGGCACCACGCTATGTGCCCTGTGATGCGCGCTAAGCATGGTCAGAAGAACACAACTTATTTCCCAGGAAGTGGGCTAAGCGCGATAGGAGCTCACTTATGGTGCTTTGAGCCTTTAGCTACTGGGTTTTTCGTGAGCGCGCTGGTCGCAAGCTGAAAAGCTCGCTTAGCGCGCTATGCTGGCACGAAGACTTCAAAAATTTCTTTTCAGTCCTTCTTTCTTGCACCAATTATCCCTATCATCAAAAATAGGCAAGAAGAACTGTTAAAGAACATCAAAATGCTCAATATTCACAATAATTACACTAAAATCGAAAATTAACATAAAGACACTTAAACTACTAGATTTTACACTAAATTGTAAATAAAACCAATTGAAAGGGCCATAAAATCAAGTTAAAGTATGCACAATTTGGCCCTTAACAATTACAACTCCTTCAAATTTCGAAAAATCTAGAGAGATCTGATGTCAGGACATGTGATCTTACATCACATTTGCTTCAAAATAGCACCAATCTCATACATGTCCATTACTCCCCCTATCACATATAACTAATATTTCCCCTTAAGGCGAAAAATCAAATCTTATGAAGTCTAAACCTCAACTACCTAAGTTCATGCATCCCTGTCAAGAAGAAAACTCAAATCACCTGGCAGACAACTATGAACTTTCCAAGTTCACACATTAGAAACACATACAATAGAAGCCAGACATATTAGAAATATATAAAACAGAAGCCATACATATTACTCATAACATTAGAATAAATTAGGGCAAAGATGTTTTGTTTCAAACTAAAGCATGTCAAGATTAGATTTTGTTAATCCTTTTTAAACGTATCCGATTAATCAAACGTGCGAACTTAGTTTCAATATATAAAATTGTGTATCCTTGCGAATCCGTTCATTTCTAAAGCGGGTCCGTGAATATTATTGTTTTAATTGCTAGATGATTTCACTAAATAGCAACTGAAACAAACAAACATAAAGATCGATACAAAGCGAATATTAACTTCCAAATCTACGTCTAGAGTTTGTTGGTTAATAGATGAAAAAATTAGATCAAGACTTGGAAAATCTATTTCAAGAGTGATTCAAACCATAAATACATCATTAAAAGCGAATATCTTCATCATCTATTGATCATAACCTTATTCACATACAAAAGATCAAAAGAAATACATAAAAGCCGAATTAACTACCTCTAATCTCGACACGAAAGTGTTTTGCTACCCATCACCATGGTAGCTTGATCAACATGTAAGAAAAGAAGCTTTGCTAGCATTAAAGTCGAAGAATCGAGGATTGATGCTCCAAAGATTTAATTATGGCTTCTCCAAGAGTTTCTAAGGTTTTTGACCTAGAAAATCATTTTTCTCTTTCTCAAATGCTGAAAAGTGTGAGAAAGTACAAGTTGTTGAAAATATCTTCCAAGTGAGATATTTACAGACAAGGCCACATAGTGCAGTAATTGGCACCACGCTATGTGCCCTGTGATGCGCGCTAAGCATGGTCAGAAGAACACAACTTATTTCCCAGGAAGTGGGCTAAGCGCGATAGGAGCTCACTTATGGTGCTTTGAGCCTTTATCTACTGGGTTTTTCGTGAGCGCGCTGGTCGCAAGCTGAAAAGCTCGCTTAGCGCGCTATGCTGGCACGAAGACTTCAAAAATTTCTTTTCAGTCCTTCTTTCTTGCACCAATTGTCCCTATCATCAAAAATAGGCAAGAAGAACTGTTAAAGAACATCAAAATGCTCAATATTCACAATAATTACACTAAAATCGAAAATTAACATAAAGACACTTAAACTACTAGATTTTACACTAAATTGTAAATAAAACCAATTGAAAGGGCCATAAAATCAAGTTAAAGTATGCACAATTTGGCCCTTAACAATTACAACTCCTTCAAATTTCAAAAAATCTAGAGAGATCTGATGTCAGGACATGTGATCTTACATCACATTTGCTTCAAAATAGCACCAATCTCATACATGTCCATTACTCTCCCTGTCACATATAACCAATATTTCCCCTTAAGGCGAAAAATCAAATCTTATGAAGTCTAAAACTCAACTACCTAAGTTCACGCATCCCTGTCAAGAAGAAAACTCAAATCACCTGGCAGACAACTATGAACTTTCCAAGTTCACACATTAGAAACACATACAATAGAAGCCAGACATATTAGAAATATATAAAACAGAAGCCATACATATTACTCATAACATTAGAATAAATTAGGGCAAAGATGTTTTGTTTCAAACTAAAGCATGTCAAGATTAGATTTTGTTAATCCTTTTTAAACGTATCTGATTAATCAAACGTGCGAACTTAGTTTCAATATATAAAATTGTGTATCCTTGCGAATCCGTTCATTTCTAAAGCGGGTCCGTGAATATTATTGTTTTAATTGCTAGATGATTTCACTAAATAGCAACTGAAACAAACAAACATAAAGATCGATACAAAGCGAATATTAACTTCCAAATCTAGGTCTAGAGTTTGTTGGTTAATAGATGAAAAAATTAGATCAAGACTTGGAAAATCTATTTCAAGAGTGATTCAAACCATAAATACATCATTAAAAGCGAATATCTTCATCATCTATTGATCATAACCTTTTTCACATACAAAAGATCAAAAGAAATACATAAAAGCCGAATTAACTACCTCTAATCTCGACATGAAAGTGGTTTGCTACCCATCACCATGGTAGCTTGATCAACATGTAAGAAAAGAAGCTTTGCTAGCATTAAAGTCGAAGAATCGAGGATTGATGCTCCAAAGATTTAATTATGGCTTCTCCAAGAGTTTCTATGGTTTTTGACCTAGAAAATCATTTTTCTCTTTCTCAAATGCTGAAAAGTGTGAGAAAGTACAAGTTGTTGAAAATATCTTCCAAGTGAGATATTTACAGACAAGGCCACATAGTGCAGTAATTGGCACCGCGCTATGTGCCCTGTGATGCGCGCTAAGCATGGTCAGAAGAACACAACTTATTTCCCAGGAAGTGGGCTAAGCGCGATAGGAGCTCACTTATGGTGCTTTGAGCCTTTAGCTACTGGGTTTTTCGTGAGCACGCTGGTCGCAAGCTGAAAAGCTCGCTTAGCGCGCTATGCTGGCACGAAGACTTCAAAAATTTCTTTTCAGTCCTTCTTTCTTGCACCAATTGTCCCTATCATCAAAAATAGGCAAGAAGAACTGTTAAAGAACATCAAAATGCTCAATATTCACAATAATTACACTAAAATCAAAAATTAACATAAAGACACTTAAACTACTAGATTTTAGACTAAATTGTAAACAAAACCAATTGAAAGGGCCATAAAATCAAGTTAAAGTATGCACAATTTGGCCCTTAACAATTACAACTCCTTTAAATTTCAAAAAATCTAGAGAGATCTGATGTCAGGACATGTGATCTTACATCACATTTGCTTCAAAATAGCACCAATCTCATACATGTCCATTACTCCCCGTGTCACATATAACCAATATTTCCCCTTAAGGCGAAAAATCAAATCTTATGAAGTCTAAACCTCAACTACCTAAGTTCACGCATCCCTGTCAAGAAGAAAACTCAAATCACCTGGCAGACAACTATGAACTTTCCAAGTTCACACATTAGAAACACATACAATAGAAGCCAGACATATTAGAAATATATAAAACAGAAGCCATACATATTACTCATAACATTAGAATAAATTAGGGCAAAGATGTTTTGTTTCAAACTAAAGCATGTCAAGATTAGATTTTGTTAATCCTTTTTAAACGTATCCGATTAATCAAACGTGCGAACTTAGTTTCAATATATAAAATTGTGTATCCTTGCGAATCCGTTCATTTCTAAAGCGGGTCCGTGAATATTATTGTTTTAATTGCTAGATGATTTCACTAAATAGCAACTGAAACAAACAAACATAAAGATCGATACAAAGCGAATATTAACTTCCAAATCTACGTCTAGAGTTTGTTGGTTAATAGATGAAAAAATTAGATCAAGACTTGGAAAATCTATTTCAAGAGTGATTCAAACCATAAATACATCATTAAAAGCGAATATCTTCATCATCTATTGATCATAACCTTGTTCACATACAAAAGATCAAAAGAAATACATAAAAGCCGAATTAACTACCTCTAATCTCGACACGAAAGTGTTTTGCTACCCATCACCATGGTAGCTTGATCAACATGTAAGAAAAGAAGCTTTGCTAGCATTAAAGTGGAAGAATCGAGGATTGATGCTCCAAAGATTTAATTATGGCTTCTCCAAGAGTTTCTAAGGTTTTTGACCTAGAAAATCATTTTTCTCTTTCTCAAATGCTGAAAAGTGTGAGAAAGTACAAGTTGTTGAAAATATCTTCCAAGTGAGATATTTACAGACAAGGCCACATAGTGCAGTAATTGGCACCACGCTATGTGCCCTGTGATGCGCGCTAAGCATGGTCAGAAGAACACAACTTATTTCCCAGGAAGTGGGCTAAGCGCGATAGGAGCTCACTTATGGTGCTTTGAGCCTTTAGCTACTGGGTTTTTCGTGAGCGCGCTGGTCGCAAGCTGAAAAGCTCGCTTAGCGCGCTATGCTGGCACGAAGACTTCAAAAATTTCTTTTCAGTCCCTCTTTCTTGCACCAATTGTCCCTATCATCAAAAATAGGCAAGAAGAACTGTTAAAGAACATCAAAATGCTCAATATTCACAATAATTACACTAAAATCGAAAATTAACATAAAGACACTTAAACTACTAGATTTTACACTAAATTGTAAATAAAACCAATTGAAAGGGCCATAAAATCAAGTTAAAGTATGCACAATTTGGCCCTTAACAATTACAACTCCTTCAAATTTCAAAAAATCTAGAGAGATCTGATGTCAGGACATGTGATCTTACATCACATTTGCTTCAAAATAGCACCAATCTCATACATGTCCATTACTCCCCCTGTCACATATAACCAATATTTCCCCTTAAGGCGAAAAATCAAATCTTATGAAGTCTAAAACTCAACTACCTAAGTTCACGCATCCCTGTCAAGAAGAAAACTCAAATCACCTGGCAGACAACTATGAACTTTCCAAGTTCACACATTAGAAACACATACAATAGAAGCCAGACATATTAGAAATATATAAAACAGAAGCCATACATATTACTCATAACATTAGAATAAATTAGGGCAAAGATGTTTTGTGTCAAACTAAAGCATGTCAAGATTAGATTTTGTTAATCCTTTTTAAACGTATCTGATTAATCAAACGTGCGAACTTAGTTTCAATATATAAAATTGTGTATCCTTGCGAATCCGTTCATTTCTAAAGCGGGTCCGTGAATATTATTGTTTTAATTGCTAGATGATTTCACTAAATAGCAACTGAAACAAACAAACATAAAGATCGATACAAAGCGAATATTAACTTCCAAATCTAGGTCTAGAGTTTGTTGGTTAATAGATGAAAAAATTAGATCAAGACTTGGAAAATCTATTTCAAGAGTGATTCAAACCATAAATACATCATTAAAAGCGAATATCTTCATCATCTATTGATCATAACCTTTTTCACATACAAAAGATCAAAAGAAATACATAAAAGCCGAATTAACTACCTCTAATCTCGACATGAAAGTGGTTTGCTACCCATCACCATGGTAGCTTGATCAACATGTAAGAAAAGAAGCTTTGCTAGCATTAAAGTGGAAGAATCGAGGATTGATGCTCCAAAGATTTAATTATGGCTTCTCCAAGAGTTTCTATGGTTTTTGACCTAGAAAATCATTTTTCTCTTTCTCAAATGCTGAAAAGTGTGAGAAAGTACAAGTTGTTGAAAATATCTTCCAAGTGAGATATTTACAGACAAGGCCACATAGTGCAGTAATTGGCACCGCGCTATGTGCCCTGTGATGCGCGCTAAGCATGGTCAGAAGAACACAACTTATTTCCCAGGAAGTGGGCTAAGCGCGATAGGAGCTCACTTATGGTGCTTTGAGCCTTTAGCTACTGGGTTTTTCGTGAGCGCGCTGGTCGCAAGCTGAAAAGCTCGCTTAGCGCGCTATGCTGGCACGAAGACTTCAAAAATTTCTTTTCAGTCCTTCTTTCTTGCACCAATTGTCCCTATCATCAAAAATAGGCAAGAAGAACTGTTAAAGAACATCAAAATGCTCAATATTCACAATAATTACACTAAAATCAAAAATTAACATAAAGACACTTAAACTACTAGATTTTAGACTAAATTGTAAACAAAACCAATTGAAAGGGCCATAAAATCAAGTTAAAGTATGCACAATTTGGCCCTTAACAATTACAACTCCTTCAAATTTCAAAAAATCTAGAGAGATCTGATGTCAGGACATGTGATCTTACATCACATTTGCTTCAAAATAGCACCAATCTCATACATGTCCATTACTCCCCGTGTCACATATAACCAATATTTCCCCTTAAGGCGAAAAATCAAATCTTATGAAGTCTAAACCTCAACTACCTAAGTTCACGCATCCCTGTCAAGAAGAAAACTCAAATCACCTGGCAGACAACTATGAACTTTCCAAGTTCACACATTAGAAACACATACAATAGAAGCCAGACATATTAGAAATATATAAAATAGAAGCCATACATATTACTCATAACATTAGAATAAATTAGGGCAAAGATGTTTTGTTTCAAACTAAAGCATGTCAAGATTAGATTTTGTTAATCCTTTTTAAACGTATCCGATTAATCAAACGTGCGAACTTAGTTTCAATATATAAAATTGTGTATCCTTGCGAATCCGTTCATTTCTAAAGCGGGTCCGTGAATATTATTGTTTTAATTGCTAGATGATTTCACTAAATAGCAACTGAAACAAACAAACATAAAGATCGATACAAAGCGAATATTAACTTCCAAATCTACGTCTATAGTTTGTTGGTTAATAGATGAAAAAATTAGATCAAGACTTGGAAAATCTATTTCAAGAGTGATTCAAACCATAAATACATCATTAAAAGCGAATATCTTCATCATCTATTGATCATAACCTTGTTCACATACAAAAGATCAAAAGAAATACATAAAAGCCGAATTAACTACCTCTAATCTCGACACGAAAGTGTTTTGCTACCCATCACCATGGTAGCTTGATCAACATGTAAGAAAAGAAGCTTTGCTAGCATTAAAGTGGAAGAATCGAGGATTGATGCTCCAAAGATTTAATTATGGCTTCTCCAAGAGTTTCTAAGGTTTTTGACCTAGAAAATCATTTTTCTCTTTCTCAAATGCTGAAAAGTGTGAGAAAGTACAAGTTGTTGAAAATATCTTCCAAGTGAGATATTTACAGACAAGGCCACATAATGCAGTAATTGGCACCACGCTATGTGCCCTGTGATGCGCGCTAAGCATGGTCAGAAGAACACAACTTATTTCCCAGGAAGTGGGCTAAGCGCGATAGGAGCTCACTTATGGTGCTTTGAGCCTTTAGCTACTGGGTTTTTCGTGAGCGCGTTGGTCGCAAGCTGAAAAGCTCGCTTAGCGCGCTATGCTGGCACGAAGACTTCAAAAATTTCTTTTCAGTCCTTCTTTCATGCACCAATTGTCCCTATCATCAAAAATAGGCAAGAAGAACTGTTAAAGAACATCAAAATGCTCAATATTCACAATAATTACACTAAAATCGAAAATTAACATAAAGACACTTAAACTACTAGATTTTACACTAAATTGTAAATAAAACCAATTGAAAGGGCCATAAAATCAAGTTAAAGTATGCACAATTTGGCCCTTAACAATTACAACTCCTTCAAATTTCAAAAAATCTAGAGAGATCTGATGTCAGGACATGTGATCTTACATCACATTTGCTTCAAAATAGCACCAATCTCATACATGTCCATTACTCCCCCTGTCACATATAACCAATATTTCCCCTTAAGGCGAAAAATCAAATCTTATGAAGTCTAAACCTCAACTACCTAAGTTCACGCATCCCTGTCAAGAAGAAAACTCAAATCACCTGGCAGACAACTATGAACTTTCCAAGTTCACACATTAGAAACACATACAATAGAAGCCAGACATATTAGAAATATATAAAACAGAAGCCATACATATTACTCATAACATTAGAATAAATTAGGGCAAAGATGTTTTGTTTCAAACTAAAGCATGTCAAGATTAGATTTTGTTAATCCTTTTTAAACGTATCCGATTAATCAAACGTGCGAACTTAGTTTCAATATATAAAATTGTGTATCCTTGCGAATCCGTTCATTTCTAAAGCGGGTCCGTGAATATTATTGTTTTAATTGCTAGATGATTTCACTAAATAGCAACTGAAACAAACAAACATAAAGATCGATACAAAGCGAATATTAACTTCCAAATCTAGGTCTAGAGTTTGTTGGTTAATAGATGAAAAAATTAGATCAAGAATTGGAAAATCTATTTCAAGAGTGATTCAAACCATAAATACATCATTAAAAGCGAATATCTTCATCATCTATTGATCATAACCTTGTTCACATACAAAAGATCAAAAGAAATACATAAAAGCCGAATTAACTACCTCTAATCTCGACATGAAAGTGTTTTGCTACCCATCACCATGGTAGCTTGATCAACATGTAAGAAAAGAAGCTTTGCTAGCATTAAAGTCGAAGAATCGAGGATTGATGCTCCAAAGATTTAATTATGGCTTCTCCAAGAGTTTCTAAGGTTTTTGACCTAGAAAATCATTTTTCTCTTTTTCAAATGCTGAAAAGTGTGAGAAAGTACAAGTTGTTGAAAATATCTTCCAAGTGAGATATTTACAGACAAGGCCACATAGTGCAGTAATTGGCACCACGCTATGTGCCCTGTGATGCGCGCTAAGCATGGTCAGAAGAACACAACTTATTTCCCAGGAAGTGGGCTAAGCGCGATAGGAGCTCACTTATGGTGCTTTGACCTTTTAGCTACTGGGTTTTTCGTGAGCGCGCTGGTCGCAAGCTGAAAAGCTCGCTTAGCGCGCTATGCTGGCACGAAGACTTCAAAATTTCTTTTCAGGCCTTCTTTCTTGCACCAATTGTCCCTATCATCAAAAATAGGCAAGAAGAACTGTTAAAGAACATCAAAATGCTCAATATTCACAATAATTACACTAAAATCGAAAATTAACATAAAGACACTTAAACTACTAGATTTTACACTAAATTGTAAATAAAACCAATTGAAAGGGTCATAAAATCAAGTTAAAGTATGCACAATTTGGCCCTTAACAATTACAACTCCTTCAAATTTCAAAAAATCTAGAGAGATCTGATGTCAGGACATGTGATCTTACATCACATTTGCTTCAAAATAGCACCAATCTCATACATGTCCATTACTCCCCCTGTCACATATAACCAATATTTCCCCTTAAGGCGAAAAATCAAATCTTATGAAGTCTAAACCTCAACTACCTAAGTTCACGCATCCCTGTCAAGAAGAAAACTCAAATCACCTGGCAGACAACTATGAACTTTCCAAGTTCACACATTAGAAACACATACAATAGAAGCCAGACATATTAGAAATATATAAAACAGAAGCCATACATATTACTCATAACATTAGAATAAATTAGGGCAAAGATGTTTTGTTTCAAACTAAAGCATGTCAAGATTAGATTTTGTTAATCCTTTTTAAACGTATCCGATTAATCAAACGTGCGAACTTAGTTTCAATATATAAAATTGTGTATCCTTGCGAATCCGTTCATTTCTAAAGCGGGTCCGTGAATATTATTGTTTTAATTTCTAGATGATTTCACTAAATAACAACTGAAACAAACAAACATAAAGATCGATACAAAGCGAATATTAACTTCCAAATCTACGTCTAGAGTTTGTTGGTTAATAGATGAAAAAATTAGATCAAGACTTGGAAAATCTATTTCAAGAGTGATTCAAACCATAAATACATCATTAAAAGCGAATATCTTCATCATCTATTGATCATAACCTTGTTCACATACAAAAGATCAAAAGAAATACATAAAAACCGAATTAACTACCTCTAATCTCGACACGAAAGTGTTTTGCTACCCATCACCATGGTAGCTTGATCAACATGTAAGAAAAGAAGCTTTGCTAGCATTAAAGTCGAAGAATCGAGGATTAATGCTCCAAAGATTTAATTATGGCTTCTCCAAGAGTTTCTAAGGTTTTTGACCTAGAAAATCATTTTTCTCTTTCTCAAATGCTGAAAAGTGTGAGAAAGTACAAGTTGTTGAAAATATCTTCCAAGTGAGATATTTACAGACAAGGCCACATAGTGCAGTAATTGGCACCACGCTATGTGCCCTGTGATGCGCGCTAAGCATGGTCAGAAGAACACAACTTATTTCCCAGGAAGTGGGCTAAGCGCGATAGGAGCTCACTTATGGTGCTTTGAGCCTTTAGCTACTGGGTTTTTCGTGAGCGCGCTGGTCGCAAGCTGAAAAGCTCGCTTAGCGCGCTATGCTGGCACGAAGACTTCAAAAATTTCTTTTCAGTCCTTCTTTCTTGCACCAATTGTCCCTATCATCAAAAATAGGCAAGAAGAACTGTTAAAGAACATCAAAATGCTCAATATTCACAATAATTACACTAAAATCGAAAATTAACATAAAGACACTTAAACTACTAGATTTTACACTAAATTGTAAATAAAACCAATTGAAAGGGCCATAAAATCAAGTTAAAGTATGCACAATTTGGCCCGTAACAATTACAACTCCTTCAAATTTCAAAAAATCTAGAGAGATCTGATGTCAGGACATGTGATCTTACATCACATTTGCTTCAAAATAGCACCAATCTCATACATGTCCATTACTCCCCCTGTCACATATAACCAATATTTCCCCTTAAGGCGAAAAATCAAATCTTATGAAGTCTAAACCTCAACTACCTAAGTTCACGCATCCCTGTCAAGAAGAAAACTCAAATCACCTGGCAGACAACTATGAACTTTCCAAGTTCACACATTAGAAACACATACAATAGAAGCCAGACATATTAGAAATATATAAAACAGAAGCCATACATATTACTCATAACATTAGAATAAATTAGGGCAAAGATGTTTTGTTTCAAACTAAAACATGTCAAGATTAGATTTTGTTAATCCTTTTTAAACGTATCCGATTAATCAAACGTGCGAACTTAGTTTCAATATATAAAATTGTGTATCCTTGCGAATCCGTTCATTTCTAAAGCGGGTCCGTGAATATTATTGTTTTAATTGCTAGATGATTTCACTAAATAGCAACTGAAACAAACAAACATAAAGATCGATACAAAGCGAATATTAACTTCCAAATCTACGTCTAGAGTTTGTTGGTTAATAGATGAAAAAATTAGATCAAGACTTGGAAAATCTATTTCAAGAGTGATTCAAACCATAAATACATCATTAAAAGCGAATATCTTCATCATCTATTGATCATAACCTTGTTCACATACAAAAGATCAAAAGAAATACATAAAAGCCGAATTAACTACCTCTAATCTCGACACGAAAGTGTTTTGCTACCCATCACCATGGTAGCTTGATCAACATGTAAGAAAAGAAGCTTTGCTAGCATTAAAGTCGAAGAATCGAGGATTGATGCTCCAAAGATTTAATTATGGCTTCTCCAAGAGTTTCTAAGGTTTTTGACCTAGAAAATCATTTTTCTCTTTTTCGAATGCTGAAAAGTGTGAGAAAGTACAAGTTGTTGAAAATATCTTCCAAGTGAGATATTTACAGACAAGGCCACATAGTGCAGTAATTGGCACCACGCTATGTGCCCTGTGATGCGCGCTAAGCATGGTCAGAAGAACACAACTTATTTCCCAGGAAGTGGGCTAAGCGCGATAGGAGCTCACTTATGGTGCTTTGAGCCTTTAGCTACTGGGTTTTTCGTGAGCGCGCTGGTCGCAAGCTGAAAAGCTCGCTTAGCGCGCTATGCTGGCACAAAGACTTCAAAATTTCTTTTCAGTCCTTCTTTCTTGCACCAATTGTCCCTATCATCAAAAATAGGCAAGAAGAACTGTTAAAGAACATCAAAATGCTCAATATTCACAATAATTACACTAAAATCGAAAATTAACATAAAGACACTTAAACTACTAGATTTTACACTAAATTGTAAATAAAACCAATTGAAAGGGCCATAAAATCAAGTTAAAGTATGCACAATTTGGCCCTTAACAATTACAACTCCTTCAAATTTCAAAAAATCTAGAGAGATCTGATGTCAGGACATGTGATCTTACATCACATTTGCTTCAAAATAGCACCAATCTCATACATGTCCATTACTCCCCCTGTCACATATAACCAATATTTCCCCTTAAGGAGAAAAATCAAATCTTATGAAGTCTAAACCTCAACTACCTAAGTTCACGCATCCCTGTCAAGAAGAAAACTCAAATCACGTGGCAGACAACTATGAACTTTCCAAGTTCACACATTAGAAACACATACAATAGAAGCCAGACATATTAGAAATATATAAAACAGAAGCCATACATATTACTCATAACATTAGAATAAATTAGGGCAAAGATGTTTTGTTTCAAACTAAAGCATGTCAAGATTAGATTGTGTTAATCCTTTTTAAACGTATCTGATTAATCAAACGTGCGAACTTAGTTTCAATATATAAAATTGTGTATCCTTGCGAATCCGTTCATTTCTAAAGCGGGTCCGTGAATATTATTGTTTTAATTTCTAGATGATTTCACTAAATAGCAACTGAAACAAACAAACATAAAGATCGATACAAAGCGAATATTAACTTCCAAATCTACGTCTAGAGTTTGTTGGTTAATAGATGAAAAAATTAGATCAAGACTTGGAAAATCTATTTCAAGAGTGATTCAAACAATAAATACATCATTAAAATCGAATATATTCATCATCTATTGATCATAACCTTGTTCACATACAAAAGATCAAAAGAAATACATAAAAGCCGAATTAACTACCTCTAATCTCGACACGAAAGTGTTTTGCTACCCATCACCATGGTAGCTTGATCAACATGTAAGAAAAGAAGCTTTGCTAGCATTAAAGTCGAAGAATCGAGGATTGATGCTCCAAAGATTTAATTATGGCTTCTCCAAGAGTTTCTAAGGTTTTTGACCTAGAAAATCATTTTCCTCTTTCTCAAATGCTGAAAAGTGTGAGAAAGTACAAGTTGTTGAAAATATCTTCCAAGTGAGATATTTACAGACAAGGCCACATAGTGCAGTAATTGGCACCACGCTATGTGCCCTGTGATGCGCGCTAAGCATGGTCAGAAGAACACAACTTATTTCCCAAGAAGTGGGCTAAGCGCGATAGGAGCTCACTTATGGTGCTTTGAGCCTTTAGCTACTGGGTTTTTCGTGAGCGCGCTGGTCGCAAGCTGAAAAGCTCGCTTAGCGCGCTATGCTGGCACGAAGACTTCAAAAATTTCTTTTCAGTCCTTCTTTCTTGCACCAATTGTCCCTTTCATCAAAAATAGGCAAGAAGAACTGTTAAAGAACATCAAAATGCTCAATATTCACAATAATTACACTAAAATCGAAAATTAACATAAAGACACTTAAACTACTAGATTTTACACTAAATTGTAAATAAAACCAATTGAAAGGGCCATAAAATCAAGTTAAAGTATGCACAATTTGGCCCTTAACAATTACAACTCCTTCAAATTTCAAAAAATCTAGAGAGATCTGATGTCAGGATATGTGATCTTACATCACATTTGCTTCAAAATAGCACCAATCTCATACATGTCCATTACTCCCCCTGTCACATATAACCAATATTTCCCCTTAAGGCGAAAAATCAAATCTTATGAAGTCTAAACCTCAACTACCTAAGTTCACGCATCCCTGTCAAGAAGAAAACTCAAATCACCTGGCAGACAACTATGAACTTTCCAAGTTCACACATTAGAAACACATACAATAGAAGCCAGACATATTAGAAATATATAAAACAGAAGCCATACATATTACTCATAACATTAGAATAAATTAGGGCAAAGATGTTTTGTTTCAAACTAAAGCATGTCAAGATTAGATTTTGTTAATCCTTTTTAAACATATCCGATTAATCAAACGTGCGAACTTAGTTTCAATATATAAAATTGTGTATCCTTGCGAATCCGTTCATTTCTAAAGCGGGTCCGTGAATATTATTGTTTTAATTTCTAGATGATTTCACTAAATAACAACTGAAACAAACAAACATAAAGATCGATACAAAGCGAATATTAACTTCCAAATCTACGTCTAGAGTTTGTTGGTTAATAGATGAAAAAATTAGATCAAGACTTGGAAAATCTATTTCAAGAGTGATTCAAACCATAAATACATCATTAAAAGCGAATATCTTCATCATCTATTGATCATAACCTTGTTCACATACAAAAGATCAAAAGAAATACATAAAAGCCGAATTAACTACCTCTAATCTCGACACGAAAGTGTTTTGCTACCCATCACCATGGTAGCTTGATCAACATGTAAGAAAAGAAGCTTTGCTAGCATTAAAGTCGAAGAATCGAGGATTGATGCTCCAAAGATTTAATTATGGCTTCTCCAAGAGTTTCTAAGGTTTTTGACCAAGAAAATCATTTTTCTCTTTCTCAAATGCTGAAAAGTGTGAGAAAGTACAAGTTGTTGAAAATATCTTCCAAGTGAGATATTTACAGACAAGGCCACATAGTGCAGTAATTGGCACCACGCTATGTGCCCTGTGATGTGCGCTAAGCATGGTCAGAAGAACACAACTTATTTCCTAGGAAGTGGGCTAAGCGCGATAGGAGCTCACTTATGGTGCTTTGAGCCTTTAGCTACTGGGTTTTTCGTGAGCGCGCTGGTCGCAAGCTGAAAAGCTCGCTTAGCGCGCTATGCTGGCACGAAGACTTCAAAAATTTCTTTTCAGTCCTTCTTTCTTGCACCAATTGTCCCTATCATCAAAAATAGGCAAGAAGAACTGTTAAAGAACATCAAAATGCTCAATATTCACAATAATTACACTAAAATCGAAAATTAACATAAAGACACTTAAACTACTAGATTTTACACTAAATTGTAAATAAAACCAATTGAAAGGGCCATAAAATCAAGTTAAAGTATGCACAATTTGGCCCTTAACAATTACAACTCCTTCAAATTTCAAAAAATCTAGAGAGATCTGATGTCAGGACATGTGATCTTACATCACATTTGCTTCAAAATAGCACCAATCTCATACATGTCCATTACTCCCCCTGTCACATATAACCAATATTTCCCCTTAAGGCGAAAAATCAAATCTTATGAAGTCTAAACCTCAACTACCTAAGTTCACGCATCCCTGTCAAGAAGAAAACTCAAATCACCTGGCAGACAACTATGAACTTTCCAAGTTCACACATTAGAAACACATACAATAGAAGCCAGACATATTAGAAATATATAAAACAGAAGCCATACATATTACTCATAACATTAGAATAAATTAGGGCAAAGATGTTTTGTTTCAAACTAAAGCATGTCAAGATTAGATTTTGTTAATCCTTTTTAAACGTATCCGATTAATCAAACGTGCGAACTTAGTTTCAATATATAAAATTGTGTATCCTTGCGAATCCATTCATTTCTAAAGCGGGTCCGTGAATATTATTGTTTTAATTTCTAGATGATTTCACTAAATAACAACTGAAACAAACAAACATAAAGATCGATACAAAGCGAATATTAACTTCCAAATCTACGTCTAGAGTTTGTTGGTTAATAGATGAAAAAATTAGATCAAGACTTGGAAAATCTATTTCAAGAGTGATTCAAACCATAAATACATCATTAAAAGCGAATATCTTCATCATCTATTGATCATAACCTTGTTCACATACAAAAGATCAAAAGAAATACATAAAAGCCGAATTAACTACCTCTAATCTCGACACGAAAGTGTTTTGCTACCCATCACCATGGTAGCTTGATCAACATGTAAGAAAAGAAGCTTTGCTAGCATTAAAGTCGAAGAATCGAGGATTGATGCTCCAAAGATTTAATTATGGCTTCTCCAAGAGTTTCTAAGGTTTTTGACCAAGAAAATCATTTTTCTCTTTCTCAAATGCTGAAAAGTGTGAGAAAGTACAAGTTGTTGAAAATATCTTCCAAGTGAGATATTTACAGACAAGGCCACATAGTGCAGTAATTGGCACCACGCTATGTGCCCTGTGATGCGCGCTAAGCATGGTCAAAAGAACACAACTTATTTCCTAGGAAGTGGGCTAAGCGCGATAGGAGCTCACTTATGGTGCCTTGAGCCTTTAGCTACTGGGTTTTTCGTGAGCGCGCTGGTCGCAAGCTGAAAAGCTCGCTTAGCGCGCTATGCTGGCACGAAGACTTCAAAAATTTCTTTTCAGTCCTTCTTTCTTGCACCAATTGTCCCTATCATCAAAAATAGGCAAGAAGAACTGTTAAAGAACATCAAAATGCTCAATATTCACAATAATTACACTAAAATCGAAAATTAACATAAAGACACTTAAACTACTAGATTTTACACTAAATTGTAAATAAAACCAATTGAAAGGGCCATAAAATCAAGTTAAAGTATGCATAATTTGGCCCTTAACAATTACAACTCCTTCAAATTTCAAAAAATCTAGAGTGATCTGATGTCAGGACATGTGATCTTACATCACATTTGCTTCAAAATAGCACCAATCTCATACATGTCCATTACTCCCCCTGTCACATATAACCAATATTTCCCCTTAAGGCGAAAAATCAAATCTTATGAAGTCTAAACCTCAACTACCTAAGTTCACGCATCCCTGTCAAGAAGAAAACTCAAATCACCTGGCAGACAACTATGAACTTTCCAAGTTAACACATTAGAAACACATACAATAGAAGCCAGACATATTAGAAATATATAAAACAGAAGCCATACATATTACTCATAACATTAGAATAAATTAGGGCAAAGATGTTTTGTTTCAAACTAAAGCATGTCAAGATTAGATTTTGTTAATCCTTTTTAAACGTATCCGATTAATCAAACGTGCGAACTTAGTTTCAATATATAAAATTGTGTATCCTTGCGAATCCGTTCATTTCTAAAGCGGGTCCGTGAATATTATTGTTTTAATTGCTAGATGATTTCACTAAATAGCAACTGAAACAAACAAACATAAAGATCGATACAAAGCGAATATTAACTTCCAAATCTACGTCTAGAGTTTGTTGGTTAATAGATGAAAAAATTAGATCAAGACTTGGAAAATCTATTTCAAGAGTGATTCAAACCATAAATACATCATTAAAAGCGAATATCTTCATCATCTATTGATCATAACCTTGTTCACATACAAAAGATCAAAAGAAATACATAAAAGCCGAATTAACTACCTCTAATCTCGACACGAAAGTGTTTTGCTACCCATCACCATGGTAGCTTGATCAACATGTAAGAAAACAAGCTTTGCTAGAATTAAAGTCGATGAATCGAGGATTGATGCTCCAAAGATTTAATTATGGCTTCTCCAAGAGTTTCTAAGGTTTTTGACCTAGAAAATCATTTTTCTCTTTCTCAAATGCTGAAAAGTGTGAGAAAGTACAAGTTGTTGAAAATATCTTCCAAGTGAGATATTTACAGACAAGGCCACATAGTGCAGTAATTGGCACCACGCTATGTGCCCTGTGATGCGCACTAAGCATGGTCAGAAGAACACAACTTATTTCCCAGGAAGTGGGCTAAGCGCGATAGGAGCTCACTTATGGTGCTTTGAGCCTTTAGCTACTGGGTTTTTCGTGAGCGCGCTGGTCGCAAGCTGAAAAGCTCGCTTAGCGCGCTATGCTGGCACGAAGACTTCAAAAATTTCTTTTCAGTCCTTCTTTCTTGCACCAATGGTCCCTATCATCAAAAATAGGCAAGAAGAACTGTTAAAGAACATCAAAATGCTCAATATTCACAATAATTACACTAAAATCGAAAATTCACATAAAGACACTTAAACTACTAGATTTTACACTAAATTGTAAATAAAACAAATTGAAAGGGCCATAAAATCAAGTTAAAGTATGCACAATTTGGCCCTTAACAATTACAGCTCCTTCAAATTTCAAAAAATCTAGAGAGATCTGATGTCAGGACATGTGATCTTACATCACATTTGCTTCAAAATAGCACCAATATCATACATGTTCATTACTCCCCCTGTCACATATAACCAATATTTCCCCTTAAGGCGAAAAATCAAATCTTATGAAGTCTAAACCTCAACTACCTAAGTTCACGCATCCCTGTCAAGAAGAAAACTCAAATCACCTGGCAGACAACTATGAACTTTCCAAGTTAACACAATAGAAACACATACAATAGAAGCCAGACATATTAGAAATATATAAAACAGAAGCCATACATATTACTCATAACATTAGAATAAATTAGGGCAAAGATGTTTTGTTTCAAACTAAAGCATGTCAAGATTAGATTTTGTTAATCCTTTTTAAACGTATCCGATTAATCAAACGTGCGAACTTAGTTTCAATATATAAAATTGTGTATCCTTGCGAATCCGTTCATTTCTAAAGCGGGTCCGTGAATATTATTGTTTAAATTGCTAGATGATTTCACTAAATAGCAACTGAAACAAACAAACATAAAGATCGATACAAAGCGAATATTAACTTCCAAATCTAGGTCTAGAGTTTGTTGGTTAATAGATGAAAAAATTAGATCAAGACTTGGAAAATCTATTTCAAGAGTGATTCAAACCATAAATACATCATTAAAAGCGAATATCTTCATCATCTATTGATCATAACCTTGTTCACATACAAAAGATCAAAAGAAATACATAAAAGCCGAATTAACTACCTTTAATCTCGACACGAAAGTGTTTTGCTACCCATCACCATGGTAGCTTGATCAACATGTAAGAAAAGAAGCTTTGCTAGCATTAAAGTCGAAGAATCGAGGATTGATGCTCCAAAGATTTAATTATGGCTTCTCCAAGAGTTTCTAAGGTTTTTGACCTAGAAAATCATTTTTCTCTTTCTCAAATGCTGAAAAGTGTGAGAAAGTACAAGTTGTTGAAAATATCTTCCAAGTGAGATATTTACAGACAAGGCCACATAGTGCAGTAATTGGCACCACGCTATGTGCCCTGTGATGCGCGCTAAGCATGGTCAGAAGAACACAACTTATTTCCCAGGAAGTGGGCTAAGCGCGATAGGAGCTCACTTATGGTGCTTTGAGCCTTTAGCTACTGGGTTTTTCGTGAGCGCGCTGGTCGCAAGCTGAAAAGCTCGCTTAGCGCGCTATGCTGGCACGAAGACTTCAAAAATTTCTTTTCAGTCCTTCTTTCTTGCACCAATGGTCCCTATCATCAAAAATAGGCAAGAAGAACTGTTAAAGAACATCAAAATGCTCAATATTCACAATAATTACACTAAAATCGAAAATTCACATAAAGACACTTAAACTACTAGATTTTACACTAAATTGTAAATAAAACAAATTGAAAGGGCCATAAAATCAAGTTAAAGTATGCACAATTTGGCCCTTAACAATTACAGCTCCTTCAAATTTCAAAAAATCTAGAGAGATCTGATGTCAGGACATGTGATCTTACATCACATTTGCTTCAAAATAGCACCAATATCATACATGTTCATTACTCCCCCTGTCACATATAACCAATATTTCCCCTTAAGGCGAAAAATCAAATCTTATGAAGTCTAAACCTCAACTACCTAAGTTCACGCATCCCTGTCAAGAAGAAAACTCAAATCACCTGGCAGACAACTATGAACTTTCCAAGTTAACACAATAGAAACACATACAATAGAAGCCAGACATATTAGAAATATATAAAACAGAAGCCATACATATTACTCATAACATTAGAATAAATTAGGGCGAAGATGTTTTGTTTCAAACAAAAGCATGTCAAGATTAGATTTTGTTAATCCTTTTTAAACGTATCCGATTAATCAAACGTGCGAACTTAGTTTCAATATATAAAATTGTGTATCCTTGCGAATCCGTTCATTTCTAAAGCGGGTCCGTGACTATTATTGTTTTAATTGCTAGATGATTTCACTAAATAGCAACTGAAACAAACAAACATAAAGATCGATACAAAGCGAATATTAACTTCCAAATCTAGGTCTAGAGTTTGTTGGTTAATAGATGAAAAAATTAGATCAAGACTTGGAAAATCTATTTCAAGAGTGATTCAAACCATAAATAGATCATTAAAAGCGAATATCTTCATCATCTATTGATCATAACCTTGTTCACATACAAAAGATCAAAAGAAATACATAAAAGCCGAATTAACTACCTCTAATCTCGACACGAAAGTGTTTTGCTACCAATCACCATGGTAGCTTGATCAACATGTAAGAAAAGAAGCTTTGCTAGCATTAAAGTCGAAGAATCGAGGATTGATGCTCCAAAGATTTAATTATGGCTTCTCCAAGAGTTTCTAAGGTTTTTGACCTAGAAAATCATTTTTCTCTTTCTCAAATGCTGAAAAGTGTGAGAAAGTACAAGTTGTTGAAAATATCTTCCAAGTGAGATATTTACAGACAAGGCCACATAGTGCAGTAATTGGCACCGCGGTATGTGCCCTGTGATGCGCTCTAAGCATGGTCAGAAGAACACAACTTATTTCCCAGGAAGTGGGCTAAGCGGGATAGGAGCTCACTTATGGTGCTTTGAGCCTTTAGCTACTGGGTTTTTCGTGAGCGCGCTGGTCGCAAGCTGAAAAGCTCGCTTAGCGCGCTATGCTGGCACGAAGACTTCAAAAATTTCTTTTCAGTCCTTCTTTCTTGCACCAATTGTCCCTATCATCAAAAATAGGCAAGAAGAACTGTTAAAGAACATCAAAATGCTCAATATTCACAATAACTACACTAAAATGGAAAATTAACATAAAGACACTTAAACTACTAGATTTTAGACTAAATTGTAAACAAAACCAATTGAAAGGGCCATAAAATCAAGTTAAAGTATGCACAATTTGGCCCTTAACAATTACAACTCCTTCAAATTTCAAAAAATCTAGAGAGATCTGATGTCAGGACATGTGATCTTACATCACATTTGCTTCAAAATAGCACCAATCTCATACATGTCCATTACTCCCCCTGTCACATATAACCAATATTTCCCCTTAAGGCGAAAAATCAAATCTTATGAAGTCTAAACCTCAACTACCTAAGTTCACGCATCCCTGTCAAGAAGAAAACTCGAATCACCTGGCAGACAACTATGAACTTTCCAAGTTCACACATTAGAAACACATACAATAGAAGCCAGACATATTAGAAATATATAAAACAGAAGCCATACATATTACTCATAACATTAGAGTAAATTAGGGCAAAGATGTTTTGTTTCAAACAAAAGCATGTCAAGATTAGATTTCGTTAATCCTTTTCAAACGTATCCGATTAATAAAACGTGCGAACTTAGTTTCAATATATAAAATTGTGTATCCTTGCGAGTCCGTTCATTTCTAAAGCGGGTCCGTGATTATTATTGTTTTAATTGCTAGATGATTTCACTAAATAGCAACTGAAACAGACAAACATAAAGATCGATACAAAGCGAATATTAACTTCCAAATCTACGTCTAGAGTTTGTTGGTTAATAGATGAAAAAATTAGATCAAGACTTGGAAAATCTATTTCAAGAGTGATTCAAACCATAAATACATCATTAAAAGCGAATATCTTCATCATCTATTGATCATAACCTTGTTCACATACAAAAGATCAAAAGAAATACATAAAAGCCGAATTAACTACCTCTAATCTCGACACGAAAGTGTTTTGCTACCAATCACCATGGTAGCTTGATCAACATGTAAGAAAAGAAGCTTTGCTAGCATTAAAGTCGAAGAATCGAGGATTGATGCTCCAAAGATTTAATTATGGCTTCTCCAAGAGTTTCTAAGGTTTTTGACCTAGAAAATCATTTTTCTCTTTCTCAAATGCTGAAAAGTGTGAGAAAGTACAAGTTGTTGAAAATATCTTCCAAGTGAGATATTTACAGACAAGGCCACATAGTGCAGTAATTGGCACCGCGGTATGTGCCCTGTGATGCGCTCTAAGCATGGTCAGAAGAACACAACTTATTTCCCAGGAAGTGGGCTAAGCGCGATAGGAGCTCACTTATGGTGCTTTGAGCCTTTAGCTACTGGGTTTTTCGTGAGCGCGCTGGTCGCAAGCTGAAAAGCTCGCTTAGCGCGCTATGCTGGCACGAAGACTTCAAAAATTTCTTTTCAGTCCTTCTTTCTTGCACCAATTGTCCCTATCATCAAAAATAGGCAAGAAGAACTGTTAAAGAACATCAAAATGCTCAATATTCACAATAATTACACTAAAATGGAAAATTAACATAAAGACACTTAAACTACTAGATTTTAGACTAAATTGTAAACAAAACCAATTGAAAGGGCCATAAAATCAAGTTAAAGTATGCACAATTTGGCCCTTAACAATTACAACTCCTTCAAATTTCAAAAAATCTAGAGAGATCTGATGTCAGGACATGTGATCTTACATCACATTTGCTTCAAAATAGCACCAATCTCATACATGTCCATTACTCCCCCTGTCACATATAACCAATATTTCCCCTTAAGGCGAAAAATCAAATCTTATGAAGTCTAAACCTCAACTACCTAAGTTCACGCATCCCTGTCAAGAAGAAAACTCGAATCACCTGGCAGACAACTATGAACTTTCCAAGTTCACACATTAGAAACACATACAATAGAAGCCAGACATATTAGAAATATATAAAACAGAAGCCATACATATTACTCATAACATTAGAGTAAATTAGGGCAAAGATGTTTTGTTTCAAACAAAAGCATGTCAAGATTAGATTTCGTTAATCCTTTTCAAACGTATCCGATTAATAAAACGTGCGAACTTAGTTTCAATATATAAAATTGTGTATCCTTGCGAGTCCGTTCATTTCTAAAGCGGGTCCGTGATTATTATTGTTTTAATTGCTAGATGATTTCACTAAATAGCAACTGAAACAGACAAACATAAAGATCGATACAAAGCGAATATTAACTTCCAAATCTACGTCTAGAGTTTGTTGGTTAATAGATGAAAAAATTAGATCAAGACTTGGAAAATCTATTTCAAGAGTGATTCAAACCATAAATACATCATTAAAAGCGAATATCTTCATCATCTATTGATCATAACCTTGTTCACATACAAAAGATCAAAAGAAATACATAAAAGCCGAATTAACTACCTCTAATCTCGACACGAAAGTGTTTTGCTACCAATCACCATGGTAGCTTGATCAACATGTAAGAAAAGAAGCTTTGCTAGCATTAAAGTCGAAGAATCGAGGATTGATGCTCCAAAGATTTAATTATGGCTTCTCCAAGAGTTTCTAAGGTTTTTGACCTAGAAAATCATTTTTCTCTTTCTCAAATGCTGAAAAGTGTGAGAAAGTACAAGTTGTTGAAAATATCTTCCAAGTGAGATATTTACAGACAAGGCCACATAGTGCAGTAATTGGCACCGCGGTATGTGCCCTGTGATGCGCTCTAAGCATGGTCAGAAGAACACAACTTATTTCCCAGGAAGTGGGCTAAGCGCGATAGGAGCTCACTTATGGTGCTTTGAGCCTTTAGCTACTGGGTTTTTCGTGAGCGCGCTGGTCGCAAGCTGAAAAGCTCGCTTAGCGCGCTATGCTGGCACGAAGACTTCAAAAATTTCTTTTCAGTCCTTCTTTCTTGCACCAATTGTCCCTATCATCAAAAATAGGCAAGAAGAACTGTTAAAGAACATCAAAATGCTCAATATTCACAATAATTACACTAAAATGGAAAATTAACATAAAGACACTTAAACTACTAGATTTTAGACTAAATTGTAAACAAAACCAATTGAAAGGGCCATAAAATCAAGTTAAAGTATGCACAATTTGGCCCTTAACAATTACAACTCCTTCAAATTTCAAAAAATCTAGAGAGATCTGATGTCAGGACATGTGATCTTACATCACATTTGCTTCAAAATAGCACCAATCTCATATATGTCCATTACTCCCCCTGTCACATATAACCAATATTTCCCCTTAAGGCGAAAAATCAAATCTTATGAAGTCTAAACCTCAACTACCTAAGTTCACGCATCCCTGTCAAGAAGAAAACTCGAATCACCTGGCAGACAACTATGAACTTTCCAAGTTCACACATTAGAAACACATACAATAGAAGCCAGACATATTAGAAATATATAAAACAGAAGCCATACATATTACTCATAACATTAGAGTAAATTAGGGCAAAGATGTTTTGTTTCAAACAAAAGCATGTCAAGATTAGATTTCGTTAATCCTTTTCAAACGTATCCGATTAATAAAACGTGCGAACTTAGTTTCAATATATAAAATTGTGTATCCTTGCGAGTCCGTTCATTTCTAAAGCGGGTCCGTGATTATTATTGTTTTAATTGCTAGATGATTTCACTAAATAGCAACTGAAACAGACAAACATAAAGATCGATACAAAGCGAATATTAACTTCCAAATCTACGTCTAGAGTTTGTTGGTTAATAGATGAAAAAATTAGATCAAGACTTGGAAAATCTATTTCAAGAGTGATTCAAACCATAAATACATCATTAAAAGCAAATATCTTCATCATCTATTGATCATAACCTTGTTCACATACAAAAGATCAAAAGAAATACATAAGAGCCGAATTAACTACCTCTAATCTCGACATGAAAGTGTTTTGCTACCCATCACCATGGTAGCTTGATCAACATTTAAGAAAAGAAGCTTTTCTAGCATTAAAGTTGAAGAATCGAGGATTGATGCTCCAAAGATTTATTTATGGCTTCTCCAAGAGTTTCCAAGGTTTTTGACCTAGAAAATCATTTTTCTCTTTCTCAAATGCTGAAAAGTGTGAGAAAGTACAAGTTGTTGAAAATATCTTCCAAGTGAGATATTTACAGACAAGGCCACATAGTGCAGTAATTGGCACCGCGCTATGTTCCCTTTGATGCGCGCTAAGCATGGTCAGAAGAACACAACTTATTTCCCAGGAAGTGGGCTAAGCGAGATAGGAGCTCACTTATGGTGCTTTGAGCCTTTAGCTACTGGGTTTTTCATGAGCGCGCTGTTCGCAAGCTGAAAAGCTCGCTTAGCGCGCTATGCCGACACGAAGACTTCAAAAATTGCTTTTCAGTCCTTCTTTCTTGCACCAATTGTCCCTATCATCAAAAACAGGCAAGAAGAACTGTTAAAGAACTTCAAAATGCTCAATATTCACAATAATTACACTAAAATCGAAAATTAACATAAAGACACTTAAGCTACTAGATTTTAGACTAAATTGTAAACAAAACCAATTGAAAGGGCCATAAAATCAAGTTAAAGTATGCACAATTTGGCCCTTAACAATTACAACTCCTTCAAATTTCAAAAAATCTAGAGAGATCTGATGTCAGGACATGTGATCTTACATCACATTTGCTTCAAAATAGCACCAATCTCATACATGTCCATTACTCCCCCTGTCACATATAACCAATATTTCCCCTTAAGGCGAAAAATCAAATCATATGAAGTCTAAACCTCAACTACCTAAGTTCACGCATCCCTGTCAAGAAGAAAACTCGAATCACCTGGCAGACAACTATGAACTTTCCAAGTTCACACATTAGAAACACATACAATAGAAGCCAGACATATTAGAAATATATAAAACAGAAGCCATACATATTACTCATAACATTAGAATAAATTAGGGCAAAGATGTTTTGTTTCAAACTAAAGCATGTCAAGATTAGATTTTGTTAATCCTTTTTAAACGTATCCGATTAATCAAACGTGCGAACTTAGTTTCAATATATAAAATTATGTATCCTTGCGAATCCGTTCATTTCTAAAGCGGGTCCGTGAATATTATTGTTTTAATTGCTAGATGATTTCACTAAATAGCAACTGAAACAAACAAACATAAAGATCGATACAAAGCGAATATTAACTTCCAAATCTAGGTCTAGAGTTTGTATGTTAATAGATGAAAAAATTAGATCAAGACTTGGAAAATCTATTTCAAGAGTGATTCAAACCATAAATACATCATTAAAAGAGAATATCTTCATCATCTATTGATCATAACCTTGTTCACATACAAAAGATCAAAAGAAATACATAAAAGCCGAATTAACTACCTCTAATCTCGACACGAAAGTGTTTTGCTACCCATCACCATGGTAGCTTGATCAACATGTAAGAAAAGAAGCTTTGCTAGCATTAAAGTCGAAGAATCGAGGATTGATGCTCCAAAGATTTAATTATGGCTTCTCCAAGAGTTTCTAAGGTTTTTGACCTAGAAAATCATTTTTCTTTTTCTCAAATGCTGAAAAGTGTGAGAAAGTACAAGTTGTTGAAAATATCTTCCAAGTGAGATATTTACAGACAAGGCCACATAGTGCAGTAATTGGCACCGCGCTATGTTCCCTGTGAGGCGCGCTAAGCATGGTCAGAAGAACACAACTTATTGCCCAGGAAGTGGGCTAAGCGCGATAGGAGCTCACTTATGGTGCTTTGAGCCTTTAGCTACTGGGTTTTTCATGAGCGCGCTGGTCGCAAACTGAAAAGCTCGCTTAGCGCGCTATGCCGACACAAAGACTTCAAAAATTGCTTTTCAGTCCTTCTTTCTTGCACCGATTGTCCCTATCATCAAAAATAGGCAAGAAGAACTGTTAAAGAACATCAAAATGCTCAATATTCACAATAATTACACTAAAATCGAAAATTAACATAAAGACACTTAAACTACTAGATTTTACACTAAATTGTAAATAAAACCAATTGAAAGGGCCATAAAATCAAGTTAAAGTATGCACAATTTGGCCCTTAACAATTACAACTCCTTCAAATTTCAAAAAATCTAGAGAGATCTGATGTCAGGACATGTGATCTTACATCACATTTGCTTCAAAATAGCACCAATGTCATACATGTCCATTACTCCCCCTGTCACATATAACCAATATTTCCCCTTAAGGCGAAAAATCAAATCTTATGAAGTCTAAACCTCAACTACCTAAGTTCACGCATCCCTGTCAAGAAGAAAACTCGAATCACCTGGCAGACAACTATGAACTTTCCAAGTTCACACATTAGAAACACATACAATAGAAGCCAGACATATTAGAAATATATAAAACAGAAGCCATACATATTACTCATAACATTAGAGTAAATTAGGGCAAAGATGTTTTGTTTCAAACAAAAGCATGTCAAGATTAGATTTCGTTAATCCTTTTCAAACGTATCCGATTAATAAAACGTGCGAACTTAGTTTCAATATATAAAATTGTGTATCCTTGCGAGTCCGTTCATTTCTAAAGCGGGTCCGTGATTATTATTGTTTTAATTGCTAGATGATTTCACTAAATAGCAACTGAAACAAACAAACATAAAGATCGATACAAAGCGAATATTAACTTCCAAATCTACGTCTAGAGTTTGTTGGTTAATAGATGAAAAAATTAGATCAAGACTTGGAAAATCTATTTCAAGAGTGATTCAAACCATAAATACATCATTAAAAGCAAATATCTTCATCATCTATTGATCATAACCTTGTTCACATACAAAAGATCAAAAGAAATACATAAAAGCCGAATTAACTACCTCTAATCTCGACACGAAAGTGTTTTGCTACCCATCACCATGGTAGCTTGATCAACATGTAAGAAAAGAAGCTTTGCTAGCATTAAAGTTGAAGAATCAGGGATTGATGCTCCAAAGATTTATTTATGGCTTCTCCAAGAGTTTCTAAGGTTTTTGACCTAGAAAATCATTTTTCTCTTTCTCAAATGCTGAAAAGTGTGAGAAAGTACAAGTTGTTGAAAATATCTTCCAAGTGAGATATTTACAGACAAGGCCACATAGTGCAGTAATTGGCACCGCGCTATGTTCCCTGTGAGGCGCGCTAAGCATGGTCAGAAGAACACAACTTATTGCCCAGGAAGTGGGCTAAGCGCGATAGGAGCTCACTTATGGTGCTTTGAGCCTTTAGCTACTGGGTTTTTCGTGAGCGCGCTGGTCGCAAGCTGAAAAGCTCGCTTAGCGCGCTATGCTGGCACGAAGACTTCAAAAATTTCTTTTCAGTCCTTCTTTCTTGCACCAATTGTCCCTATCATCAAAAATAGGCAAGAAGAACTGTTAAAGAACATCAAAATGCTCAATATTCACAATAATTACACTAAAATCGAAAATTAACATAAAGACACTTAAACTACTAGATTTTAGACTAAATTGTAAAAAAAATCAATTGAAAGGGCCATAAAATCAAGTTAAAGTATGCACAATTTGGCCCTTAACAATTACAACTCCTTCAAATTTCAAAAAATCTAGAGAGATCTGATGTCAGGACATGTGATCTTACATCACATTTGCTTCAAAATAGCACCAATCTCATACATGTCCATTACTCCCCCTGTCACATATAACCAATATTTCCCCTTAAGGCGAAAAATCAAATCTTATGAAGTCTAAACCTCAACTACCTAAGTTCACGCATCCCTGTCAAGAAGAAAACTCGAATCACCTGGCAGACAACTATGAACTTTCCAAGTTCACACATTAGAAACACATACAATAGAAGCCAGACATATTAGAAATATATAAAACAGAAGCCATACATATTACTCATAACATTAGAGTAAATTAGGGCAAAGATGTTTTGTTTCAAACAAAAGCATGTCAAGATTAGATTTCGTTAATCCTTTTCAAACGTATCCGATTAATAAAACGTGCGAACTTAGTTTCAATATATAAAATTGTGTATCCTTGCGAGTCCGTTCATTTCTAAAGCGGGTCCGTGATTATTATTGTTTTAATTGCTAGATGATTTCACTAAATAGCAACTGAAACAAACAAACATAAAGATCGATACAAAGCGAATATTAACTTCCAAATCTACGTCTAGAGTTTGTTGGTTAATAGATGAAAAAATTAGATCAAGACTTGGAAAATCTATTTCAAGAGTGATTCAAACCATAAATACATCATTAAAAGCAAATATCTTCATCATCTATTGATCATAACCTTGTTCACATACAAAAGATCAAAAGAAATACATAAAAGCCGAATTAACTACCTCTAATCTCGACACGAAAGTGTTTTGCTACCCATCACCATGGTAGCTTGATCAACATGTAAGAAAAGAAGCTTTGCTAGCATTAAAGTTGAAGAATCGAGGATTGATGCTCCAAAGATTTATTTATGGCTTCTCCAAGAGTTTCTAAGGTTTTTGACCTAGAAAATCATTTTTCTCTTTCTCAAATGCTGAAAAGTGTGAGAAAGTACAAGTTGTTGAAAATATCTTCCAAGTGAGATATTTACAGACAAGGCCACATAGTGCAGTAATTGGCACCGCGCTATGTTCCCTGTGAGGCGCGCTAAGCATGGTCAGAAGAACACAACTTATTGCCCAGGAAGTGGGCTAAGCGCGATAGGAGCTCACTTATGGTGCTTTGAGCCTTTAGCTACTGGGTTTTTCATGAGCGCGCTGTTCGCAAGCTGAAAAGCTCGCTTAGCGCGCTATGCCGACACGAAGACTTCAAAAATTGCTTTTCAGTCCTTCTTTCTTGCACCGGTTGTCCCTATCATCAAAAATAGGCAAGAAGAACTGTTAAAGAACATCAAAATGCTCAATATTCACAATAATTACACTAAAATCGAAAATTAACATAAAGACACTTAAACTACTAGATTTTAGACTAAATTGTAAACAAAACCAATTGAAAGGACCATAAAATCCAGTTAAAGTATGCACAATTTGGCCCTTAACAATTACAACTCCTTCAAATTTCAAAAAATCTAGAGAGATCTGATGTCAGGACATGTGATCTTACATCACATTTGCTTCAAAATAGCACCAATCTCATACATGTCCATTACTCCCCCTGTCACATATAACCAATATTTCCCCTTAAGGCGAAAAATCAAATCTTATGAAGTCTAAACCTCAACTACCTAAGTTCACGCATCCCTGTCAAGAAGAAAACTCGAATCACCTGGCAGACAACTATGAACTTTCCAAGTTCACACATTAGAAACACATACAATAGAAGCCAGACATATTAGAAATATATAAAACAGAAGCCATACATATTACTCATAACATTAGAATAAATTAGGGCAAATATGTTTTGTTTCAAACAAAAGCATGTCAAGATTAGATTTTGTTAATCCTTTTTAAACGTATCCGATTAATCAAACGTGCGAACTTAGTTTCAATATATAAAATTGTGTATCCTTGCGAATCCGTTCATTTCTAAAGCGGGTCCGTGAATATTATTGTTTTAATTTCTAGATGATTTCACTAAATAGCAACTGAAACAAACAAACATAAAGATCGATACAAAGCGAATATTAACTTCCAAATCTACGTCTAGAGTTTGTTGGTTAATAGATGAAAAAATTAGATCAAGACTTGGAAAATCTATTTCAAGAGTGATTCAAACCATAAATACATCATTAAAAGCGAATATCTTCATCATCTATTGATCATAACCTTGTTCACATACAAAAGATCAAAAGAAATACATAAAAGCCGAATTAACTACCTCTAATCTCGACACGAAAGTGTTTTGCTACCCATCACCATAGTAGCTTGATCAACATGTAAGAAAAGAAGCTTTGCTAGCATTAAAGTCGAAGAATCGAGGATTGATGCTCCAAAGATTTAATTATGGCTTCTCCAAGAGTTTCTAAGGTTTTTGACCTAGAAAATCATTTTTCTCTTTCTCAAATGCTGAAAAGTGTGAGAAAGTACAAGTTGTTGAAAATATCTTCCAAGTGAGATATTTACAGACAAGGCCACATAGTGCAGTAATTGGCACCGCGCTATGTGCCCTGTGATACGCGCTAAGCATGGTCAGAAGAACACAACTTATTTCCCAGGAAGTGGGCTAAGCGCGATAGGAGCTCACTTATGGTGCATTGAGCCTTTAGCTACTGGGTTTTTCGTGAGCGCGCTGGTCGCAAGCTGAAAAGGTCGCTTAGCGCGCTATGCCGGCACGAAGACTTCAAAAATTGCTTTTCAGTCCTTCTTTCTTGCACCAATTGTCCCTATCATCAAAAATAGGCAAGAAGAACTGTTAAAGAACATCAAAATGGTCAATATTCACAATAATTACACTAAAATCGAAAATTAACATAAAGACACTTAAACTACTAGATTTTAGACTAAATTGTAAACAAAACCAATTGAAAGGGCCATAAAATCAAGTTAAAGTATGCATAATTTGGCCCTTAACAATTACAACTCCTTCAAATTTCAAAAAATATAGAGAGATCTGATGTCAGGACATGTGATCTTACATCACATTTGCTTCAAAATAGCACCAATCTCATACATGTCCATTACTTCCCCTGTCACATATAACCAATATTTCCCCTTAAGGCGAAAAATCAAATCTTATGAAGTCTAAACCTCAACTACCTAAGTTCACGCATCCCTGTCAAGAAGAAAACTCGAATCACCTGGCAGACAACTATGAACTTTCCAAGTTCACACATTAGAAACACATACAATAGAAGCCAGACATATTAGAAATATATAAAACAGAAGCCATACATATTACTCATAACATTAGAGTAAATTAGGGCAAAGATGTTTTGTTTCAAACAAAAGCATGTCAAGATTAGATTTCGTTAATCCTTTTCAAACGTATCCGATTAATAAAACGTGCGAACTTAGTTTCAATATATAAAATTGTGTATCCTTGCGAGTCCGTTCATTTCTAAAGCGGGTCCGTGATTATTATTGTTTTAATTGCTAGATGATTTCACTAAATAGCAACTGAAACAAACAAACATAAAGATCGATACAAAGCGAATATTAACTTCCAAATCTACGTCTAGAGTTTGTTGGTTAATAGATGAAAAAATTAGATCAAGACTTGGAAAATCTATTTCAAGAGTGATTCAAACCATAAATACATCATTAAAAGCGAATATCTTCATCATCTATTGATCATAACCTTGTTCACATACAAAAGATCAAAAGAAATACATAAAAGCCGAATTAACTACCTCTAATCTCGACACGAAAGTGTTTTGCTACCCATCACCATGGTAGCTTGATCAACATGTAAGAAAAGAAGCTTTGCTAGCATTAAAGTTGAAGAATCGAGGATTGATGCTCCAAAGATTTAATTATGGCTTCTCCAAGAGTTTCTAAGGTTTTTGACCTAGAAAATCATTTTTCTCTTTCTCAAATGCTGAAAAGTGTGAGAAAGTACAAGTTGTTGAAAATATCTTCCAAGTGAGATATTTACAGACAAGGCCACATAGTGCAGTAATTGGCACCGCGCTATGTTCCCTGTGAGGCGCGCTAAGCATGGTCAGAAGAACACAACTTATTGCCCAGGAAGTGGGCTAAGCGCGATAGGAGCTCACTTATGGTGCTTTGAGCCTTTAGCTACTGGGTTTTTCATGAGCGCGCTGTTCGCAAGCTGAAAAGCTCGCTTAGCGCGCTATGCCGACACGAAGACTTCAAAAATTGCTTTTCAGTCCTTCTTTCTTGCACCGGTTGTCCCTATCATCAAAAATAGGCAAGAAGAACTGTTAAAGAACATCAAAATGCTCAATATTCACAATAATTACACTAAAATCGAAAATTAACATAAAGACACTTAAACTACTAGATTTTAGACTAAATTGTAAACAAAACCAATTGAAAGGGCCATAAAATCAAGTTAAAGTATGCACAATTTGGCCCTTAACAATTACAACTCCTTCAAATTTCAAAAAATCTAGAGAGATCTGATGTCAGGACATGTGATCTTACATCACATTTGCTTCAAAATAGCACCAATCTCATACATGTCCATTACTTCCCCTGTCACATATAACCAATATTTCCCCTTAAGGCGAAAAATCAAATCTTATGAAGTCTAAACCTCAACTACCTAAGTTCACGCATCCCTGTCAAGAAGAAAACTCGAATCACCTGGCAGACAACTATGAACTTTCCAAGTTCACACATTAGAAACACATACAATAGAAGCCAGACATATTAGAAATATATAAAACAGAAGCCATACATATTACTCATAACATTAGAGTAAATTAGGGCAAAGATGTTTTGTTTCAAACAAAAGCATGTCAAGATTAGATTTCGTTAATCCTTTTCAAACGTATCTGATTAATAAAACGTGCGAACTTAGTTTCAATATATAAAATTGTGTATCCTTGCGAGTCCGTTCATTTCTAAAGCGGGTCCGTGATTATTATTGTTTTAATTGCTAGATGATTTCACTAAATAGCAACTGAAACAAACAAACATAAAGATCGATACAAAGCGAATATTAACTTCCAAATCTACGTCTAGAGTTTGTTGGTTAATAGATGAAAAAATTAGATCAAGACTTGGAAAATCTATTTCAAGAGTGATTCAAACCATAAATACATCATTAAAAGCAAATATCTTCATCATCTATTGATCATAACCTTGTTCACATACAAAAGATCAAAAGAAATACATAAAAGCCGAATTAACTACCTCTAATCTCGACACGAAAGTGTTTTGCTACCCATCACCATGGTAGCTTGATCAACATGTAAGAAAAGAAGCTTTGCTAGCATTAAAGTTGAAGAATCGAGGATTGATGCTCCAAAGATTTATTTATGGCTTCTCCAAGAGTTTCTAAGGTTTTTGACCTAGAAAATCATTTTTCTCTTTCTCAAATGCTGAAAAGTGTGAGAAAGTACAAGTTGTTGAAAATATCTTCCAAGTGAGATATTTACAGACAAGGCCACATAGTGCAGTAATTGGCACCGCGCTATGTTCCCTGTGAGGCGCGCTAAGCATGGTCAGAAGAACACAACTTATTGCCCAGGAAGTGGGCTAAGCGCGATAGGAGCTCACTTATGGTGCTTTGAGCCTTTAGCTACTGGGTTTTTCATGAGCGCGCTGTTCGCAAGCTGAAAAGCTCGCTTAGCGCGCTATGCCGACACGAAGACTTCAAAAATTGCTTTTCAGTCCTTCTTTCTTGCACCGGTTGTCCCTATCATCAAAAATAGGCAAGAAGAACTGTTAAAGAACATCAAAATGCTCAATATTCACAATAATTACACTAAAATCGAAAATTAACATAAAGACACTTAAACTACTAGATTTTAGACTAAATTGTAAACAAAACCAATTGAAAGGACCATAAAATCAAGTTAAAGTATGCACAATTTGGCCCTTAACAATTACAACTCCTTCAAATTTCAAAAAATCTAGAGAGATCTGATGTCAGGACATGTGATCTTACATCACATTTGCTTCAAAATAGCACCAATCTCATACATGTCCATTACTCCCCCTGTCACATATAACCAATATTTCCCCTTAAGGCGAAAAATCAAATCTTATGAAGTCTAAACCTCAACTACCTAAGTTCACGCATCCCTGTCAAGAAGAAAACTCGAATCACCTGGCAGACAACTATGAACTTTCCAAGTTCACACATTAGAAACACATACAATAGAAGCCAGACATATTAGAAATATATAAAACAGAAGCCATACATATTACTCATAACATTAGAATAAATTAGGGCAAAGATGTTTTGTTTCAAACTAAAGCATGTCAAGATTAGATTTTGTTAATCCTTTTTAAACGTATCCGATTAATCAAACGTGCGAACTTAGTTTCAATATATAAAATTATGTATCCTTGTGAATCCGTTCATTTCTAAAGCGGGTCCGTGAATATTATTGTTTTAATTGCTAGATGATTTCACTAAATAGCAACTGAAACAAACAAACATAAAGATCGATACAAAGCGAATATTAACTTCCAAATCTAGGTCTAGAGTTTGTTGGTTAATAGATGAAAAAATTAGATCAAGACTTGGAAAATCTATTTCAAGAGTGATTCAAACCATAAATACATCATTAAAAGAGAATATCTTCATCATCTATTGATCATAACCTTGTTCACATACAAAAGATCAAAAGAAATACATAAAAGCCGAATTAACTACCTCTAATCTCGACACGAAAGTGTTTTGCTACCCATCACCATGGTAGCTTGATCAACATGTAAGAAAAGAAGCTTTGCTAGCATTAAAGTCGAAGAATCGAGGATTGATGCTCCAAAGATTTAATTATGGCTTCTCCAAGAGTTTCTAAGGTTTTTGACCTAGAAAATCATTTTTCTCTTTCTCAAATGCTGAAAAGTGTGAGAAAGTACAAGTTGTTGAAAATATCTTCCAAGTGAGATATTTACAGACAAGGCCACATAGTGCAGTAATTGGCACCGCGCTATGTTCCCTGTGAGGCGCGCTAAGCATGGTCAGAAGAACACAACTTATTGCCCAGGAAGTGGGCTAAGCGCGATAGGAGCTCACTTATGGTGCTTTGAGCCATTAGCTACTGGGTTTTTCATGAGCGCGCTGGTCGCAAACTGAAAAGCTCGCTTAGCGCGCTATGCCGACACGAAGACTTCAAAAATTGCTTTTCAGTCCTTCTTTCTTGCACCGGTTGTCCCTATCATCAAAAATAGGCAAGAAGAACTGTTAAAGAACATCAAAATGCTCAATATTCACAATAATTACACTAAAATCGAAAATTAACATAAAGACACTTAAACTACTAGATTTTAGACTAAATTGTAAACAAAACCAATTGAAAGGGCCATAAAATCCAGTTAAAGTATGCACAATTTGGCCCTTAACAATTACAACTCCTTCAAATTTCAAAAAATCTAGAGAGATCTGATGTCAGGACATGTGATCTTACATCACATTTGCTTCAAAATAGCACCAATCTCATACATGTCCATTACTCCCCCTGTCACATATAACCAATATTTCCCCTTAAGGCGAAAAATCAAATCTTATGAAGTCTAAACCTCAACTACCTAAGTTCACGCATCCCTGTCAAGAAGAAAACTCAAATCACCTGGCAGACAACTATGAACTTTCCAAGTTCACACATTAGAAACACATACAATAGAAGCCAGACATATTAGAAATATATAAAACAGAAGCCATACATATTACTCATAACATTAGAATAAATTAGGGCAAAGATGTTTTGTTTCAAACAAAAGCATGTCAATATTAGATTTTGTTAATCCTTTTTAAACGTATCCGATTAATCAAACGTGCGAACTTAGTTTCAATATATAAAATTGTGTATCCTTGCGAATCCGTTCATTTTTAAAGCGGGTCCGTGAATATTATTGTTTTAATTTCTAGATGATTTCACTAAATAGCAACTGAAACAAACAAACATAAAGATCGATACAAAGCGAATATTAACTTCCAAATCTACGTCTAGAGTTTGTTGGTTAATAGATGAAAAAATTAGATCAAGACTTGGAAAATCTATTTCAAGAGTGATTCAAACCATAAATACATCATTAAAAGCGAATATCTTCATCATCTATTGATCATAACCTTGTTCACATACAAAAGATCAAAAGAAATACATAAAAGCCGAATTAACTACCTCTAATCTCGACACGAAAGTGTTTTGCTACCCATCACCATAGTAGCTTGATCAACATGTAAGAAAAGAAGCTTTGCTAGCATTAAAGTCGAAGAATCGAGGATTGATGCTCCAAAGATTTAATTATGGCTTCTCCAAGAGTTTCTAAGGTTTTTGACCTAGAAAATCATTTTTCTCTTTCTCAAATGCTGAAAAGTGTGAGAAAGTACAAGTTGTTGAAAATATCTTCCAAGTGAGATATTTACAGACAAGGCCACATAGTGCAGTAATTGGCACCACGCTATGTGCCCTGTGATGCGCGCTAAGCATGGTCAGAAGAACACAACTTATTTCCCAGGAAGTGGGCTAAGCGCGATAGGAGCTCACTTATGGTGCATTGAGCCTTTAGCTACTGGGTTTTTCGTGAGCGCGCTGGTCGCAAGCTGAAAAGGTCGCTTAGCGCGCTATGCCGGCACGAAGACTTCAAAAATTGCTTTTCAGTCCTTCTTTCTTGCACCAATTGTCCCTATCATCAAAAATAGGCAAGAAGAACTGTTAAAGAACATCAAAATGGTCAATATTCACAATAATTACACTAAAATCGAAAATTAACATAAAGACACTTAAACTACTAGATTTTAGACTAAATTGTAAACAAAACCAATTGAAAGGGCCATAAAATCAAGTTAAAGTATGCATAATTTGGCCCTTAACAATTACAACTCCTTCAAATTTCAAAAAATATAGAGAGATCTGATGTCAGGACATGTGATCTTACATCACATTTGCTTCAAAATAGCACCAATCTCATACATGTCCATTACTTCCCCTGTCACATATAACCAATATTTCCCCTTAAGGCGAAAAATCAAATCTTATGAAGTCTAAACCTCAACTACCTAAGTTCACGCATCCCTGTCAAGAAGAAAACTCAAATCACCTGGCAGACAACTATGAACTTTCCAAGTTCACACATTAGAAACACATACAATAGAAGCCAGACATATTAGAAATATATAAAGCAGAAGCCATACATATTACTCATAACATTAGAGTAAATTAGGGCAAAGATGTTTTGTTTCAAACAAAAGCATGTCAAGATTAGATGTCGTTAATCCTTTTTAAACGTATCTGATTAATCAAACGTGCGAACTTCGTTTCAATCCATAAAATTGTGTATCCTTGCGAGTCCGTCCATTTCTAAAGCGGGTCCGTGAATATTATTGTTTTAATTGCTAGAAGATTTCACTAAATAGCAACTGAAACAAACAAACATAAAGATTGATACAAAGCGAATATTAACTTCCAAATCTACGTCTAGAGTTTGTTGGTTAATAGATGAAAAAATTAGATCAAGACTTGGAAAATCTATTTCAAGAGTGATTCAAACCATAAATACATCATTAAAAGCGAATATCTTCATCCTCTATTGATCATAACCTTGTTCACATACAAAAGATCAAAAGAAATACATAAAAGCCGAATTAACTACCTCTAATCTCGTCACGAAAGTGTTTTGCTACCCATCACCCTGGTAGCTTGATCAACATGTAAGAAAAGAAGCTTTGCTAGCATTAAAGTCGAAGAATCGAGGATTGATGCTCCAAAGATTTAATCATGGCTTCTCCAAGAGTTTCTAAGGTTTTTGACCTAGAAAATCATTTTTCTCTTTCTCAAATGCTGAAAAGTGTGAGAAAGTACAAGTTGTTGAAAATATCTTCCAAGTGAGATATTTATAGACAAGGCCACATAGTGCAGTAATTGGCACCACGCTATGTGCCCTGTGATGCGCGCTAAGCATGGTCAGAAGAACACAACTTATTTCCCAGGAAGTGGGCTAAGCGCGATAGGAGCTCACTTATGGTGCTTTGAGCCTTTAGCTACTGGGTTTTTCGTGAGCGCGCTGGTCGCAAGCTGAAAAGCTCGCTTAGCGCGCTATGCCGGCACGAAGACTTCAAAATTGCTTTTCAGTCCTTCTTTCTTGCACCAATTGTCCCTATCATCAAAAATAGGCAAGAAGAACTGTTAAAGAACATCAAAATGCTCAATATTCACAATAATTACACTAAAATCGAAAATTAACATAAAGACACTTAAACTACTAGATTTTAGACTAAATTGTAAACAAAACCAATTGAAAGGGCCATAAAGTCAACTAAAGTATGCACAATTTGGGCCTTAACAATTACAACTCCTTCAAATTTCAAAAAATATAGAGAGATTTGATGTCAGGACATGTGATCTTACATCACATTTGCTTCAAAATAGCACCAATCTCATACATGTCCATTACTCCCCCTGTCACATATAACCAATATTTCCCCTTAAGGCGAAAAATCAAATCTTATGAAGTCTAAACCTCAACTACCTAAGTTCACGCATCCCTGTCAAGAGGAAAACTCAAATCATCTGGCAGACAACTATGAACTTTCCAAGTTCACACATTAGAAACACATACAATAGAAGCCAGACATATTAGAAATATATAAAACAGAAGCCATACATATTACTCATAACATTAGAGTAAATTAGGGCAAAGATGTTTTGTTTCAAACAAAAGCATGTCAAGATTAGATGTCGTTAATCCTTTTTAAACGTATCCGATTAATCAAACGTGCGAACTTAGTTTCAATATATAAAATTGTGTATCCTTGCGAGTCCGTCCATTTCTAAAGTGGGTCCGTGAATATTATTGTTTTAATTGCTAGATGATTTCACTAAATAGCAACTGAAACAAACAAACATAAAGATTGATACAATGCGAATATTAACTTCCAAATCTACGTCTAGAGTTTGTTGGTTAATAGATGAAAAAATTAGATCAAGACTTGGAAAATCTATTTCGAGAGTGATTCAAACCCTAAATACATCATTAAAAGCGAATATCTTCATCATCTATTGATCATAACCTTGTTCACATACAAAAGATCAAAAGAAATACATAAAAGCCGAATTAACTACCTCTAATCTCGTCACGAAAGTGTTTTGCTACCCATCACCCTGGTAACTTGATCAACATGTAAGAAAAGAAGCTTTGCTAGCATTAAAGTCGAAGAATCGAGGATTGATGCTCCAAAATATTTAATCATGGCTTCTCCAAGAGTTTCTAAGGTTTTTGACCTAGAAAATCATTTTTCTCTTTCTCAAATGCTGAAAAGTGTGAGAAAGTACAAGTTGTTGAAAATATCTTCCAAGTGAGATATTTATAGACAAGGCCACATAGTGCAGTAATTGGCACCACGCTATGTGCCCTGTGATGCGCGCTAAGCATGGTCAGAAGAACACAACTTATTTCCCAGGAAGTGGGCTAAGCGCGATAGGAGCTCACTTATGGTGCTTTGAGCCTTTAGCTACTGGGTTTTTCGTGAGCGCGTTAGTCGCAAGCTGAAAAGCTCGCTTAGCGCGCTATGCCGACACGAAGACTTCAAAAATTGCTTTTCAGTCCTTCTTTCTTGCACCAATTGTCCCTATCATCAAAAATAGGCAAGAAGAACTGTTAAAGAACATCAAAATGCTCAATATTCACAATAATTACACTAAAATCGAAAATTAACATAAAGACACTTAAACTACTAGATTTTAGACTAAATTGTAAACAAAACCAATTGAAAGGGCCATAAAATCAAGTTAAAGTATGCCCAATTTGGCCCTTAACAATTACAACTCCTTCAAATTTCAAAAAATATAGCGAGATCTGATGTCAGGACATGTGATCTTACATCACATTTGCTTCAAAATAGCACCAATCTCATACATGTCCATTACTCCCCCTGTCACATATAACCAATATTTCCCCTTAAGGCGAAAAATCAAATCTTATGAACTCTAAACCTCAACTACCTATGTTCACGCATCCCTGTCAAGAAGAAAACTCAAATCACCTGGCAGACAACTATGAACTTTCCAATTTCACACATTAGAAACACATACAATAGAAGCCAGACATATTAGAAATATATAAAACAGAAGCCATACATATTACTCATAACATTAGAGTAAATTATGGCAAAGATGTTTTGTTTCAAACAAAAGCATGTCAAGATTAGATTTTGTTAATCCTTTTTAAACGTATCCGATTAATCAGACGTGCGAACTTAGTTTCAATATATAAAATTGTGTATCCTTGCGAGTCCGTCCATTTCTAAAGCGGGTCCGTGAATATTATTGTTTTAATTGCTAGATGATTTCACTAAATAGCACCTGAAACAAACAAACATAAAGATCGATACAAAGCGAATATTAACTTCCAAATCTACGTCTAGAGTTTGTTGGTTAATAGATGAAAAAATTAGATCAACACTTGGAAAATCCATTTCAAGAGTGATTCAAACCATAAATACATCATTAAAAGCGAATATCTTCATCATCTATTGATCATAACCTTGTTCACATACAAAAGATCAAAAGAAATACATAAAAGCCGAATTAACTACCTCTAATCTCGACACGAAAGTGTTTTGCTACCCATCACCATGGTAGCTTGATCAACATTTAAGAAAAGAAGCTTTGCTAGCATTAAAATCGAAGAATCGAGGATTGATGCTCCAAAGATTTAATTATGGCTTCTCCAAGAGTTTCTAAGGTTTTTGACCTAGAAAATCATTTTTCTCTTTCTAAAATGCTGAAAAGTGTGAGAAAGTACAAGTTGTTGAAAATATCTTCCAAGTGAGATATTTACAGACAAGGCCACATAGTGCAGTAATTGGCACCGCGCTATGTTCCCTGTGAGGCGCGCTAAGCATGGTCAGAATAACACAACTTATTGCCCAGGAAGTGGGCTAAGCGCGATAGGAGCTCACTTATGGTTCTTTGAGCCTTTAGCTACTGGGTTTTTTGTGAGCGCGCTGGTCGCAAGCTGAAAAGCTCGCTTAGCGCGTTATGCCGGCACGAAGACTTCAAAAATTGCTTTTCAGTCCTTCTTTCTTGCACCAATTGTCCCTATCATCAAAAATAGGCAAGAAGAACTGTTAAAGAACATCAAAATGCTCAATATTTACAATAATTACACTAAAATCGAAAATTAACATAAAGACACTTAAACTACTAGATTTTAGACTAAATTGTAAACAAAACCAATTGAAAGGGCCATAAAATCAAGTTAAAGTATGCACAATTTGGCCCTTAACAATTATGACTCCTTCAAATTTCAAAAAATCTAGAGAGATCTGATGTCAGGACATGTGATCTTACATCACATTTGCTTCAAAATAGCACCAATCTCATACATGTCCATTACTCCCCCTGTCACATATAACCAATATTTCCCCTTAAAGCGAAAAATCAAATCTTATGAAGTCTAAACCTCAACTACCTAAGTTCACGCATCCCTGTCAAGAAGAAAACTCAAATCACCTGGCAGACAACTATGAACTTTCCAAGCTCACACATTAGAAACACATACAATAGAAGCCAGACATATTAGAAATATATAAAACATAAGCCATACATATTACTCATAACATTAGAGTAAATTAGGGCAAAGATGTTTTGTTTCAAACAAAAGCATGTCAAGATTAGATTTCGTTAATCCTTTTTAAACGTATCTGATTAATCAAACGTGCGAACTTAGTTTCAATATATAAAATTGTGTATCCTTGCGAGTCCGTCCATTTCTAAAGCGGGTCCGTGAATATTATTGTTTTAATTGCTAGATGATTTCACTAAATAGAAACTGAAACAAACAAACATAAAGATCGATACAAAGCGAATATTAACTTCCAAATCTACGTCTTGAGTTTGTTGGTTAATAGATGAAAAAATTAGATCAAGATTTGGAAAATCTATTTCAAGAGTGATTCAAACCATAAATACATCATTAAAAGCGAATATCTTCATCATCTATTGATCATAACCTTGTTCACATACAAAAGATCAAAAGAAATACATAAAAGCCGAATTAACTACCTCTAATCTCGACACGAAAGTGTTTTGCTACCCATCACCATGGTAGCTTGATCAACATATAAGAAAAGAAGCTTTGCTAGCATTAAAATCGAAGAATCGAGGATTGATGCTCCAAAGATTTAATTATGGCTTCTCCAAGAGTTTCTAAGGTTTTTGACCTAGAAAATCATTTTTCTCTTTCTAAAATGCTGAAAATGTGAGAAAGTACAAGTTGTTGAAAATATCTTCCAAGTGAGATATTTACAGACAAGGCCACATAGTGCAGTAATTGGCACCGCGCTATGTTCCCTGTGAGGCGCGCTAAGCATGGTCAGAAGAACACAACTTATTGCCCAGGAAGTGGGCTAAGCGCGATAGGAGCTCACTTATGGTGCTTTGAGCCTTTAGCTACTGGGTTTTTCATGATTGCGCTGGTCGCAAGCTGAAAAGCTCGCTTAGCGCGCTATGCTGGCACGAAGACTTCAAAAATTGCTTTTCAGTCCTTCTTTCTTGCACCAATTGTCCCGATCATGAAAAATAGGCAAGAAGAACTGTTAAAGAACATCAAAATGCTCAATATTCACAATAATTACACTAAAATCGAAAATTAACATAAAGACACTTAAACTACTAGATTTTAGACTAAATTGTAAACAAAACCAATTGAAAGGGCCATAAAATCAAGTTAAAGTATGCACAATTTGGCCCTTAACAATTATGACTCCTTCAAATTTCAAAAAATCTAGAGAGATCTGATGTCAGGACATGTGATCTTACATCACATTTGCTTCAAAATAGCACCAATCTCATACATGTCCATTACTCCCCCTGTCACATATAACCAATATTTCCCCTTAAAGCGAAAAATCAAATCTTATGAAGTCTAAACCTCAACTACCTAAGTTCACGCATCCCTGTCAAGAAGAAAACTCAAATCACCTGGCAGACAACTATGAACTTTCCAAGCTCACACATTAGAAACACATACAATAGAAGCCAGACATATTAGAAATATATAAAACATAAGCCATACATATTACTCATAACATTAGAGTAAATTAGGGCAAAGATGTTTTGTTTCAAACAAAAGCATGTCAAGATTAGATTTCGTTAATCCTTTTTAAACGTATCCGATTAATCACACGTGCGAACTTAGTTTCAATATATAAAATTGTGTATCCTTGCGAGTCCGTTCATTTCTAAAGCGGGTCCGTGAATATTATTGTTTTAATTGCTAGATGATTTCACTAAATAGCAACTGAAACAAACAAACATAAAGATCGATACAAAGCGAATATTAACTTCCAAATCTACGTCTAGAGTTTGTTGGTTAATAGATGAAAAAATTAGATCAAGACTTGGAAAATCTATTTCAAGAGTGATTCAAACCATAAATACATCATTAAAAGCGAATATCTTCGTCATCTATTGATCATAACCTTGTTCACATACAAAAGATCAAAAGAAATACATAAAAGCCGAATTAACTACCTCTAATCTCGACACAAAAGTGTTTTGCTACCCTTCACCATGGTAGCTTGATCAACATGTAAGAAAAGAAGCTTTGCTAGCATTAAAGTCGAACAATCGAGGATTGATGCTCCAAAGATTTAATTATAGCTTCTCCAAGAGTTTCTAAGGTTTTTAAGCTTGAAAATCATTTTTGCTCTTTCTCAAATGCTGAAAAGTGTGAGAAAGTACAAGTTGTTGAAAATATCTTCCAAGTGAGATATTTACAGACAAGGCCACATAGTGCAGTAATTGGCACCGTGTTATGTGCCTTGGGATGCGCGCTAAGCATGGTCAGAAGAACACAACTTATTTCCCAGGAAGTGGGCTAAGCACGATAGGAGCTCACTTATGGGGCTTTGAGCCTTTAGCTACTGGGTTTTTCATGAGCGCGTTGGTCACAAGCTGAAAAGCTCGCTTAGCGCGCTATGCCGGCACAAAGACTTCAAAAATTGCTTTTCAGTCCTTCTTTCTTGCACCAATTGTCCCTATCATCAAAAATAGGCAAGAAGAACCGTTAAAGAACATCAAAATGCTCAATATTCACAATAATTACACTGAAATCGAAAATTAACATAAATACACTTAAACTACTAGATTTTAGACTAAATTGTAAACAAAACCAATTGAAAGGGCCATAAAATCAAGTTAAAGTATGCACAATTTGGCCCTTAACAATTACAACTCCTTCAAATTTCAAAAAATCTAGAGAGATCTGATGTCAGGACATGTGATCTTACATCACATTTGCTTCAAAATAGCACCAATGTCATACATGTCCATTACTCCCCCTGTCACATATAACCAATATTTCCCCTTAAGGCGAAAAATCAAATCTTATGAAGTCTAAACCTCAACTACCTAAGTTCATGCATCCCTGTCAAGAAGAAAACTCAAATCACCTGGCAGACAACTATGAACTTTCCAAGTTCACACATTAGAAACACATACAATAAAAGTTAGACATATTAGAAATATATATAACAGAAGCCATACATATTACTCATAACATTAGAGTAAATTAGGGCAAAGATGTTTTGTTTCAAACAAAAGCATGTCAAGATTAGATTTCGTTAATCCTTTTTAAACGTATCTGATTAATCAAACGTGCGAACTTAGTTTCAATATATAAAATTGTGTATCCTTGCGAGTCCGTCCATTTCTAAAGCGGGTCCGTGAATATTATTGTTTTAATTGCTAGATGATTTCACTAAATAGCAACTGAAACAAACAAACATAAAGATCGATACAAAGCGAATATTAACTTCCAAATCTACGTCTTGAGTTTGTTGGTTAATAGATGAAAAAATTAGATCAAGATTTGGAAAATCTATTTCAAGAGTGATTCAAACCATAAATACATCATTAAAAGCGAATATCTTCATCATCTATTGATCATAACCTTGTTCACATACAAAAGATCAAAAGAAATACATAAAAGCCGAATTAACTACCTCTAATCTCGACACGAAAGTGTTTTGCTACCCATCACCATGGTAGCTTGATCAACATATAAGAAAAGAAGCTTTGCTAGCATTAAAATCTAAGAATCGAGGATTGATGCTCCAAAGATTTAATTATGGCTTCTCCAAGAGTTTCTAAGGTTTTTGACCTAGAAAATCATTTTTCTCTTTCTAAAATGCTGAAAATGTGAGAAAGTACAAGTTGTTGAAAATATCTTCCAAGTGAGATATTTACAGACAAGGCCACATAGTGCAGTAATTGGCACCGCGCTATGTTCCCTGTGAGGCGCGCTAAGCATGGTCAGAAGAACACAACTTATTGCCCAGGAAGTGGGCTAAGCGCGATAGGAGCTCACTTATGGTGCTTTGAGCCTTTAGCTACTGGGTTTTTCATGATTGCGCTGGTCGTAAGCTGAAAAGCTCGCTTAGCGCGCTATGCTGGCACGAAGACTTCAAAAATTGCTTTTCAGTCCTTCTTTCTTGCACCAATTGTCCCGATCATGAAAAATAGGCAAGAAGAACTGTTAAAGAACATCAAAATGCTCAATATTCACAATAATTACACTAAAATCGAAAATTAACATAAAGACACTTAAACTACTAGATTTTAGACTAAATTGTAAACAAAACCAATTGAAAGGGCCATAAAATCAAGTTAAAGTATGCACAATTTGGCCCTTAACAATTATGACTCCTTCAAATTTCAAAAAATCTAGAGAGATCTGATGTCAGGACATGTGATCTTACATCACATTTGCTTCAAAATAGCACCAATCTCATACATGTCCATTACTCCCCCTGTCACATATAACCAATATTTCCCCTTAAAGCGAAAAATCAAATCTTATGAAGTCTAAACCTCAACTACCTAAGTTCACGCATCCCTGTCAAGAAGAAAACTCAAATCACCTGGCAGACAACTATGAACTTTCCAAGCTCACACATTAGAAACACATACAATAGAAGCCAGACATATTAGAAATATATAAAACATAAGCCATACATATTACTCATAACATTAGAGTAAATTAGGGCAAAGATGTTTTGTTTCAAACAAAAGCATGTCAAGATTAGATTTCGTTAATCCTTTTTAAACGTATCCGATTAATCACACGTGCGAACTTAGTTTCAATATATAAAATTGTGTATCCTTGCGAGTCCGTTCATTTCTAAAGCGGGTCCGTGAATATTATTGTTTTAATTGCTAGATGATTTCACTAAATAGCAACTGAAACAAACAAACATAAAGATCGATACAAAGCGAATATTAACTTCCAAATCTACGTCTAGAGTTTGTTGGTTAATAGATGAAAAAATTAGATCAAGACTTGGAAAATCTATTTCAAGAGTGATTCAAACCATAAATACATCATTAAAAGCGAATATCTTCATCATCTATTGATCATAACCTTGTTCACATACAAAAGATCAAAAGAAATACATAAAAGCCGAATTAACTACCTCTAATCTCGACACAAAAGTGTTTTGCTACCCTTCACCATGGTAGCTTGATCAACATGTAAGAAAAGAAGCTTTGCTAGCATTAAAGTCGAACAATCGAGGATTGATGCTCCAAAGATTTAATTATAGCTTCTCCAAGAGTTTCTAAGGTTTTTAAGCTTGAAAATCATTTTTGCTCTTTCTCAAATGCTGAAAAGTGTGAGAAAGTACAAGTTGTTGAAAATATCTTCCAAGTGAGATATTTACAGACAAGGCCACATAGTGCAGTAATTGGCACCGTGCTATGTGCCTTGGGATGCGCGCTAAGCATGGTCAGAAGAACACAACTTATTTCCCAGGAAGTGGGCTAAGCACGATAGGAGCTCACTTATGGTGCTTTGAGCCTTTAGCTACTGGGTTTTTCATGAGCGCGTTGGTCACAAGCTGAAAAGCTCCCTTAGCGCGCTATGCCGGCACAAAGACTTCAAAAATTGCTTTTCAGTCCTTCTTTCTTGCACCAATTGTCCCTATCATCAAAAATAGGCAAGAAGAACCGTTAAAGAACATCAAAATGCTCAATATTCACAATAATTACACTGAAATCGAAAATTAACATAAATACACTTAAACTACTAGATTTTAGACTAAATTGTAAACAAAACCAATTGAAAGGGCCATAAAATCAAGTTAAAGTATGCACAATTTGGCCCTTAACAATTACAACTCCTTCAAATTTCAAAAAATCTAGAGAGATCTGATGTCAAGACATGTGATCTTACATCACATTTGCTTCAAAATAGCACCAATGTCATACATGTCCATTACTCCCCCTGTCACATATAACCAATATTTCCCCTTAAGGCGAAAAATCAAATCTTATGAAGTCTAAACCTCAACTACCTAAGTTCATGCATCCCTGTCAAGAAGAAAACTCAAATCACCTGGCAGACAACTATGAACTTTCCAAGTTCACACATTAGAAACACATACAATAAAAGTCAGACATATTAGAAATATATATAACAGAAGCCATACATATTACTCATAACATTAGAGTAAATTAGGGCAAAGATGTTTTGTTTCAAACAAAAGCATGTCAAGATTAGATTTCGTTAATCCTTTTTAAACGTATCTGATTAATCAAACGTGCGAACTTAGTTTCAATATATAAAATTGTGTATCCTTGCGAGTCCGTCCATTTCTAAAGCGGGTCCGTGAATATTATTGTTTTAATTGCTAGATGATTTCACTAAATAGCAACTGAAACAAACAAACATAAAGATCGATACAAAGCGAATATTAACTTCCAAATCTACGTCTTGAGTTTGTTGGTTAATAGATGAAAAATTAGATCAAGATTTGGAAAATCTATTTCAAGAGTGATTCAAACCATAAATACATCATTAAAAGCGAATATCTTCATCATCTATTGATCATAACCTTGTTCACATACAAAAGATCAAAAGAAATACATAAAAGCCGAATTAACTACCTCTAATCTCGACACGAAAGTGTTTTGCTACCCATCACCATGGTAGCTTGATCAACATATAAGAAAAGAAGCTTTGCTAGCATTAAAATCGAAGAATCGAGGATTGATGCTCCAAAGATTTAATTATGGCTTCTCCAAGAGTTTCTAAGGTTTTTGACCTAGAAAATCATTTTTCTCTTTCTAAAATGCTGAAAATGTGAGAAAGTACAAGTTGTTGAAAATATCTTCCAAGTGAGATATTTACAGACAAGGCCACATAGTGCAGTAATTGGCACCGCGCTATGTTCCCTGTGAGGCGCGCTAAGCATGGTCAGAAGAACACAACTTATTGCCCAGGAAATGGGCTAAGCGCGATAGGAGCTCACTTATGGTGCTTTGAGCCTTTAGCTACTGGGTTTTTCATGATTGCGCTGGTCGTAAGCTGAAAAGCTCGCTTAGCGCGCTATGCTGGCACGAAGACTTCAAAAATTGCTTTTCAGTCCTTCTTTCTTGCACCAATTGTCCCGATCATGAAAAATAGGCAAGAAGAACTGTTAAAGAACATCAAAATGCTCAATATTCACAATAATTACACTAAAATCGAAAATTAACATAAAGACACTTAAACTACTAGATTTTAGACTAAATTGTAAACAAAACCAATTGAAAGGGCCATAAAATCAAGTTAAAGTATGCACAATTTGGCCCTTAACAATTATGACTCCTTCAAATTTCAAAAAATCTAGAGAGATCTGATGTCAGGACATGTGATCTTACATCACATTTGCTTCAAAATAGCACCAATCTCATACATGTCCATTAATCCCCCTGTCACATATAACCAATATTTCCCCTTAAAGCGAAAAATCAAATCTTATGAAGTCTAAACCTCAACTACCTAAGTTCACGCATCCCTGTCAAGAAGAAAACTCAAATCACCTGGCAGACAACTATGAACTTTCCAAGCTCACACATTAGAAACACATACAATAGAAGCCAGACATATTAGAAATATATAAAACATAAGCCATACATATTACTCATAACATTAGAGTAAATTAGGGCAAAGATGTTTTGTTTCAAACAAAAGCATGTCAAGATTAGATTTCGTTAATCCTTTTTAAACGTATCCGATTAATCACACGTGCGAACTTAGTTTCAATATATAAAATTGTGTATCCTTGCGAGTCCGTTCATTTCTAAAGCGGGTCCGTGAATATTATTGTTTTAATTGCTAGATGATTTCACTAAATAGCAACTGAAACAAACAAACATAAAGATCGATACAAAGCGAATATTAACTTCCAAATCTACGTCTAGAGTTTGTTGGTTAATAGATGAAAAAATTAGATCAAGACTTGGAAAATCTATTTCAAGAGTGATTCAAACCATAAATACATCATTAAAAGCGAATATCTTCATCATCTATTGATCATAACCTTGTTCACATACAAAAGATCAAAAGAAATACATAAAAGCCGAATTAACTACCTCTAATCTCGACACAAAAGTGTTTTGCTACCCTTCACCATGGTAGCTTGATCAACATGTAAGAAAAGAAGCTTTGCTAGCATTAAAGTCGAAGAATCGAGGATTGATACTCCAAAGATTTAATTATAGCTTCTCCAAGAGTTTCTAAGGTTTTTAACCTAGAAAATCATTTTTCTCTTTCTCAAATGCTGAAAAGTGTGAGAAAGTACAAGTTGTTGAAAATATCTTCCAAGTGAGATATTTACAGACAAGGCCACATAGTGCAGTAATTGGCACCGTGCTATGTGCCTTGTGATGCGCGCTAAACATGGTCAGAAGAACACAACTTATTTCCCAGGAAGTGGGCTAAGCGCGATAGGAGCTCACTTATGGTGTTTTGAGCCTTTAGCTACTGGGTTTTTCATGAGCGCGTTGGTCACAAGCTGAAAAGCTCGCTTAGCGCGCTATGCCGGCACGAAGACTTCAAAAATTGCTTTTCAGTCCTTCATTCTTGCACCAATTGTCCCTATCATCAAAAATAGGCAAGAAGAACCGTTAAAGAACATCAAAATGCTCAATATTCACAATAATTACACTGAAATCGAAAATTAACATAAATACACTTAAACTACTAGATTTTAGACTAAATTGTAAACAAAACCAATTGAAAGGGCCATAAAATCAAGTTAAAGTATGCAAAATTTGGCCCTTAACAATTACAACTCCTTCAAATTTCAAAAAATCTAGAGAGATCTGATGTCAGGACATGTGATCTTACATCACATTTGCTTCAAAATAGCACCAATGTCATACATGTCCATTACTCCCCCTGTCACATATAACCAATATTTCCCCTTAAGGCGAAAAATCAAATCTTATGAAGTCTAAACCTCAACTACCTAAGTTCATGCATCCCTGTCAAGAAGAAAACTCAAATCACCTGGCAGACAACTATGAACTTTCCAAGTTCACACATTAGAAACACATACAATAGAAGCCAGACATATTAGAAATATATAAAACAGAAGCCATACATATTACTCATAACATTAGAGTAAATTAGTGCAAAGATGTTTTATTTCAAACAAAAGCATGTCAAGATTAGATTTCGTTAATCCTTTTTAAACGTATCTGATTAATCAAACGTGCGAACTTAGTGTCAATATATAAAATTGTGTATCCTTGCGAATCCGTTCATTTCTAAAGCGGGTCCGTGAATATTATTGTTTTAATTGCTAGATGATTTCACTAAATAGCAACTGAAACAAACAAACATAAAGATCGATACAAAGCGAATATTAACATCCAAATCTACGTCTAGAGTTTGTTGGTTAATAGATGAAAAAATTAGATCAAGACTTGGAAAATCTATGTCAAGAGTGATTCAAACCATAAATACATCATTAAAAGCGAATATCTTCATCATCTATTGATCATAACCTTGTTCACATACATAAGATCAAAAGAAATACATAAAAGCCGAATTAACTACCTCTAATCTCGACACAAAAGTGTTTTGCTACCCTTCACCATGGTAGCTTGATCAACATGTAAGAAAAGAAGCTTTGCTAGCATTAAAGTCGAAGAATCGAGGATTGATACTCCAAAGATTTAATTATAGCTTCTCCAAGAGTTTCTAAGGTTTTTAACCTAGAAAATCATTTTTCTCTTTCTCAAATGCTGAAAAGTGTGAGAAAGTACAAGTTGTTGAAAATATCTTCCAAGTGAGATATTTACAGACAAGGCCACATAGTGCAGTAATTGGCACCGTGCTATGTGCCTTGTGATGCGCGCTAAACATGGTCAGAAGAACACAACTTATTTCCCAGGAAGTGGGCTAAGCGCGATAGGAGCTCACTTATGGTGCTTTGAGCCTTTAGCTACTGGGTTTTTCATGAGCGCGTTGGTCACAAGCTGAAAAGCTCGCTTAGCGCGCTATGCCGGCACGAAGACTTCAAAAATTGCTTTTCAGTCCTTCATTCTTGCACCAATTGTCCCTATCATCAAAAATAGGCAAGAAGAACCGTTAAAGAACATCAAAATGCTCAATATTCACAATAATTACACTGAAATCGAAAATTAACATAAATACACTTAAACTACTAGATTTTAGACTAAATTGTAAACAAAACCAATTGAAAGGGCCATAAAATCAAGTTAAAGTATGCACAATTTGGCCCTTAACAATTACAACTCCTTCAAATTTCAAAAAATCTAGAGAGATCTGATGTCAGGACATGTGATCTTACATCACATTTGCTTCAAAATAGCACCAATGTCATACATGTCCATTACTCCCCCTGTCACATATAACCAATATTTCCCCTTAAGGCGAAAAATCAAATCTTATGAAGTCTAAACCTCAACTACCTAAGTTCATGCATCCCTGTCAAGAAGAAAACTCAAATCACCTGGCAGACAACTATGAACTTTCCAAGTTCACACATTAGAAACACATACAATAGAAGCCAGACATATTAGAAATATATAAAACAGAAGCCATACATATTACTCATAACATTAGAGTAAATTAGGGCAAAGATGTTTTATTTCAAACAAAAGCATGTCAAGATTAGATTTCGTTAATCCTTTTTAAACGTATCCGATTAATCAAACGTGCGAACTTAGTGTCAATATATAAAATTGTGTATCCTTGCGAATTCGTTCATTTCTAAAGCGGGTCCGTGAATATTATTGTTTTAATTGCTAGATGATTTCACTAAATAGCAACTGAAACAAACAAACATAAAGATCGATACAAAGCGAATATTAACTTCCAAATCTACGTCTAGAAGTTGTTGGTTAATAGATGAAAAAATTAGATCAAGACTTGGAAAATCTATGTCAAGAGTGATTCAAACCATAAATACATCATTAAAAGCGAATATCTTCATCATCTATTGATCATAACCTTGTTCACATACATAAGATCAAAAGAAATACATAAAAGCCGAATTAACTACCTCTAATCTCGACACAAAAGTGTTTTGCTACCCTTCACCATGGTAGCTTGATCAACATGTAAGAAAAGAAGCTTTGCTAGCATTAAAGTCGAAGAATCGAGGATTGATACTCCAAAGATTTAATTATAGCTTCTCCAAGAGTTTCTAAGGTTTTTAACCTAGAAAATCATTTTTCTCTTTCTCAAATGCTGAAAAGTGTGAGAAAGTACAAGTTGTTGAAAATATCTTCCAAGTGAGATATTTACAGACAAGGCCACATAGTGCAGTAATTGGCACCGTGCTATGTGCCTTGTGATGCGCGCTAAACATGGTCAGAAGAACACAACTTATTTCCCAGGAAGTGGGCTAAGCGCGATAGGAGCTCACTTATGGTGCTTTGAGCCTTTAGCTACTGGGTTTTTCATGAGCGCGTTGGTCACAAGCTGAAAAGCTCGCTTAGCGCGCTATGCCGGCACGAAGACTTCAAAAATTGCTTTTCAGTCCTTCATTCTTGCACCAATTGTCCCTATCATCAAAAATAGGCAAGAAGAACCGTTAAAGAACATCAAAATGCTCAATATTCACAATAATTACACTGAAATCGAAAATTAACATAAATACACTTAAACTACTAGATTTTAGACTAAATTGTAAACAAAACCAATTGAAAGGGCCATAAAATCAAGTTAAAGTATGCACAATTTGGCCCTTAACAATTACAACTCCTTCAAATTTCAAAAAATCTAGAGAGATCTGATGTCAGGACATGTGATCTTACATCACATTTGCTTCAAAATAGCACCAATGTCATACATGTCCATTACTCCCCCTGTCACATATAACCAATATTTCCCCTTAAGGCGAAAAATCAAATCTTATGAAGTCTAAACCTCAACTACCTAAGTTCATGCATCCCTGTCAAGAAGAAAACTCAAATCACCTGGCAGACAACTATGAACTTTCCAAGTTCACACATTAGAAACACATACAATAGAAGCCAGACATATTAGAAATATATAAAACAGAAGCCATACATATTACTCATAACATTAGAGTAAATTAGGGCAAAGATGTTTTATTTCAAACAAAAGCATGTCAAGATTAGATTTCGTTAATCCTTTTTAAACGTATCCGATTAATCAAACGTGCGAACTTAGTGTCAATATATAAAATTGTGTATCCTTGCGAATTCGTTCATTTCTAAAGCGGGTCCGTGAATATTATTGTTTTAATTGCTAGATGATTTCACTAAATAGCAACTGAAACAAACAAACATAAAGATCGATACAAAGCGAATATTAACTTCCAAATCTACGTCTAGAAGTTGTTGGTTAATAGATGAAAAAATTAGATCAAGACTTGGAAAATCTATGTCAAGAGTGATTCAAACCATAAATACATCATTAAAAGCGAATATCTTCATCATCTATTGATCATAACCTTGTTCACATACAAAAGATCAAAAGAAATACATAAAAGCCGAATTAACTACCTCTAATCTCGACACAAAAGTGTTTTGCTACCCTTCACCATGGTAGCTTGATCAACATGTAAGAAAAGAAGCTTTGCTAGCATTAAAGTCGAAGAATCGAGGATTGATACTCCAAAGATTTAATTATAGCTTCTCCAAGAGTTTCTAAGGTTTTTAACCTAGAAAATCATTTTTCTCTTTCTCAAATGCTGAAAAGTGTGAGAAAGTACAAGTTGTTGAAAATATCTTCCAAGTGAGATATTTACAGACAAGGCCACATAGTGCAGTAATTGGCACCGTGCTATGTGCCCTGTGATGTGCGCTAAGCATGGTCAGAAGAACACAACTTATTTCCTAGGAAGTGGGCTAAGCGCGATAGGAGCTCACTTATGGTGCTTTGAGCCTTTAGCTACTGGGTTTTTCATGAGCGCGCTGGTCGCAAGCTGAAAAGCTCGCTTAGCGCGCTATGCCGGCACGAAGACTTCAAAAATTGCTTTTCAGTCCTTCTTTCTTGCACCAATTGTCCCTATCATCAAAAATAGGCAAGAAGAACCGTTAAAGAACATCAAAATGCTCAATATTCACAATAATTACACTGAAATCGAAAATTAACATAAATACACTTAAACTACTAGATTTAAGACTAAATTGTAAACAAAACCAATTGAAAGGGCCATAAAATCAAGTTAAAGTATGCACAATTTGGCCCTTAACAATTACAACTCCTTCAAATTTCAAAAAATCTAGAGAGATCTGATGTCCGGACATGTGATCTTACATCACATTTGCTTCCAAATAGCACCAATCTCATACATGTCCATTACTCCCCTGTCACATATAACCAATATTTCCCCTTAAGGCGAAAAGTCAAATCTTATGAAGTCTAAACCTCAACTACCTAAGTTCACGCATCACTGTTAAGAAGAAAACTCAAATCACCTTACAAACAACTATGAACTTTCCAAGTTCACACATTAGAAACACATACAATAGAAGCCAGACATATTAGAAATATATAAAACAGAAGCCATACATATTACTCATAACATTAGAGTAAATTAGGGCAAAGATGTTTTGTTTCAAACAAAAGCATGTCAAGATTAGATTTCGTTAATCCTTTTTAAACGTATCCGATTAATCAAACGTGCGAACTTAGTGACAATATATAAAATTGTGTATCCTTGCGAATCCGTTCATTTCTAAAGCGGGTCCGTGAATATTATTGTTTTAATTGCTAGATGATTTCACTAAATAGCAACTGAAACAAACAAACATAAAGATCGATACAAAGCGAATATTAACTTCCAAATCTACGTCTAGAGTTTGTTGGTTAATAGATGAAAAAATTAGATCAAGACTTGGAAAATCTATGTCAAGAGTGATTCAAACCATAAATACATCATTAAAAGCGAATATCTTCATCATCTATTGATCATAACCTTGTTCACATACAAAAGATCAAAAGAAATACATAAAAGCCGAATTAACTACCTCTAATCTCGACACAAAAGTGTTTTGCTACCCTTCACCATGGTAGCTTGATCAACATGTTAGAAAAGAAGCTTTGCTAGCATTAAAGTCGAAGAATCGAGGATTGATACTCCAAAGATTTAATTATAGCTTCTCTAAGAGTTTCTAAGGTTTTTAACCTAGAAAATCATTTTTCTCTTTCTCAAATGCTGAAAAGTGTGAGAAAGTACAAGTTGTTGAAAATATCTTCCAAGTGAGATATTTACAGACAAGGCCACATAGTGCAGTAATTGGCACCATTCTATGTGCCCTGTGATGCGCGCTAAGCATGGTCAGCAGAACACAACTTATTTCCTAGGAAGTGGGCTAAGCGTGATAGGAGCTCACTTATGGTTCTTTGAGCCTTTAGCTACTGGGTTTTTCATGAGCGCGCTGGTCGCAAGCTGAAAAGCTCGCTTAGCGCGCTATGCCGGCACGAAGACTTCAAAAATTGCTTTTCAGTCCTTCTTTCTTGCACCAATTGTCCCTATATCAAAAATAGGCAAGAAGAACCGTTAAAGAACATCAAAATGCTCAATATTCACAATAATTACACTGAAATCGAAAATTAACATAAATACACCTAAACTACTAGATTTAAGACTAAATTGTAAACAAAACCAATTGAAAGGGCCATAAAATCAAGTTAAAGTATGCACAATTTGGCCCTTAACAATTACAACTCCTTCAAATTTCAAAAAATCTAGAGAGATCTGATGTCAGGACATGTGATCTTACATCACATTTGCTTCAAAATAGCACCAATCTCATACATGTCCATTACTCCCCCTGTCACATATAACCAATATTTACCCTTAAGGCAAAAAGTCAAATCTTATGAAGTCTAAACCTCAACTACCTAAGTTCACGCATCACTGTCAAGAAGAAAACTCAAATCACCTTACAAACAACTATGAACTTTCCAAGCTCACACATTAGAAACACATACAATAGAAGCCAGACATATTAGAAATATATAAAACAGAAGCCATACATATTACTCATAACATTAGAGTAAATTAGGGCAAAGATGTTTTGTTTCAAACAAAAGCATATCAAGATTAGATTTTGCTAATCCTTTTTAAATGTATCCGATTAATCAAACGTGCGAACTTAGTGTCAATATATAAAATTGTGTATCCTTGCGAATCCGTTCATTTCTAAAGCGGGTCCGTGAATATTATTGTTTTAATTGCTAGATGATTTCACTAAATAGCAACTGAAACAAACAAACATAAAGATCGATACAAAGCGAATATTAACTTCCAAATCTACGTCTAGAGTTTGTTGGTTAATAGATGAAAAAATTAGATCAAGACTTGGAAAATCTATGTCAAGAGTGATTCAAACCATAAATACATCATTAAAAGCGAATATCTTCATCATCTATTGATCATAACCTTGTTCACATACAAAAGATCAAAAGAAATACATAAAAGCCGAATTAACTACCTCTAATCTCGACACAGAAGTGTTTTTCTACCCTTCACCTTGGTAGCTTGATTAACATGTAAGAAAAGAAGCTTTGCTAGCATTAAAGTCGAAGAATCGAGGATTGATACTCCAAAGATTTAATTATAGCTTCTCCAAGAGTTTCTAAGGTTTTTAACCTAGAAAATCATTTTTCTCTTTCTCAAATGCTGAAAAGTGTGAGAAAGTACAAGTTGTTGAAAATATCTTCCAAGTGAGATATTTACAGACAAGGCCACATAGTGCAGTAATTGGCACCATTCTATGTGCCCTGTGATGCGCGCTAAGCATGGTCAGAAGAACACAACTTATTTCCCAGGAAGTGGGCTAAGCGCGATAGGAGCTCACTTATGGTGCTTTGAGCCTTTAGCTACTGGGTTTTTCATGAGCGCGCTGGTCGCAAGCTGAAAAGCTCGCTTAGCGCGCTATGCCGGCACGAAGACTTCAAAAATTGCTTTTCAGTCCTTCTTTCTTGCACCAATTGTCCCTGTCATCAAAAATAGGCAAGAAGAACCGTTAAAGAACATCAAAATGCTCAATATTCACAATAATTACACTGAAATAAAAAATTAACATAAATACACCTAAACTACTAGATTTAAGACTAAATTGTAAACCAGACCAATTGAAAGGGCCATAAAATCAAGTTAAAGTATGCACAATTTGGCCCTTAACAATTACAACTCCTTCAAATTTCAAAAAATCTAGAGAGATCTGATGTCAGGACATGTGATCTTACATCACATTTGCTTCAAAATAGCACCAATCTCATACATGTCCATTACTCCCCCTGTCACATATAACCAATATTTCCCCTTAAGGCGAAAAGTCAAATCTTATGAAGTCTAAACCTTAACTACCTAAGTTCACGCATCACTGTTAAGAAGAAAACTCAAATCACCTTACAAACAACTATGAACTTTCCAAGTTCACACATTAGAAACACATACAATAGAAGCCAGACATATTAGAAATATATAAAACAGAAGCCATACATATTACTCATAACATTAGAGTAAATTAGGGCAAAGATGTTTTGTTTCAAACAAAAGCATGTCAAGATTAGATTTCGTTAATCCTTTTTAAACGTATCCGATTAATCAAACGTGCGAACTTAGTGTCAATATATAAAATTGTGTATCCTTGCGAATCCGTTCATTTCTAAAGCGGGTCCGTGAATATTATTGTTTTAATTGCTAGATGATTTCACTAAATAGCAACTGAAACAAACAAACATAAAGATCGATACAAAGCGAATATTAACTTCCAAATCTACGTCTAGAGTTTGTTGGTTAATAGATGAAAAAATTAGATCAAGACTTGGAAAATCTATGTCAAGAGTGATTCAAACCATAAATACATCATTAAAAGCAAATATCTTCATCATCTATTGATCATAACCTTGTTCACATACAAAAGATCAAAAGAAATACATAAAAGCCGAATTAACTACCTCTAATCTCGACACAGAAGTGTTTTTCTACCCTTCACCATCGTAGCTTGATCAACATGTAAGAAAAGAAGCTTTGCTAGCATTAAAGTCGAAGAATCGAGGATTGATACTCCAAAGATTTAATTATAGCTTCTCCAAGAGTTTCTAAGGTTTTTAACCTAGAAAATCATTTTTCTCTTTCTCAAATGCTGAAAAGTGTGAGAAAGTACAAGTTGTTGAAAATATCTTCCAAGTGAGATATTTACAGACAAGGCCACATAGTGCAGTAATTGGCACCATTCTATGTGCCCTGTGATGCGCGCTAAGCATGGTCAGAAGAACACAACTTATTTCCCAGGAAGTGGGCTAAGCGCGATAGGAGCTCACTTATGGTGCTTTGAGCCTTTAGCTACTGGGTTTTTCATGAGCGCGCTGGTCGCAAGCTGAAAAGCTCGCTTAGCGCGCTATGCCGGCACGAAGACTTCAAAAATTGCTTTTCAGTCCTTCTTTCTTGCACCAATTGTCCCTGTCATCAAAAATAGGCAAGAAGAACCGTTAAAGAACATCAAAATGCTCAATATTCACAATAATTACACTGAAATCAAAAATTAACATAAATACACCTAAACTACTAGATTTAAGACTAAATTGTAAACAAGACCAATTGAAAGGGCCATAAAATCAAGTTAAAGTATGCACAATTTGGCCCTTAACAATTACAACTCCTTCAAATTTCAAAAAATCTAGAGAGATCTGATGTCAGGACATGTGATCTTACATCACATTTGCTTCAAAATAGCACCAATCTCATACATGTCCATTACTCCCCCTGTCACATATAACCAATATTTCCCCTTAAGGCGAAAAGTCAAATCTTATGAAGTCTAAACCTTAACTACCTAAGTTCACGCATCACTGTTAAGAAGAAAACTCAAATCACCTTACAAACAACTATGAACTTTCCAAGTTCACACATTAGAAACACATACAATAGAAGCCAGACATATTAGAAATATATAAAACAGAAGCCATACATATTACTCATAACATTAGAGTAAATTAGGGCAAAGATGTTTTGTTTCAAACAAAAGCATGTCAAGATTAGATTTCGTTAATCCTTTTTAAACGTATCCGATTAATAAAACGTGCGAACTTAGTGTCAATATATAAAATTGTGTATCCTTGCGAATCCGTTCATTTCTAAAGCGGGTCCGTGAATATTATTGTTTTAATTGCTAGATGATTTCACTAAATAGCAACTGAAACAAACAAACATAAAGATCGATACAAAGCGAATATTAACTTCCAAATCTACGTCTAGAGTTTGTTGGTTAATAGATGAAAAAATTAGCTCAAGACTTGGAAAATCTATGTCAAGAGTGATTCAAACCATAAATACATCATTAAAAGCAAATATCTTCATCATCTATTGATCATAACCTTGTTCACATACAAAAGATCAAAAGAAATACATAAAAGCCGAATTAACTACCTCTAATCTCGACACAGAAGTGTTTTTCTACCCTTCACCATCGTAGCTTGATCAACATGTAAGAAAAGAAGCTTTGCTAGCATTAAAGTCGAAGAATCGAGGATTGATACTCCAAAGATTTAATTATAGCTTCTCCAAGAGTTTCTAAGGTTTTTAACCTAGAAAATCATTTTTCTCTTTCTCAAATGCTGAAAAGTGTGAGAAAGTACAAGTTGTTGAAAATATCTTCCAAGTGAGATATTTACAGACAAGGCCACATAGTGCAGTAATTGGCACCATTCTATGTGCCCTGTGATGCGCGCTAAGCATGGTCAGAAGAACACAACTTATTTCCCAGGAAGTGGGCTAAGCGCGATAGGAGCTCACTTATGGTGCTTTGAGCCTTTAGCTACTGGGTTTTTCATGAGCGCGCTGGTCGCAAGCTGAAAAGCTCGCTTAGCGCGCTATGCCGGCACGAAGACTTCAAAAATTGCTTTTCAGTCCTTCTTTCTTGCACCAATTGTCCCTGTCATCAAAAATAGGCAAGAAGAACCGTTAAAGAACATCAAAATGCTCAATATTCACAATAATTACACTGAAATCGAAAATTAACATAAATATACCTAAACTACTAGATTTAAGACTAAATTGTAAACAAGACCAATTGAAAGGGCCATAAAATCAAGTTAAAGTATGCACAATTTGGCCCTTAACAATTACAACTCCTTCAAATTTCAAAAAATCTAGAGAGATTTGATGTCAGGACATGTGATCTTACATCACATTTGCTTCAAAATAGCACCAATCTCATACATGTCCATTACTCCCCCTGTCACATATAACCAATATTTCCCCTTAAGGCGAAAAGTCAAATCTTATGAAGTCTAAACCTCAACTACCTAAGTTCACGCATCACTGTTAAGAAGAAAACTCAAATCACCTTACAAACAACTATGAACTTTCCAAGTTCACACATTAGAAACACATACAATAGAAGCCAGACATATTAGAAATATATAAAACAGAAGCCATACATATTACTCATAACATTAGAGTAAATTAGGGCAAAGATGTTTTGTTTCAAACAAAAGCATGTCAAGATTAGATTTCGTTAATCCTTTTTAAACGTATCCGATTAATCAAACGTGCGAACTTAGTGTCAATATATAAAATTGTGTATCCTTGCGAATCCGTTCATTTCTAAAGCGGGTCCGTGAATATTATTGTTTTAATTGCTAGATGATTTCACTAAATAGCAACTGAAACAAACAAACATAAAGATCGATACAAAGCGAATATTAACTTCCAAATCTACGTCTAGAGTTTGTTGGTTAATAGATGAAAAAATTAGATCAAGACTTGGAAAATCTATGTCAAGAGTGATTCAAACCATAAATACATCATTAAAAGCGAATATCTTCATCATCTATTGATCATAACCTTGTTCACATATAAAAGATCAAAAGAAATACATAAAAGCCGAATTAACTACCTCTAATCTCGACACAGAAGTGTTTTTCTACCCTTCACCATGGTAGCTTGATCAACATGTAAGAAAAAAAGCTTTGCTAGCATTAAAGTCGAAGAATCGAGGATTGATACTCCAAAGATTTAATTATAGCTTCTCCAAGAGTTTCTAAGGTTTTTAACCTAGAAAATCATTTTTCTCTTTCTCAAATGCTGAAAAGTGTGAGAAAGTACAAGTTGTTGAAAATATCTTCCAAGTGAGATATTTACAGACAAGGCCACATAGTGCAGTAATTGGCACCATTCTATGTGCCCTGTGATGCGCGCTAAGCATGGTCAGAAGAACACAACTTATTTCCCAGGAAGTGGGCTAAGCGCGATAGGAGCTCACTTATGGTGCTTTGAGCCTTTAGCTACTGGGTTTTTCATGAGCGCGCTGGTCGCAAGCTGAAAAGCTCGCTTAGCGCGCTATGCCGGCACGAAGACTTCAAAAATTGCTTTTCAGTCCTTCTTTCTTGCACCAATTGTCCCTGTCATCAAAAATAGGCAAGAAGAACCGTTAAAGAACATCAAAATGCTCAATATTCACAATAATTACACTGAAATCAAAAATTAACATAAATACACCTAAACTACTAGATTTAAGACTAAATTGTAAACAAGACCAATTGAAAGGGCCATAAAATCAAGTTAAAGTATGCACAATTTGGCCCTTAACAATTACAACTCCTTCAAATTTCAAAAAATCTAGAGAGATCTGATGTCAGGACATGTGATCTTACATCACATTTGCTTCAAAATAGCACCAATCTCATACATGTCCATTACTCCCCCTGTCACATATAACCAATATTTCCCCTTAAGGCGAAAAGTCAAATCTTATGAAGTCTAAACCTTAACTACCTAAGTTCACGCATCACTGTTAAGAAGAAAACTCAAATCACCTTACAAACAACTATGAACTTTCCAAGTTCACACATTAGAAACACATACAATAGAAGCCAGACATATTAGAAATATATAAAACAGAAGCCATACATATTACTCATAACATTAGAGTAAATTAGGGCAAAGATGTTTTGTTTCAAACAAAAGCATGTCAAGATTAGATTTCGTTAATCCTTTTTAAACGTATCCGATTAATCAAACGTGCGAACTTAGTGTCAATATATAAAATTGTGTATCCTTGCGAATCCGTTCATTTCTAAAGCGGGTCCGTGAATATTATTGTTTTAATTGCTAGATGATTTCACTAAATAGCAACTGAAACAAACAAACATAAAGATCGATACAAAGCGAATATTAACTTCCAAATCTACGTCTAGAGTTTGTTGGTTAATAGATGAAAAAATTAGATCAAGACTTGGAAAATCTATGTCAAGAGTGATTCAAACCATAAATACATCATTAAAAGCAAATATCTTCATCATCTATTGATCATAACCTTGTTCACATACAAAAGATCAAAAGAAATACATAAAAGCCGAATTAACTACCTCTAATCTCGACACAGAAGTGTTTTTCTACCCTTCACCATCGTAGCTTGATCAACATGTAAGAAAAGAAGCTTTGCTAGCATTAAAGTCGAAGAATCGAGGATTGATACTCCAAAGATTTAATTATAGCTTCTCCAAGAGTTTCTAAGGTTTTTAACCTAGAAAATCATTTTTCTCTTTCTCAAATGCTGAAAAGTGTGAGAAAGTACAAGTTGTTGAAAATATCTTCCAAGTGAGATATTTACAGACAAGGCCACATAGTGCAGTAATTGGCACCATTCTATGTGCCCTGTGATGCGCGCTAAGCATGGTCAGAAGAACACAACTTATTTACCAGGAAGTGGGCTAAGCGCGATAGGAGCTCACTTATGGTGCTTTGAGCCTTTAGCTACTGGGTTTTTCATGAGCGCGATGGTCGCAAGCTGAAAAGCTCGCTTAGCGCGCTATGCCGGCACGAAGACTTCAAAAATTGCTTTTCAGTCCTTCTTTCTTGCACCAATTGTCCCTGTCATCAAAAATAGGCAAGAAGAACCGTTAAAGAACATCAAAATGCTCAATATTCACAATAATTACACTGAAATCGAAAATTAACATAAATACACCTAAACTACTAGATTTAAGACTAAATTGTAAACAAGACCAATTGAAAGGGCCATAAAATCAAGTTAAAGTATGCACAATTTGGCCCTTAACAATTACAACTCCTTCAAATTTCAAAAAATCTAGAGAGATCTGATGTCAGGACATGTGATCTTACATCACATTTGCTTCAAAATAGCACCAATCTCATACATGTCCATTACTCCCCCTGTCACATATAACCAATATTTCCCCTTAAGGCGAAAAGTCAAATCTTATGAAGTCTAAACCTCAACTACCTAAGTTCACGCATCACTGTTAAGAAGAAAACTCAAATCACCTTACAAACAACTATGAACTTTCCAAGTTCACACATTAGAAACACATACAATAGAAGCCAGACATATTAGAAATATATAAAACAGAAGCCATACATATTACTCATAACATTAGAGTAAATTAGGGCAAAGATGTTTTGTTTCAAACAAAAGCATGTCAAGATTAGATTTCGTTAATCCTTTTTAAACGTATCCGATTAATCAAACGTGCGAACTTAGTGTCAATATATAAAATTGTGTATCCTTGCGAATCCGTTCATTTCTAAAGCGGGTCCGTGAATATTATTGTTTTAATTGCTAGATGATTTCACTAAATAGCAACTGAAACAAACAAACATAAAGATCGATACATAGCGAATATTAACTTCCAAATCTACGTCTAGAGTTTGTTGGTTAATAGATGAAAAAATTAGATCAAGACTTGGAAAATCTATGTCAAGAGCGATTCAAACCATAAATACATCATTAAAAGCGAATATCTTCATCATCTATTGATCATAACCTTGTTCACATACAAAAGATCAAAAGAAATACATAAAAGTCGAATTAACTACCTCTAATCTCGACACAGAAGTGTTTTTCTACCCTTCACCATGGTAGCTTGATCAACATGTAAGAAAAGAAGCTTTGCTAGCATTAAAGTCGAAGAATCGAGGATTGATACTCCAAAGATTTAATTATAGCTTCTCCAAGAGTTTCTAAGGTTTTTAACCTAGAAAATCATTTTTCTCTTTCTCAAATGCTGAAAAGTGTGAGAAAGTACAAGTTGTTGAAAATATCTTCCAAGTGAGATATTTACAGACAAGGCCACATAGTGCAGTAATTGGCACGATTCTATGTGCCCTGTGATGCGCGCTATGCATGGTCAGAAGAACACAACTTATTTCCCAGGAAGTGGGCTAAGCGCGATAGGAGCTCACTTATGGTGCTTTGAGCCTTTAGCTACTGGGTTTTTCATGAGCGCGCTGGTCGCAAGCTGAAAAGCTCGCTTAGCGCGCTATGCCGGCACGAAGACTTCAAAAATTGCTTTTCAGTCCTTCTTTCTTGCACCAATTGTCCCTGTCATCAAAAATAGGCAAGAAGAACCGTTAAAGAACATCAAAATGCTCAATATTCACAATAATTACACTGAAATCGAAAATTAACATAAATACACCTAAACTACTAGATTTAAGACTAAATTGTAAACAAGACCAATTAAAAGGGCCATAAAATCAAGTTAAAGTATGCACAATTTGGCCCTTAACAATTACAACTCCTTCAAATTTCAAAAAATCTAGAGAGATCTGATGTCAGGACATGTGATCTTACATCACATTTGCTTCAAAATAGCACCAATCTCATACATGTCCATTACTCCCCCTGTCACATATAACCAATATTTCCCCTTAAGGCGAAAAGTCAAATCTTATGAAGTCTAAACCTCAACTACCTAAGTTCACGCATCACTGTTAAGAAGAAAACTCAAATCACCTTACAAACAACTATGAACTTTCCAAGTTCACACATTAGAAACACATACAATAGAAGCCAGACATATTAGAAATATATAAAACAGAAGCCATACATATTACTCATAACATTAGAGTAAATTAGGGCAAAGATGTTTTGTTTCAAACAAAAGCATGTCAAGATTAGATTTCGTTAATCCTTTTTAAACGTATCCGATTAATCAAACGTGCGAACTTAGTGTCAATATATAAAATTGTGTATCCTTGCGAATCCGTTCATTTCTAAAGCGGGTCCGTGAATATTATTGTTTTAATTGCTAGATGATTTCACTAAATAGCAACTGAAACAAACAAACATAAAGATCGATACAAAGCGAATATTAACTTCCAAATCTACGTCTAGAGTTTGTTGGTTAATAGATGAAAAAATTAGATCAAGACTTGGAAAATCTATGTCAAGAGTGATTCAAACCATAAATACATCATTAAAAGCAAATATCTTCATCATCTATTGATCATAACCTTGTTCACATACAAAAGATCAAAAGAAATACATAAAAGCCGAATTAACTACCTCTAATCTCGACACAGAAGTGTTTTTCTACCCTTCACCATCGTAGCTTGATCAACATGTAAGAAAAGAAGCTTTGCTAGCATTAAAGTCGAAGAATCGAGGATTGATACTCCAAAGATTTAATTATAGCTTCTCCAAGAGTTTCTAAGGTTTTTAACCTAGAAAATCATTTTTCTCTTTCTCAAATGCTGAAAAGTGTGAGAAAGTACAAGTTGTTGAAAATATCTTCCAAGTGAGATATTTACAGACAAGGCCACATAGTGCAGTAATTGGCACCATTCTATGTGCCCTGTGATGCGCGCTAAGCATGGTCAGAAGAACACAACTTATTTACCAGGAAGTGGGCTAAGCGCGATAGGAGCTCACTTATGGTGCTTTGAGCCTTTAGCTACTGGGTTTTTCATGAGCGCGCTGGTCGCAAGCTGAAAAGCTCGCTTAGCGCGCTATGCCGGCACGAAGACTTCAAAAATTGCTTTTCAGTCCTTCTTTCTTGCACCAATTGTCCCTGTCATCAAAAATAGGCAAGAAGAACCGTTAAAGAACATCAAAATGCTCAATATTCACAATAATTACACTGAAATCGAAAATTAACATAAATACACCTAAACTACTAGATTTAAGACTAAATTGTAAACAAGACCAATTGAAAGGGCCATAAAATCAAGTTAAAGTATGCACAATTTGGCCCTTAACAATTACAACTCCTTCAAATTTCAAAAAATCTAGAGAGATCTGATGTCAGGACATGTGATCTTACATCACATTTGCTTCAAAATAGCACCAATCTCATACATGTCCATTACTCCCCTTGTCACATATAACCAATATTTCCCCTTAAGGCGAAAAGTCAAATCTTATGAAGTCTAAACCTCAACTACCTAAGTTCACGCATCACTGTTAAGAAGAAAACTCAAATCACCTTACAAACAACTATGAACTTTCCAAGTTCACACATTAGAAACACATACAATAGAAGCCAGACATATTAGAAATATATAAAACAGAAGCCATACATATTACTCATAACATTAGAGTAAATTAGGGCAAAGATGTTTTGTTTCAAACAAAAGCATGTCAAGATTAGATTTCGTTAATCCTTTTTAAACGTATCCGATTAATCAAACGTGCGAACTTAGTGTCAATATATAAAATTGTGTATCCTTGCGAATCCGTTCATTTCTAAAGCGGGTCCGTGAATATTATTGTTTTAATTGCTAGATGATTTCACTAAATAGCAACTGAAACAAACAAACATAAAGATCGATACAAAGCGAATATTAACTTCCAAATCTACGTCTAGAGTTTGTTGGTTAATAGATGAAAAAATTAGATCAAGACTTGGAAAATCTATGTCAAGAGCGATTCAAACCATAAATACATCATTAAAAGCGAATATCTTCATCATCTATTGATCATAACCTTGTTCACATACAAAAGATCAAAAGAAATACATAAAAGTCGAATTAACTACCTCTAATCTCGACACAGAAGTGTTTTTCTACCCTTCACCATGGTAGCTTGATCAACATGTAAGAAAAGAAGCTTTGCTAGCATTAAAGTCGAAGAATCGAGGATTGATACTCCAAAGATTTAATTATAGCTTCTCCAAGAGTTTCTAAGGTTTTTAACCTAGAAAATCATTTTTCTCTTTCTCAAATGCTGAAAAGTGTGAGAAAGTACAAGTTGTTGAAAATATCTTCCAAGTGAGATATTTACAGACAAGGCCACATAGTGCAGTAATTGGCACGATTCTATGTGCCCTGTGATGCGCGCTATGCATGGTCAGAAGAACACAACTTATTTCCCAGGAAGTGGGCTAAGCGCGATAGGAGCTCACTTATGGTGCTTTGAGCCTTTAGCTACTGGGTTTTTCATGAGCGCGCTGGTCGCAAGCTGAAAAGCTCGCTTAGCGCGCTATGCCGGCACGAAGACTTCAAAAATTGCTTTTCAGTCCTTCTTTCTTGCACCAATTGTCCCTGTCATCAAAAATAGGCAAGAAGAACCGTTAAAGAACATCAAAATGCTCAATATTCACAATAATTACACTGAAATCGAAAATTAACATAAATACACCTAAACTACTAGATTTAAGACTAAATTGTAAACAAGACCAATTAAAAGGGCCATAAAATCAAGTTAAAGTATGCACAATTTGGCCCTTAACAATTACAACTCCTTCAAATTTCAAAAAATCTAGAGAGATCTGATGTCAGGACATGTGATCTTACATCACATTTGCTTCAAAATAGCACCAATCTCATACATGTCCATTACTCCCCCTGTCACATATAACCAATATTTCCCCTTAAGGCGAAAAGTCAAATCTTATGAAGTCTAAACCTCAACTACCTAAGTTCACGCATCACTGTTAAGAAGAAAACTCAAATCACCTTACAAACAACTATGAACTTTCCAAGTTCACACATTAGAAACACATACAATAGAAGCCAGACATATTAGAAATATATAAAACAGAAGCCATACATATTACTCATAACATTAGAGTAAATTAGGGCAAAGATGTTTTGTTTCAAACAAAAGCATGTCAAGATTAGATTTCGTTAATCCTTTTTAAACGTATCCGATTAATCAAACGTGCGAACTTAGTGTCAATATATAAAATTGTGTATCCTTGCGAATCCGTTCATTTCTAAAGCGGGTCCGTGAATATTATTGTTTTAATTGCTAGATGATTTCACTAAATAGCAACTGAAACAAACAAACATAAAGATCGATACAAAGCGAATATTAACTTCCAAATCTACGTCTAGAGTTTGTTGGTTAATAGATGAAAAAATTAGATCAAGACTTGGAAAATCTATGTCAAGAGCGATTCAAACCATAAATACATCATTAAAAGCGAATATCTTCATCATCTATTGATCATAACCTTGTTCACATACAAAAGATCAAAAGAAATACATAAAAGTCGAATTAACTACCTCTAATCTCGACACAGAAGTGTTTTTCTACCCTTCACCATGGTAGCTTGATCAACATGTAAGAAAAGAAGCTTTGCTAGCATTAAAGTCGAAGAATCGAGGATTGATACTCCAAAGATTTAATTATAGCTTCTCCAAGTGTTTCTAAGGTTTTTAACCTAGAAAATCATTTTTCTCTTTCTCAAATGCTGAAAAGTGTGAGAAAGTACAAGTTGTTGAAAATATCTTCCAAGTGAGATATTTACAGACAAGGCCACATAGTGCAGTAATTGGCACGATTCTATGTGCCCTGTGATGCGCGCTAAGCATGGTCAGAAGAACACAACTTATTTCCCAGGAAGTGGGCTAAGCGCGATAGGAGCTCACTTATGGTGCTTTGAGCCTTTAGCTACTGGGTTTTTCATGAGCGCGCTGGTCGCAAGCTGAAAAGCTCGCTTAGCGCGCTATGCCGGCACGAAGACTTCAAAAATTGCTTTTCAGTCCTTCTTTCTTGCACCAATTGTCCCTGTCATCAAAAATAGGCAAGAAGAACCGTTAAAGAACATCAAAATGCTCAATATTCACAATAATTACACTGAAATCGAAAATTAACATAAATACACCTAAACTACTAGATTTAAGACTAAATTGTAAACAAGACCAATTAAAAGGGCCATAAAATCAAGTTAAAGTATGCACAATTTGGCCCTTAACAATTACAACTCCTTCAAATTTCAAAAAATCTAGAGAGATCTGATGTCAGGACATGTGATCTTACATCACATTTGCTTCAAAATAGCACCAATCTCATACATGTCCATTACTCCCCCTGTCACATATAACCAATATTTCCCCTTAAGGCGAAAAGTCAAATCTTATGAAGTCTAAACCTCAACTACCTAAGTTCACGCATCACTGTTAAGAAGAAAACTCAAATCACCTTACAAACAACTATGAACTTTCCAAGTTCACACATTAGAAACACATACAATAGAAGCCAGACATATTAGAAATATATAAAACAGAAGCCATACATATTACTCATAACATTAGAGTAAATTAGGGCAAAGATGTTTTGTTTCAAACAAAAGCATGTCAAGATTAGATTTCGTTAATCCTTTTTAAACGTATCCGATTAATCAAACGTGCGAACTTAGTGTCAATATATAAAATTGTGTATCCTTGCGAATCCGTTCATTTCTAAAGCGGGTCCGTGAATATTATTGTTTTAATTGCTAGATGATTTCACTAAATAGCAACTGAAACAAACAAACATAAAGATCGATACATAGCGAATATTAACTTCCAAATCTACGTCTAGAGTTTGTTGGTTAATAGATGAAAAAATTAGATCAAGACTTGGAAAATCTATGTCAAGAGCGATTCAAACCATAAATACATCATTAAAAGCGAATATCTTCATCATCTATTGATCATAACCTTGTTCACATACAAAAGATCAAAAGAAATACATAAAAGTCGAATTAACTACCTCTAATCTCGACACAGAAGTGTTTTTCTACCCTTCACCATGGTAGCTTGATCAACATGTAAGAAAAGAAGCTTTGCTAGCATTAAAGTCGAAGAATCGAGGATTGATACTCCAAAGATTTAATTATAGCTTCTCCAAGAGTTTAGTTTTTAACCTAGAAAATCATTTTTCTCTTTCTCAAATGCTGAAAAGTGTGAGAAAGTACAAGTTGTTGAAAATATCTTCCAAGTGAGATATTTACAGACAAGGCCACATAGTGCAGTAATTGGCACGATTCTATGTGCCCTGTGATGCGCGCTAAGCATGGTCAGAAGAACACAACTTATTTCCCAGGAAGTGGGCTAAGCGCGATAGGAGCTCACTTATGGTGCTTTGAGCCTTTAGCTACTGGGTTTTTCATGAGCGCGCTGGTCGCAAGCTGAAAAGCTCGCTTAGCGCGCTATGCCGGCACGAAGACTTCAAAAATTGCTTTTCAGTCCTTCTTTCTTGCACCAATTGTCCCTGTCATCAAAACTAGGCAAGAAGAACCGTTAAAGAACATCAAAATGCTCAATATTCACAATAATTACACTGAAATCGAAAATTAACATAAATACACCTAAACTACTAGATTTAAGACTAAATTGTAAACAAGACCAATTAAAAGGGCCATAAAATCAAGTTAAAGTATGCACAATTTGGCCCTTAACAATTACAACTCCTTCAAATTTCAAAAAATCTAGAGAGATCTGATGTCAGGACATGTGATCTTACATCACATTTGCTTCAAAATAGCACCAATCTCATACATGTCCATTACTCCCCCTGTCACATATAACCAATATTTCCCCTTAAGGCGAAAAGTCAAATCTTATGAAGTCTAAACCTCAACTACCTAAGTTCACGCATCACTGTTAAGAAGAAAACTCAAATCACCTTACAAACAACTATGAACTTTCCAAGTTCACACATTAGAAACACATACAATAGAAGCCAGACATATTAGAAATATATAAAACAGAAGCCATACATATTACTCATAACATTAGAGTAAATTAGGGCAAAGATGTTTTGTTTCAAACAAAAGCATGTCAAGATTAGATTTCGTTAATCCTTTTTAAACGTATCCGATTAATCAAACGTGCGAACTTAGTGTCAATATATAAAATTGTGTATCCTTGCGAATCCGTTCATTTCTAAAGCGGGTCCGTGAATATTATTGTTTTAATTGCTAGATGATTTCACTAAATAGCAACTGAAACAAACAAACATAAAGATCGATACAAAGCGAATATTAACTTCCAAATCTACGTCTAGAGTTTGTTGGTTAATAGATGAAAAAATTAGATCAAGACTTGGAAAATCTATGTCAAGAGCGATTCAAACCATAAATACATCATTAAAAGCGAATATCTTCATCATCTATTGATCATAACCTTGTTCACATACAAAAGATCAAAAGAAATACATAAAAGTCGAATTAACTACCTCTAATCTCGACACAGAAGTGTTTTTCTACCCTTCACCATGGTAGCTTGATCAACATGTAAGAAAAGAAGCTTTGCTAGCATTAAAGTCGAAGAATCGAGGATTGATACTCCAAAGATTTAATTATAGCTTCTCCAAGTGTTTCTAAGGTTTTTAACCTAGAAAATCATTTTTCTCTTTCTCAAATGCTGAAAAGTGTGAGAAAGTACAAGTTGTTGAAAATATCTTCCAAGTGAGATATTTACAGACAAGGCCACATAGTGCAGTAATTGGCACGATTCTATGTGCCCTGTGATGCGCGCTAAGCATGGTCAGAAGAACACAACTTATTTCCCAGGAAGTGGGCTAAGCGCGATAGGAGCTCACTTATGGTGCTTTGAGCCTTTAGCTATTGGGTTTTTCATGAGCGCGCTGGTCGCAAGCTGAAAAGCTCGCTTAGCGCGCTATGCCGGCACGAAGACTTCAAAAATTGCTTTTCAGTCCTTCTTTCTTGCACCAATTGTCCCTGTCATCAAAAATAGGCAAGAAGAACCGTTAAAGAACATCAAAATGCTCAATATTCACAATAATTACACTGAAATCGAAAATTAACATAAATACACCTAAACTACTAGATTTAAGACTAAATTGTAAACAAGACCAATTAAAAGGGCCATAAAATCAAGTTAAAGTATGCACAATTTGGCCCTTAACAATTACAACTCCTTCAAATTTCAAAAAATCTAGAGAGATCTGATGTCAGGACATGTGATCTTACATCACATTTGCTTCAAAATAGCACCAATCTCATACATGTCCATTACTCCCCCTGTCACATATAACCAATATTTCCCCTTAAGGCGAAAAGTCAAATCTTATGAAGTCTAAACCTCAACTACCTAAGTTCACGCATCACTGTTAAGAAGAAAACTCAAATCACCTTACAAACAACTATGAACTTTCCAAGTTCACACATTAGAAACACATACAATAGAAGCCAGACATATTAGAAATATATAAAACAAAAGCCATACATATTACTCATAACATTAGAGTAAATTAGGGCAAAGATGTTTTGTTTCAAACAAAAGCATGTCAAGATTAGATTTCGTTAATCCTTTTTAAACGTATCCGATTAATCAAACGTGAGAAATTAGTGTCAATATATAAAATTGTGTATCCTTGCGAATCCGTTCATTTCTAAAGCGGGTCCGTGAATATTATTGTTTTAATTGCTAGATGATTTCACTAAATAGCAACTGAAACAAACAAACATAAAGATCGATACAAAGCGAATATTAACTTCCAAATCTACGTCTAGAGTTTGTTGGTTAATAGATGAAAAAATTAGATCAAGACTTGGAAAATCTATGTCAAGAGTGATTCAAACCATAAATACATCATTAAAAGCGAATATCTTCATCATCTATTGATCATAACCTTGTTCACATACAAAAGATCAAAAGAAATACATAAAAGCCGAATTAACTACCTCTAATCTCGACACAAAAGTGTTTTTCTACCCTTCACCATGGTAGCTTGATCAACATGTAAGAAAAGAAGCTTTGCTAGCATTAAAGTCGAAGAATCGAGGATTGATACTCCAAAGATTTAATTATAGCTTCTCCAAGAGTTTCTAAGGTTTTTAACCTAGAAAATCATTTTTCTCTTTCTCAAATGCTGAAAAGTGTGAGAAAGTACAAGTTGTTGAAAATATCTTCCAAGTGAGATATTTACAGACAAGGCCACATAGTGCAGTAATTGGCACCATGCTATGTGCCCTGTGATGCGCGCTAAGCATGGTCAGAAGAACACAACTTATTTCCCAGGAAGTGGGCTAAGCGCGATAGGAGCTCACTTATGGTGCTTTGAGCCTTTAGCTACTGGGTTTTTCATGAGCACGCTGGTCGCAAGCTGAAAAGCTCGCTTAGCGCGCTATGCAGGCACGAAGACTTCAAAAATTGTTTTTCAGTCCTTCTTTCTTGCACCAATTGTCCCTATCATCAAAAATAGGCAAGAAGAACCGTTAAAGAACATCAAAATGCTCAATATTCACAATAATTACACTGAAATCGAAAATTAACATAAATACACTTAAACTACTAGATTTAAGACTAAACTGTAAACAAAACCAATTGAAAGGGCCATAAAATCAAGTTAAAGTATGCACAATTTGGCCCTTAACAATTACAACTCCTTCAAATTTCAAAAAATCTAGAGAGATCTGATGTTAGGACATGAGATCTTACATCACATTTGCTTCAAAATAGCACCAATCTCATACATGTCCATTACTCCCCCTGTCACATATAACCAATATTTCCCCTTAAGGCGAAAAGTCAAATCTTATGAAGTCTAAACCTCAACTACCTAAGTTCACGCATCACTGTCAAGAAGAAAACTCAAATCACCTTACAAACAACTATGAACTTTCCAAGTTCACACATTAGAAACACATACAATAGAAGCCAGACATATTAGAAATATATAAAACAGAAGCCATACATATTACTCATAACATTAGAGTAAATTAGGGCAAAGATGTTTTGTTTCAAACAAAAGCATGTCAAGATTAGATTTCGTTAATCCTTTTTAAACTTATCCGATTAATCAAACGTGCGAACTTAGTGTCAATATATAAAATTGTGTATCCTTGCGAATCCGTTCATTTCTAAAGCGGGTCCGTGAATATTATTGTTTTAATTGCTAGATGATTTCACTAATTAGCAACTGAAACAAACAAACATAAAGATCGATACAAAGCGAATATTAACTTCCAAATCTACGTCTAGAGTTTGTTGGTTAATAGATGAAAAAATTAGATCAAGACTTGGAAAATCTATGTCAAGAGTGATTCAAACCATAAATACATCATTAAAAGCGAATATCTTCATCATCTATTGATCATAACCTTGTTCACATACAAAAGATCAAAAGAAATACATAAAAGTCGAATTAACTACCTCTAATCTCGACACAAAAGTGTTTTTCTACCCTTCACCATGGTAGCTTGATCAACATGTAAGAAAAGAAGCTTTGCTAGCATTAAAGTCGAAGAATCGAGGATTGATACTCCAAAGATTTAATTATAGCTTCTCCAAGAGTTTCTAAGGTTTTTAACCTAGAAAATCATTTTTCTCTTTCTCAAATGCTGAAAAGTGTGAGAAAGTACAAGTTGTTGAAAATATCTTCCAAGTGAGATATTTACAGACAAGGCCACATAGTGCAGTAATTGGCACCATGCTATGTGCCCTGTGATGCGCGCTAAGCATGGTCAGAAGAACACAACTTATTTCCCAGGAAGTGGGCTAAGCGCGATATGAGCTCACTTATGGTGCTTTGAGCCTTTAGCTACTGGGTTTTTCATGAGCACGCTGGTCGCAAGCTGAAAAGCTCGCTTAGCGCGCTATGCCGGCACGAAGACTTCAAAAATTGCTTTTCAGTCCTTCTTTCTTGCACCAATTGTCCCTATCATCAAAAATAGGCAAGAAGAACCGTTAAAGAACATCAAAATGCTCAATATTCACAATAATTACACTGAAATCGAAAATTAACATAAATACACTTAAACTACTAGATTTAAGACTAAATTGTAAACAAAACCAATTGAAAGGGCCATAAAATCAAGTTAAAGTATGCACAATTTGGCCCTTAACAATTACAACTCCTTCAAATTTCAAAAAATCTAGAGAGATCTGATGTCAGGACATGTGATCTTACATCACATTTGCTTCAAAATAGCACCAATCTCATACATGTCCATTACTCCCCCTGTCACATATAACCAATATTTCCCCTTAAGGCGAAAAGTCAAATCTTATGAAGTCTAAACCTCAACTACCTAAGTTCACGCATCACTGTCAACAAGAAAACTCAAATCACCTTACAAACAACTATGAACTTTCCAAGTTCACACATTAGAAACACATACAATAGAAGCCAGACATATTAGAAATATATAAAACAGAAGCCATACATATTACTCATAACATTAGAGTAAATTAGGGCAAAGATGTTTTGTTTCAAACAAAAGAATGTCAAGATTAGATTTTGTTAATCCTTTTTAAACATATCCGATTAATCAAACGTGCGAACTTAGTGTCAATATATAAAATTGTGTATCCTTGCGAATCCGTTCATTTCTAAAGTGGGTCCGTGAATATTATTGTTTTAATTGCTAGATGATTTCACTAAATAGCAACTGAAACAAACAAACATAAAGATCGATACAAAGCGAATATTAACTTCCAAATCTACGTCTAGAGTTTGTTGGTTAATAGATGCAAAAATTAGATCAAGACTTGGAAAATCTATGTCAAGAGTGATTCAAACCATAAATACATCATTAAAAGCGAATATCTTCATCATCTATTGATCATAACCTTGTTCACATACAAAAGATCAAAAGAAATACATAAAAGCCGAATTAACTACCTCTAATGTCGACACGAAAGTGTTTTGCTACCCTTCACCATAGTAGCTTGATCAATTGGTAAGAAAAGAAGCTTTGCTAGCATTAAAGTCGAAGAATCGAGGATTGATACTCCAAAGATTTAATTATAGCTTCTCCAAGAGTTTCTAAGGTTTTTAACCTAGAAAATCATTTTTCTCTTTCTCAAATGCTGAAAAGTGTGAGAAAGTACAAGTTGTTGAAAATATCTTCCAAGTGAGATATTTACAGACAAGGCCACATAGTGCAGTAATTGGCATCGTGCTATGTGCCCTGTGATGTGCGCTAAGCATGGTTAGAAGAACACAACTTATTTCCCAGGAAGTGGGCTAAGCGCGATAGGAGCTCACTTATGGTGCTTTGAGCCTTTAGCTACTGGGTTTTTCATGAGCGCGCTGGTCGCAAGGTGAAAAGCTCGCTTAGCGCGCTATGTCGGCACGAAGACTTCAAAAATTGCTTTTCAGTCCTTCTTTCTTGCACCAATTGTCCCTATCATCAAAAATAGGCAAGAAGAACCGTTAAAGAACATCAAAATGCTCAATATTCACAATAATTACACTGAAATCGAAAATTAACATAAATACACTTAAACTACTAGATTTAAGACTAAATTGTAAACAAAACCAATTGAAAGGGCCATAAAATCAAGTTAAAGTATGCACAATTTGGCCCTTAACAATTACAACTCCTTCAAATTTCAAAAAATCTAGAGAGATCTGATGTCAGGACATGTGATCTTACATCACATTTGCTTCAAAATAGCACCAATCTCATACATGTCCATTACTCCCCCTGTCACATATAACCAATATTTCCCCTTAAGGCGAAAAGTCAAATCTTATGAAGTCTAAACCTCAACTACCTAAGTTCACGCATCACTGTCAAGAAGCAAACTCAAATCACCTTACAAACAACTATGAACTTTCCAAGCTCACACATTAGAAACACATACAATAGAAGCCAGACATATTAGAAATATATAAAACAGAAGCCATACATATTACTCATAACATTAGAGTAAATTAGGGCAAAGATGTTTTGTTTCAAACAAAAGCATGTCAAGACTAGATTTCGTTAATCCTTTTTAAACGTATCCCATTAATCAAACGTGCGAACTTAGTGTCAATATACAAAATTGTGTATCCTTGCGAATCCGTTCATTTCTAAAGCGGGTCCGTGAATATTATTGTTTTAATTGCTAGATGATTTCACTAAATAGCAACTGAAACAAACAAACATAAAGATCGATACAAAGAGAATATTAACTTCCAAATCTACGTCTAGAGTTTGTTGGTTAATAGATGAAAAAATTAGATCAAGACTTGGAAAATCTATGTCAAGAGTGATTCAAACCATAAATACATCATTAAAAGCGAATATCTTCATCATCTATTGATCATAACCTTGTTCACATACAAAAGATCAAAAGAAATACATAAAAGCCGAATTAACTACCTCTAATCTCGACACAAAAGTGTTTTGCTACCCTTCACCATGGTAGCTTGATCAACATGTAAGAAAAGAAGCTTTGCTAGCATTAAAGTCGAAGAATCGAGGATTGATACTCCAAAGATTTAATTATAGCTTCTCCAAGAGTTTCTAAGGTTTTTAACCTAGAAAATCATTTTTCTCTTTCTCAAATGCTGAAAAGTGTGAGAAAGTACAAGTTGTTGAAAATATCTTCCAAGTGAGATATTTACAGACAAGGCCACATAGTGCAGTAATTGGCACCATGCTCTGTGCCCTGTGATGCGCGCTAAGCATGGTCAGAAGAACATAACTTATTTCCCAGGAAGTGGGCTAAGAGTGATAGGAGCTCACTTATGGTGCTTTGAGCCTTTAGCTACTGGGTTTTTCATGAGCACGCTGGTCGCAAGCTGAAAAGCTCGCTTAACGCGCTATGCCGGCACGAAGACTTCAAAAATTGCTTTTCAGTCCTTCTTTCTTGCACCAATTGTCCCTATCATCAAAAATAGGCAAGAAGAACCGTTAAAGAACATCAAAATGTTCAATATTCACAATAATTACACTGAATTCGAAAATTAACATAATACACTTAAACTACTATATTTTAGACTAAATTGTAAACAAAACCAATTGAAAGCGCCATAAAATCAAGTTAAAGTATTCACAATTTGGCCCTTAACAATTACAACTCCTTCAAATTTCAAAAAATCTAGAGAGATCTGATGTCAGGACATGTGATCTTACATCACATTTGCTTCAAAATAGCACCAATCTCATACATGTCCATTACTCCCCCTGTCACATATAACCAATATTTCCCCTTAAGGCGAAAAATCAAATCTTATGAAGTCTAAACCTCAACTACCTAAGTTCACGCATCCCTGTCAAGAAGAAAACTCAAATCACCTGGCAGACAACTATGAACTTTCCAAGTTCACACATTAGAAACACATAAAATAGAAGCCAGACATATTAGAAATATATAAAACAAAAGCCATACATATTACTCATAACATTAGAGTAAATTAGGGCAAAGATGTTTTGTTTCAAACAAAAGCATGTCAAGATTAGATTTCGTTAATCCTTTTTAAGCGTATCCGATTAATCAAACATGCGAACTTAGTTTCAATCAATAAAATTGTGTATCCTTGCGAATCCATTCATTTCTAAAGCGGGTCCGTGAATATTATTCTTTTAATTGCTAGATGATTTCACTAAATAGCAACTGAAACAAACAAACATAAAGATCGATACAAAGCGAATATTAACTTCCAAATCTACGTATAGAGTTTGTTGGTTAATAGATGAAAAAATTAGATCAAGACTTGGAAAATCTATTTCAAGAGTGATTCAAACCATAAATACATCATTAAAAGCGAATATCTTCATCATCTATTGATCATAACCTTGTTCACATACAAAAGACAAAAGAAATACATAAAAGCTGAATTAACTACATCTAATCTCGACACGAAAGTGTTTTGCTACCCATCACCATGGTAGCTTGATCAACATGTAAGAAAAGAAGCTTTACTAGCATTAAAGTCGAAGAAACGAGGATTGATGCTCCAAAGATTTAATTATGGCTTCTCCAAGAGTTTCTAAGGTTTTTGACCTAGAAAATCATTTTTCTCTTTCTCAAATGCTGAAAAGTGTGAGAAAGTACAAGTTGTTGAAAATATCTTCCAAGTGAGATATTTACAGACAAGGCCACATAGTGCAGTAATTGGCACCATGCTATGTGCCCTGTGATGCGCGCTAAGCATGGTCAGAAGAACACAACTTATTTCCCAGGAAGTGGGCTAAGCGCGATAGGAGCTCACTTATGGTGCTTTGAGCCTTTAGCTACTGGGTTTTTCATGAGCGCGCTGGTCGTAAGCTGAAAAGCTCGCTTAGCGCGCTGTCGCTGCCGCGAAAATAAGTTGCCAGCAAAACAGAAGAGTCGCCACCTTTCGTTATTTATCCCTCAGAACGGGAAAGGAAACGATCAGAAAAACCTGACGAAAAGGTATAAGACAAGGTCATCGCAACCATTGTCTGGGTTCGGGAGTCGGTTACGCAAGGGGAAGGTATTAGCACCCCTCACGTCCATCGTACTCGATGGGATCCACGCTTGTTATGTTTATCTGACGGGTTAGTTTTACTATCTACCTATCAAGGCTGGCTTAAAAACAAAATGACTCGGCAAAGCGTCGCACTTTATGCCTACGTATTCTCATCAGAGAATGAGAAATCAGAGTCAACATAGTTCGACTAACTACGGGTGATGGGGGAAGGTGGCTCGCCAATATATCAGTATTGTGCCTACGTACTCTCAACAGGTATGAGAGATCAGAGCTTACGTAGTTCGAGATAATACAGATTACGGGAATTCAGATTCATCTGTTTTTCGAGTAGGGTTAACAAACAGTTCCAGCAGTTGGATGCACGCAGCTCAACCCTTGGAGACTTAGGCGTTACCGTTTGCGGTAGAACTGGGGGTTAACGACACTCTTTTCTTCAGAAAAGCTTTCCTTTGACTTACGGGCCCACGGGGCAAAAAGGTTTGAAGTTTGTTTTCTGTCTTTTACGAAAGAACTGTTTTTTATGGATGTTTGCAACCAATATCGCACTAGAGACTATGACCTGAGAGTGAATGCGTTGCATGTCACCCAAAGGGCACCATACTAAACATCCAAACTGTTGAAAAGAACTCTCCAACAATCCTTTCTCAGATAGCTTAAGGATCGTAACGTACGATGTCGGTTAACCTTTATTACTGTATTTTAATTTGTTTTGAGATGAGAAGAGAAAGGGACAACTAAGGGGAAACTATCAAGTCCTACTGTTGTCATGCCAAGGATTCATCCTATGGTTAAGGTTTGAAACAGGGAACTCCTACAAGTTATCATGCATAGGTTTCAACCTAAAGTTCTAATCATCACTTCCTTATCAAAGGAAGTGAGAATCCTAGGGGATCATGTCAATGATAAACAGAAACAGATAAAGCATCAGCTTAAACAGTAAACAGTAAACGACTGTAAAATGCATGCAATGCAAGTGAGGGAGGAAAGGTGTGTGGGGCATCAGCCTCCACAAGCTTATCTCAACCTCAAGCCAAATATGAATAATTGTAATCATACAGGGGAAAAAAAATGCCATCAAGCAAATAACAAACCACACAGGCAAGGGAGCTGGGCTCCACCAAATACCAGCAAGCAAAGCCATACAGTAAAAACACAAGCAGAGGGAGCAACTCATCCTCTAGTGCAATCATGCTCCTAGCTCAAGTCAATCTAGATATGAACTTATTCCAATGCATCAAGCAAATCACTCAAGTTACATCAATACAGTTGCACAGCAAGCAAATAGACAGGAAAGAAAATAGATCAACAGCTTCCTCAGCTTCACAACAACGTAATATTCTGACATCAGTTCAGTCCTCAGTCTTCAAAAGCTCTTCAAGACTATCCTCTTCAATAGCAAGTGTCAACTTGCTTCTTCAAGCTTTCAATACATCCAACCTAAGTATCAATGTGTTCTTCATCCTCTTCAAGCTTCAGCTCCAAGGTAAACCCCACCTTCAGGCTTCAATCTCAATAGCAAGTATCAACTTGTTCCTTCAGGCACTCAAGGCACTAAACACACAAGTATCAACTTGTTTTCCTCAAGCCTCAGCCCTTTCTTCAATCTCAATTTGATCTTCTTCACAAGTGTCAACTTCTTCTTATTGGTCTTCAAGCTTCAGCTTCAATGGCAGTCTTCAACCACAAAGAAGTAGCAACCTCCATCCTCTTCAAAGCTTCTAACAAGGAATTCCATCCTCTAGCAAGGGAGAAAGATTCACCTAACAAGAGCAAGATTTGGATGATTGACAGCAGAGTGAAGACCAAAGGTCACCACTAAGCATTCCTTCATCAGAGAAAGGAACCCTCAAAGGTTCTACCAACTTGTGAAGAGCCACACATCCTACCAAAGGAGGGATGAGGCCTTTACAAGGGGACCTTATATCACAGGGAAGAATGGAAGTGATCAACACCTTCCATGTTTATGAAAGAAGATAATCTATCTAGAAGCTCTGCCTGCAAACCCTAATCTTAATACCTAGTCAACACTACACCAAAAGAAGGGAAGTCTTCACATCCAAGCTTCTTCTTCATGCATCCCATGGCAGCCCAAGCTTATCTTCAACACCATCCAAGAGCAAGATAGGCAAAAACCTAATCTAAGGGGACTAGATAAATCAATCTAATTGAATTAGCAAGTTAGGATCACCTAAAACCTAGTATTAAAGTTAGTCCTAACTAAAATACTAAAACCAATTGTAAAATCCTACAAAAATAACTATGGGACCCTAATTCAATCATGAATCTACCATACAAAATTCAGAGGTTGAATCATCCACCAAGTCCTAGAAATAAAACCTAGATCACAAGGTACTAAACATAAACCCTAAAAAATGGAGCACCTAAAGTTTCAACTTAAAACTACCACCTACATTCATCACAAAAATGTGAGAAAAATATAAGGGGAACATGCATATCTATGCAATATACACACAAAAAATTCAAGGCAAAAAATCATCACCCAATGCTCAAACAAAACAAGGTATCAACCATGGCCATTTTAATATCAATTAATATTCAAAAATGCAAATAAAAATAAAAAATGCATGAATTATTAATATTTTTTATGTACAAAATTCTAGATTCAATCATGAATCAGGGGAAAAAAGTTTGGAATTAATTGAGTTAATTTCCTATTTTTCATGAATTAATTTCTAAGTCACATGAAATAATGAAAAATAAAAGAAAACAAAAGAAATTAATAAAAATGCGTGACAAATAGCAATTCAATACAGTTCATTTCAAGGGTTGGGCTAGAAAGGGGGTGTGAATATTAATTGGTCACTAGGCCCAAGCGCCTTGAATTTTTGCCTTCCCTTCAGTTCACACAAAAATCAGCCAGGGGAGGGTGCATTCAGCAACTCAATGCCTTGTAAATCCATATTGGGCCTGGATGGGGGGGTGGTGATTCTAGATGAAACCCAAGCCCAACGCTCCAATTTCTCAATTCACAAAATCAGAAAACTCTACACGCCCGGGTTCAAACTCAATACTCCTTGGTCCACGCAGCGAAGTTCATCAGATTACTAAGCAAAACGGTGCGTTTAAGGAGATGGACGCGTGGCTCAACGTGAGCCCTGGGATCCACAGACCAGGTCAATCTTTCCACATGAACGAATGGTGAGGATTATGTCTTCCTTGTTTCAAACCTACAAATCACGCGCACAAGCCAAATCGCCGGTGGCTTTTCTGGCCACCCCTGTGCAACCCTAGGTCCCTCTACACTCAACCATTTTCCACGATGTCTAAATGAATCTTGACCAGAATTTCCTCAGGAATTCAACCCTACCATTTACTCACTCTAAAAACTCACGAATCTTGAAACCACAATCCCAACCGAAAATGGCATTCAACCTAAATCGTCCCCAAAGTTGCAATTAACTATCCAAGATCCATCTATATCAATAGGGGAACCTAAACACATGCTTCTAGTTTATTAAAAGTGCATAATCAGTGAGAAATTTCAAGAAGTTAGAATCTGTCTTGGAGCTTGGATTGCAGTGGATACACGCCTCAATTCTCTTCCAAACCTTGCAGAATTCTTCAAGGATTAATGGAGAATGCTTCTTGATGCTTAATTCTGGCTGAAACCTCTTGATTCTCCAAAATGAATTTTCACTTTCAAGTTTCTTGCTCCACCTCTCTCCAATGGCTCCTTCACGAAAAAATGATCACCAACCCCTCTAATTCAGTTCCAAATCCCTTTTATGTTCTGTTTCAATGGATTAGAAGCCCAAACCAGGCCCATTCATGAGTTTTGGATCTTCACTTTTTCCTCCAAATTTCAATATGGATATGTGCCTTCAAGCCTTGATCCTACTCCAAAATCATTCCAAACCATTCACTTAAGCCTTATGGAGTGTAATGAAGTGGTTTCCTCCCTTTGGTTTCAACATATGGAGTGTGTAGGGTATGTTTCTTACTTGTGAAGCAATCATCCAAATGGCTATGTTAAGCAACTCAAATAAAAATTGTGACAATGCCAATCTCTTTAGAATACCAATTCCATTCAAATTGACTACAAATTTGACTTGAAAACATGTTAATCTCAATTATTTTGAATTTTCTCATTTTAATTCATTAAAATGGCTTTTATATGGCCTTTCTTCCACCAATGCTTGATATAATCCATATCAATGAACACTTGATGTTTAGACAAGCTAAAATCCTCATTTTGAACAACTTTCATGTTGAACAAAATCGCATTTGAGGCTTGCAAGATGGTGTAATAGACTCATGACTCAAAATGACCTGTAATGCCCAAATACCCAAAATACCCTTGACTTGTCAAAGCCATAACTTGAGTTCTCCAAATCCTATCAAAGACTTCTAGTACTCTCTAGAAAGCTAAGAGAATAAGGAACAACATTCATGTTGACCAAAAGTTCATAGGTATCATCCTTCTAGGGCAAATGTTTCATGCAAGTTGGGTAACCTTCAAGCTCCAAATTCACATTCCTCAAATGACTTGTAACTTGTCAAAGCCATAACTTGAGTTCTACAAATCCTACCAAGGACTTCTAGAACTCAAATTAAAGCTAAGATTATTCTATACAACAATAATGTTGGGGGTAAGATGAGATGACAACCACATCTTGAGCTAAATTACCTTGAAGATAGGGGTCAAACTAGGGGATTTTACACTGTCAAGCCTTAGAAACCCTAGCTTGAAACTTCTCAAACTCTTCAATCATGATGAGTTAACCTTGGAATCATCCTTATAACATCTCAATGTATCAATCTGTGATCACATGGCTTTTGAATTAGGTCTCAACCTCCTCCAAATCATCAGTTGACTTAGGGTTGACCCAGTCAAACCCTAGTTGCACCAATCATGGCTGAGGCTTCTTAATCTTGCACAATGACTTGGCTAGGCCTCAAAGTGATTTTCAAATTTTCTCATGAGCTCTCTCAAGACCTCAAGTTCATCTCCATGACCTCAGAATCGTCTGATGACTTCTCACAACTCTTAAGTTAGGAGACACACCCTCTTGGTTTCAACCACTATCTCTGAGGATCTTTTACTTTCTCTAACAAGGATATCAACCCTTGAGCACCTGACTAACCTTCTTAGCTAGCTTCATGGTCTTGTGTAGCCCTTGATTGGTAGTCATACTTCTTGATCTCCTGTACACATGTCAATGAAATGCAAATGATAATGTTAATGTGAATGAAATGAAACATAAGCTAGGTAAAGAAATGTTGGGCAAATTTTGGGGTGCAACAACTGCCCCTATTCAAACGGCTTGGACCTGACTAGGTAAGAAGCGAACGGCTCTCAAACAATCAAGGTACGAGACAGTTGAATACCAACAAACCCGAAAATTTGCCAACTGCACAAGTACACGGTACTCTGATGAGGACAAATCTTCGGAAACTGAAATAATGGTTGCACGGCAACTAGCTGGAGAAATACTGATCTGAGCCTCCGTCAGGATGATTCTTTGATTTATCTGATACCATCGCATCCTCAAATCATCGAGGGATCACCAGTTACACGGTAACTGGAGATGTGCCAAACGCCCAGGTAAACAATACTTGGATTGGTAGGAACATCTTCAAAACTGAGCATGCCAGTTGAATGGCAACTCTGCTGGGGAATTGGTCACACGGTAATTAGTGAAGGGTCTAAGCTCGAATCTCCGTTAGGATGATCATCTGATTTTGCTGTAGATCTTCGTCCTCAAGTCATCAAGGGGTCACCGGTTACACGGTAACTGGTAATGGATGGTTGATCATGCCGTCAGGCATTCTGAGTCATAGCAGAAGAATTCCCTATCGACGCCTATGGTCTCATCATGTCGCTAGGAACATCGACAACATCTTTGTTGGACTTCATCAGTAAGTCCATAAGGGATCACCGGTTGCTCGGTAACTGGTGAATGGATACTCTCAAATCTCCGTCAGGATGATTATCAGATTTCGCTGCAGCTTCTTCCTTAAGTCATCAAGGGATCACTGGTCACTCGGTAACCGGTGATATTGCCGTCAGGCATTCCGCGACACTGCTGCAGAAGAATTCCTCGGGACTAATCAGTTCAGTTTTTTAACAATCAAGTTAATTATGTCGTCGGGCATTCAAAGGAATTTTCGGGCGTCAGCCAGACTTCGTCAGTAAGTCGGGAATAGAATCCTCAGTCAATCATGAACCAAATAGGGATATCTAATCTTCTGCCGTCAGGCACTCCGCATCAGCTGAGAGAACTGCTTTGTCAATACAATTGGACTTCGTTAGTAAGTCTTCAAGGGAAATCTCAACTTCTCTGTTCAAACCTGCTGGGGATGACACATCTCCACTAGGGGTTCTGGAGAACTATCAAGTAACTTTGCTTCGGGGCTTCAGAAATAATTCTGGATGAATCAACTCTGCCGAGGACTTCAAGAATCATCTTGGACAAATAACTCCGTTGGAGACTTCAAGAATCATCCTGAACCAATAACTCTGTTGGAGATTTCAAGAATCATCCTGAGCCAATAATCTGTCGGGGACTCTAAGCATCGGCTTGAGCAACCCTCTCTGGTGACCTCACCGGGGATTCTAAGAATCATCTTAAGCAAACCACTTCGCTGGAGAATTCAAGAATCATCTTGGGAAAAACAACTCTTCTGAGATTTCAGGAATCCTCCTAGGCAAACAGCCTGTCGGGGAACACCTGCAAAACAAGAACGGTAACGACCTAGCTCATGCTTCATATGCATATGTTTGACAATGGCGCAATGTTCCACACGGTGGAAATGCTACGCGTTTTCAGGGAGAATGTTATGCAATCATGCAAAATGCTACGACCCCATCAGCAAAATAAATGTTGAAGGGGAAATCCTCCTGTCAAGGAGAAAGAACCACTCTGGTAGGGAGGAAGGAATCATCCTGCCGAGGAGAAACAGTCACACCAATCACAATTGGACTCCGCCTGGGGGAAACAAACTTCAGTCGACTGCTGCAGGGGAATGAAGCTCTACGAGAACCTAAACTCGCTCAACTGGGTATTCAAACCACAAACTGCTGAGGAATCGATTTCAGTCGCAGAAATAAACTGCCCAACCTTTGCGGCTAAACTTTCCTGGAGATAACGACTTCGTTGGGGAAATACAGCATCAGCTATTCAACACTCTACTGAGGAAAACCAATCATGGCTCAAACGGGTTCCAAGGACTCGGCTCTCTTGGGGAACTGCAAACTCGGCGGAGGAAGAAGGAATCGTCCTGCTTGCCGGGGAGCATACAACTCTGTGGGGAATTTCAATTCTCCCGGAGACTTCAGTCTGTACTATCGAGTACTACACACCTCAGTATATGGCTCAGTTGGGGAGACGAAGATCCTTCAGGATGCCTCTGATTAGAGAGAGAACCTTCTCTGCTTGGGGGATACATATCAATGCTCTTGGTCTTATGTTCAAACTTCGCGGGGAGATGCTATTACACTTGCTGGAGAAGAAGGAATCATCCCGCTTGGGGAAACATACGGCGTACTGCCTGGAATATGCTATACATGTAACAACACAAACAAACAGACAAGATACCCTTCTCAAAGGGAACTATCAAGGTTATCATCTTGTGACAATGTTCAAGTAATTCATTGTTTCATCAATTAGTGGCCTAGGCCAGTAAGTTTATGTGTGCGCATTTTATCAAAAACATCGGCGTTCTTTTTCGCAAACAAAACAGATAAATGCTAAACAAGCAAACAAAATTGCTGAATAGTATACATTTTATTGATAACGAACCCCTGAATGGGTGAAAATGTTTTACAACAAATGCAAGCTCCTGGAATGAGGAAGTTGCGCAAATATAAAAACATAAATATACATCAGTATATACAAATGTCGGCAATGAGGCGTAGACGAACACCATGAGTTGATCCCTCTATGACCCACTCGACTTCGATACTTCTCCGATGCTTCAGCTTCAGAAGAGATTGATTCAGATAAACGGCCCTCAGGTCTTCCAAACCACTAGACAATGAAAGTCCACACGCGGAACGCAGTCATTTGCTTTTTCAACTCCCTAACTTTTTCCTGAATCGCCCTCTCGGGTTTTCGATTCACCGGGATACCCTTTTTTTTGCCAAAGTCGCCCTTCCAGGTTTTCGACTTTGCGGGTGTACATTCTTTTCTTTTATATCCCTAATTTTTTCCCGAACCTTTTTCTTTTTTATGGTTCGCCGGGATGCCCCATTTTTGCCTGGATATTCTTTTTCTTTCCAACGGGTCATTTTTTAAGCAAAGTATTTTTTAACTGCGCCCGTGTTCACCGGGGATGCAAAATCTTCGCCATCCATCGTGGATAGCAACAAGGCTCCTCCCGAGAAGACCTTACTGACGACGTACGGACCTTCGTAATTGGGGGTCCACTTGCCCCGGTGATCGGAGTGTGGAGGAAGAATCTTCTTCAAGACGAGATCACCCGTCTGAAAGCTTCTAGGACGCACCTTCTTATCATAGGCTTTCTTCATTCAGCTTTGGTATAGACGGCCATATGCAATCGATGCCAATCTCTTCTCGTCCATCAGGCTAAGTTGGTATAGTCGGTTCTTAATCCATTCTGCCTCATCGAGTTTCACGTCAACCAACACTCGTAAAGAAGGGATCTCAACTTCTAACATTAGGACAACTTCCATACTGTACACCAGTGAGAAAGGAGTTGCCCCGGTTGATGTACATACCGTTGTACGATAACCGTGCAATGCAAATGGCAGCATCTCGTGCCAATCCTTGTAGGTCACAACCATCTTTTGTACAATCTTCTTGATGTTCCTTTTAGCCGCTTCAACAGCGCCATTCATCTTCGGCCGGTAAGGAGATGAGTTGTGGTTTTCAATCTTGAAACTCTGGCACAGCTCCTTCATCATCTTGTTATTCAGATTCGAACCATTATCAGTAATGATCCGCTCGGGAATTCCGTAACGACAGATGATGTCCCTCTTTATGAATTTAGCCACCACCTGCTTGGTCACATTAGCATATGAGGCTGCCTCCACCCACTTGGTGAAGTAGTCGATAGCCACTAGAATGAAGCGATGACCGTTAGATGCAGTGGGCTCGATCTTGCCTATCATGTCGATGCCCCGCATGGAGAACGGCCACGGGGAGGACATGACGTTTAACGGGCACGGCGGCACGTGAATCTTATCAGCATAAATCTGGCATTTGTGACATCTCTTCGCAAATTTAAAACAATCTGACTCCATTGTCAGCCAGTAGTATCCTGCTCTCAGGATCTTTCTTGTCATAGCATGGCCGCCGGCGTGCATACCAAATGTGCCTTCATGGACTTCTTCCATGAGCATACTCGCCTCTTTCTCATCTACACATCTGAGTAGCACGAGATCGTGGTTTCTTTTATACAAAACTCCATCAGGATTGAGAGAAAAGTTTCCAGACAGCTTCCTCAGAGTCTTCTTATCCTGGGTTGACGCTCCTGCGGGATACTCCTTAGTCATAAGGAAGGTCTAGATATCATGGAACCATGGCTTGCCGTCGGAGGCTTCCTCGATCGCAAAGAAGAATGCAGGCCTATCAAGACGAGAAAGGACAATTCTTGGAGCTTCATTCCAAAAATTGACTTTATACATTGAAGCCAATGTGGCTAAGGCATCAGCCATCTGATTCTCGGCCCTGGGCACATGATGGAGTTCCACTCGATCAAAGAACGGAAGCAGCCTTCTAGCATAATTCATGTACGGCCCCAAATTTGATTGACGAGTCTCCCACTCCCCTTTAATCTGGTTGATCACAAGCTCCGAGTCACCATATACATCTAGGTTCTTGATTCTCAAATCAATTGCCTCTTCTAGACCCATGATGCATGCTTCATACTCTGCTTCGTTATTGGTGACCGGAAACGTCAGTCTCGCAGTGAACGGGATATGGGATCCGTGGGGAGTCGTGATGATCGCCCCAATGCCACTTCTGTAAGAGTTAACCGCCCCGTCAAATATCAATTTCCATTGGGATTTCCTATCTGGACCCTCGTCGGGCAACGGTTCATCGCAATCTTACGCTTTGAGAAACATGATATCCTCATCGGGAAATTCAAATTTCATCGGCTGATAATCTTCGATCGGATGTTCGGCAAGGTACTCAGACAATACGCTTCCCTTGATGGCCTTTTGAGAAACATATTGAATGTCATATTCCGTCAACACCATTTGCCATCTAGCAATCCTGCCCGAAAGCGCTTGCTTCTCAAAGACGTACTTGATCGGATCCATCTTCGAAATTAGCATGGTTGTATGATTGAGCATGTACTGTCGTAAACGTTTGGCAGCCCAGGCTAGTGCACAACACGTCTTCTCCAGCATCGAGTAACGAGATTCACAGTCTGTGAACTTTTTACTCAAATAGTAAATGGCATGCTCCTTTCTGCCCGTCTCGTCATGCTGACCGAGAACACACCCCATACAATTCTCAAGAACTGTCAAGTACATGATTAAGGGTCTTCCAGCCACTGGGGGTATCAAGATCGGAGGTTCCTGCAGATACTGTTTCATCTAATCAAATGCCTTCTGGCAATCCTCATTCCAGATAATCGCCTGATCTTTTTTCAGTAATTTGAACATCGGTTCACACGTGGTCGTGAGCTGAGAGATAAACCTTGCAATGTAGTTTATTCTGCCCAGGGAACCACGAACTTCTTTTTCTGTTTTTGGCGCTGGCATTTCTTGTATTGCTTTTATCTTCGCACGATCAACCTCAATTCCTCTTTCACTCACGATAAACCCCAGTAGTTTTCCAGACCGTAATCCGAAAGTACACTTGTTAGGATTCAGCCTCAACCTGAACTTCCTAAGCCTCTCAAAAAGCTTCAGCAAATTGACCAGGTGTCCCTCCTCCGTTTGGGACTTCGCAATCATGTCATCAACATAGACATCGATCTCATGATGAATCATATCATGAAACAAAGTAACCATTTCTCGTTTATAAGTGGCCCCTGTGTTCTTCAGACCGAAAGGCATTACCTTGTAGCAAAACGTTCCCCAAGGTGTAATAAACGTAGTTTTCTCCATGTCCTTCGGCGTCATCTTGATCTGATTGTAGCCGGAGAAGCCATCCATGAACGTAAATATGGAGAACTGAGCTGTATTGTCGACCAACACATCAATATGAGGGAGTGGGAAATCATCTTTAGGGCTCGCCCTATTCAAATCCCGATAATCGACGTACATTCGTACCTTACCGTCCTTCTTCGGTACAGGCACTATGTTGGCGACCCACGGAGGGTAAGTAGTGACCGCTAAGAAGCCAGCATCAAGCTGCTTTTGCACTTCTTCTTTGATCTTAACGGCCATATCTGGTCGCGTCCTTCTAAGCTTCTGCTTAACGGGAGGACAATCTTCTCGCAGCGGCAAGTGATGTACCACAATGTCAGTATCAAGTCCGGGCATATCTTCGTATGACCAAGCAAAGACGTCACTATACTCTCTTAGCATCTCGACCAATCTCTGCTTGACATCATTCTGCAATGCAGCTCCTATCCTGACATTCCTGACCAGTTCTTCAGAACCCAGATTCATAATCTCGATCTCTTCTTCGTGAGGCAGAATAACTTTCTCTTCTTGTTTCAACAAGCGGGCCAGCTCTTCGGGAAGGTCTTCGTCTTCATCAATCTCTTCTTCGGCTTGATAGATCGGGCAATCAAAGTCGAAGTGAGTCGTAGAAGGTCCAGAGTCGATGTCATCTGCTATGTGGATCCTGCAATAACAAGGGTTAAGCTTAAAACAAGGATATGCAGGTTAGAACAAACCCCATTGCCATTTTACTGTTTTTCAAAACAAATATAAAACAAGAAGAACAGAGATCACAACATTTGAATACGAAAAACGCCTTTTGATTTATTGGTAAAATGCATGTACATAACCAAACAAGGCCCTGACAATAAAACCACTATGCCCCGGGTAGGACATAGGGTTGTACAATGATGGGAAAAAGTAAATCATTACTCTTTGCCTGTCACTTGGATGATATCCCTGATGGACCAGTTGTTGAGGCTCTCGCCTGATTTGCTTGGCTGGATCCAAGAGTCTAGGTCGTAATCACTGTCTTCGCCATCTTCGGACACTGCGTTGACACATTCGAATATCACGCCGCCACTGGTAAACTGGATCGGCCCTTTACCTCGCGACGCACTGCGAGAAGAGGAGGCTTCAGCCGCCGGAGAGTATCCTAACCCAAACTTGTCCTGTTTGTTAGGTATTTATAGAATTCGCCCCCAGCCAGGGGTAGATCCGGCCTGAACAACGGCCCGGGCTTCCTTGAAGGAAGAGAGAGTCATCTCTGGTTTTTTAGTGATTACAGGAGCCACGTTCTTGACTTTAACAGCTTCGAACGCTTGACATAGGGTTTCGTGGATTTCCCCATCCATCTCAACATATTTGAAGGACGACAAATGGCTCACCATTATGTCTTCCTCGCCACATACGGTCACGATGCTGCCTCCGACAGCATACTTGAGTTTCTGGTGCAACGTGGAGGTCACGGCGCCAGCAGAATGGATCCATGGCCGGGCTAGGAGACAGCTGTAGGCACGCATGATGCCCATGATGTGAAAGACCGCGTCGAAAGTTTCCGGCCCCACTTGGATTGGCAAAGTCACCACTCCAAAGACATGACGCTTGGTTCCATCGAAAGCCTTCACAACCAGATCACTGGGTGTGCAAATCAATCCTCAAGTATCTAACTTCATCAATGCTTTCTTCAGAAGAACATTGAGTGACGACCCCATGTCCACCAACACATGAGACATAATCGTTCCCCTACACTCTATCAAGATGTGCAGGGCGTTGTTATGGTTTCTTCCCTTCGGCGTCAGCTCCAGGTCAGTGAACCCTAACCCATTTCCAGCATTCACATGGGCTACGACCCCTTCCAACTGGTTGACCGATATTTCCTGCGGTACATACGTGGCATTCAAAACCTTTAACAGCGCGTTGCGATGGGACTCCGAACACAGCAACAAATTCAGGATGGAAATTTTCGAGGGTGTTTGATGGAGATGATCCACGATCTTGTAATTACTCTTCTTAATCAACCTCATGAACTCTTCAGCGTCCTTAACAAGTAAGTCCTTCTCTACCCCTCGAGGGGTTTCTTCAACGACTTTACTCTTTCCCTTATCGGTTATATCAACTTTGTCTGCTTTGTCCGCCACAATCTCAGGTGGACCAAATACTCTTCCGCTGCGCGTGATTCCGCCAATTCCCACTAGGTTATCCACAGACCGCCCAGAGGGTTCTAGTTCCAACTTCTGTCTGTTACAGTAAACGTCTGACCCATAATGCCAAGGGACAACATTAGTGCTTTCAAAAGGTATCGGCTCGGCCTTCGTGATGGTAATTGTGGGCGGCCTGCGTGCAGAAATGGTTATCGTTTGGCGAGGGATGGTGATGGTGGCAACCTCATCATCTTGCTTCAGCACTACTTCTCCAGATCCACTTTCGGCCCTTCGGCTAAACTGCAAGATTCCATCGGTCATCAGACTCTGAATCCCTTCTATCAACTATTCACATCCATCAGGACGAGTCACAAAGCCCATAGACAGTTCTCCACAGCCCGGAAAGAAACCTCTCTTCATCAACTTGGCTTTAACGAAGCTAACCGGTGTCTTCAGATCCCTGACGTCAGCCAACGCATCCAAATTCTCGTCTTCAATAACGACATTCACCCCACCTCCCCTATGATTCGGCATAGGGTTCTTCGTGACATTTGGCACATTATCTGAGAAATTGATGATCTTAGCAATCCACCATATCCTGCACTTTATGCTTGAAGGCTTTGCAGTTTTCTATCATGTGGCCAGGTGCCCCCGAGTGAAACTGACATGTTGCATTCGCGTCATAACCTGGCGGAGGTGCCCCTGTCAAGGGAGCCAGGGTTCTCTTTTGGACTAGCTGTAACTGAAGCAGAGTTTGTAACAACTGGGCATACGACATGGGCGGCGTCTCAAGGTGACGGCTTGACAAAGGTGCCCTGTTCTGATACTTTCTGTACCCTTGCTGATTTGGCTGCTGCTGTGGCTGGGGTTGTTGGACTGCAGGGATGGTTATGCTAGCCACCTGCTGGCGAGGGCCTTTACCTTTCCTTCGAGTGTTGGACACGGCGCTCGTCTCTCCTTCCCGCCTTTTGCCCCCATACGGTTTCTTTCCTCCTCCAGCTGAGGCTAGATCGACACCTTGAATCTTCCCCAGTTTGATCCCATTTTCCACGTGCTCGCCGGTGATGATGAGATCTGAGAAACTTCCAGACATACCGCTGACCAATTTCTCGAAATAAATCCTTGGGAGGGTGGCTACAAACATTTCAACAAGCTCTCGTTCAACCATCGGTGGTTGAACTCTAGCTGCCAATTCACGCCACCGCTGGGCGTATTCTTTGAACCCTTCGTTGTTCCTCTGTGACAACTTCTGCAGTTGGACTCAGTTCGGAGCCAAGTCACTGTTATACTGGTAATGGTGCACGAATGCCTCAGCAAGTTCCTTCCACGTGCGCACACTGGTAGGTTCCAAACTCATGTACCATTCAAAGGATGGCCCGGACAAGCTATCCTGAAAGAAGTGCATCAGCAGCTTCTCGTCTTCAGAGTGAGCGGACATTTTCCGGTAGTATGACCTTAAGTGGACACGAGGGCAGGTGGTGCCCTTGTATTTCTCAAAGTCGGGTACCTTGAACTTAGGAGGCACCTTGAAGTCAGCAATCAATCCCAATTTAGACATGTCGACACCCATAGTGTTCAGGTTCTCGAAATTCCTCATTTTGTCCTCGAGTGCTTTAAACCTCAGAGGTGCTTCAGTGGTCAGCTCTCCTTCAGCACCCTTCTAGGAGAACAAATCTTCTTGACGGTCTTCTAACCATGGCTGACACCCATACAGATTCCCGACACCCGTGTTGTCGTTGTCCAGTCCAACATTGACATTAGCTTCAAAATTTCCATTGCCGACGCCAGTCGCATTACCATTGAGCCCCATGTTAGCGATCACATTACCGTTGCCACTGCCATTCCCCCCGGTCACGGGGATGCCATTCTGAGGAGTTTCAACAGGTGGAGGGGTCGGAACATTCCCACCATGGAGTACACCATTGATGTCAACCCTTGAGATCATAGGTTGGACCAATGTTCTGAGCTGGTCTTGGCCGTTGGCAACCACTTGCATGAGTTCCATGAAGCGGTCCATCCTCTCTCAGAGTTCTTGAACGTCAGTCTTTACTTGTTCCATTTCTCTAGCTTGATTCGCTCTGGTCGGATAGCGGTGGATTGGTCTTTGCTCAATCCTGGAACAACCTGCATACACAAAGGGTTAGAAAAAACAACAAAGTGCTCATTATGCAGATGCTTCATGCAAATGCAAACGTGTGTCTGTGCGTTAGGGAGATTTCTCCCCGATCCTAGTGCCTGAGTTCCAGTGTTGATAATAAAAAGTCCGAGCCCAGTCATGGAAATAACATCTCACATATAAAGAAAGCCCATCAGGGCAGTATACAACGTCACTTAATACAAGCAGAATCAATAGCATGACATCTGTAACGCCCCGATTCTGAATTTCCCAATTTGTTTGAGTCCTTTTTGATTTATTTGGATGAATGTTATTTTAATTATGGAATTTATGTGTCGATACGTTTAATTGCTTTTTGTGCTATTTTACCGATTCGGAGAGTTTTTGGGGAAAATAGATTAAAGGGTATTTTAGACATCTAGTATTTTATATTAAGTGGGGTATTTTGTGAGAAAATATTTTAAGAGGTATTTTGAGGAGAAATAGAATAGAATAGAAAGAGGTATAAGTGATAATTAGAGAGAAAAGAAAGGAGATAGAAAGAAAAAGGAAGGAAAGAAGAAAAGAGAAGAGAAAGAGGAGAAATGGAGAAAAACCTAGAAATTCATCAAGAAACAACTTCCAAGCTTCAATCAATCGGGTAAGGGTGTAAAACTTTATTATTATATTAATGTGTATAATCATGTATGATTTTTGTTGGATTGTTTTGGATTGATTGGTAGTTTTCTACACTTTCCATTTTAGGTCAAAATTGGTTTAATCGATAGAAATCGTTGTCTAACGGTTAGAATCGTGATTAGATGACGTAGATTAGTCGATATATGTTAGACTAAGGCTACTGGATATGAGTTGGAGTTCATCGGGTGATTTTATTGGTGGTTTTGGATTCTGAACAGTGGGGAGAAATGGAAATCGCAGATGCTCGCTAGCAGCTTGCTAGGCGAGCAGGTCGCGAGTGTTCGCTGGCAGTTCGCTAGGAGAGTGCGCAGCGAACGATACCAGACTTGGGACAAAATGGTTTTGATGTCCTTCGCTTGCAGCGAAGGGAGTATCGAGGAGCTCGCTGGAGGTTCGCTGTGGCGAACAAGGTAGCAAACGAAGTCTGAAGCTTCTGTTTGTGCTCGCCAGCAGTTCGCTAGGCAAGCAAGTGGCGAACGCTCGCTAGCAGCTCGCTAGGCGAGCGTGTAGCGAACGTAGCAGGATGGGTTTTCCCTGCTGTTGTGGCTTGGGGTTTTGGTGGAGATCGACCCTTCTTTGGTTTAATAGCTTGTGTGCTGATTTGTGATGTGCTGTAGGTAACCGTATGGCGTGAATCCTAGTTTATGGTTGTGAAGCATAAGTGTGGCCGGTTGGCAATTTTGTGCATTTGCTTAGTTTGAATAGAAATGCATGAGGAATTGATTGTGAATGTGAGCCATGTTTGAATGGTGTGAATGAATGATGAATATATATGTTTTGTGATACATATATTTTGAATGCATAAATGAATATATGCGATAAATGTGAAGAATGCATGAGTGTGTTTGTAAGCATGTGTGCATTTCATGAGTGTCATGAGTCATGTCGCATGTGAAACATCATGTGCCCATGTGGGGTGTGAGCAATCGAATTGTGTGCCCGTGTGGGGTGTGAGCAATCGGATTGTGTGCCCGTGTGGGGTGTGAGCAATCCTGAAACATCGTGTGCCCATGTGGGGTGTGAGTGATGGGTGAACATCGTAGGCCCGACGGGGAGTTACTTCGGTAACGAGCGATGATTCCATTTGGTTCTTCAATTGAACCTGTTGAAATGAGTCGGTACCGCATTTGCATCTGCATAGAGTCGTGAGTCGGTCTCTATGAGTTGCATGTTGACATCTTGCATGATGTATGGTGAATGAACATAAGTGTAAATGTTTATGTGAATTGTGGATGATTGGAATGATTGGTATGCTTGAAGATATATATGTATATGTGAATGTATGTATATGTATGTTTTGTGAGTTTATGAATTAATATAAACATGGTTGACGCGTATTGGATATGCTTGGTGTTATATTGTAAATGTTATGTGGAATTAATATGTATGAGTAGAAGTATGATTGGCGGATATGCCCAGTTATTAAATGTGCATTGAGGTTTATATAATGAATCGTGGTGAGAATGTGAAGTATGTGTAATTTTTATAATATATAATTTTATGCATTGACTGTTATGATATTGTTTCTCACCCTTCTGTTGTTCTATAATGCTCTATGAGGCATTGCAGAGTAGGTTGCTGGAGGTCCTTTTTGTGAAGCGAGTCTTCATTGTTTTTGGTCGTTGGCTCTTATATGTAACATCTGGGTAGTTAGGAAGCCTTTGGCTCTTTTTGGAGATACAAGTGTTTTTATTCTTTTGTGATACATCTGTGTATGTATCTGATTATGGATGATTTGTAAACATGAATTAACTGAATGATGTATATATGTTTATATGAATGAATTGATTCAATGTTTAGATGTTTCCGCTTTTATTCTAAATGTTGAGATATGGGTTTTAGGACTAAGATTTCTTTGTTATGACTTGCCAATTGTTGCATATCTACTTGAGCAGGTGTTGTATGCGTTTAATTTCATGATAATGTGATGCACCTCTTTTATACCATGTTTAAAATAAACTCTGATGAAATTTATATTGAGTGCCTAAATGATTTATTCAATTATTTGGGGGTATAGGAAGGGGGTGTTACAACCTCGACCAACAAGCCTGGTGATGGTCAACATACAGCAATGATTAAAACAAAAGGATTACAAACATAGTCAAGCACGACCACGAGCGCGGAACTCATCTAACAGATTCCTCGTTTCTGGATGATCAGGCTGAGTGAGCAACCCTTCGACGAGTAACTCCCTCTGTGTAATAGTGTATTGAAGACCTTCAACTGAGTCTTCCCACGCTCCTTCGCCAAAACAATCTTCTAATTTCCACTTCTTGGATTCAAACGTCAGTTTGTGCTCCTTCAGGTTAGCAAGAGTCTTGTTGAGCAGGCCTTCGGCGGCGTATTTGCGAGCGGTCTCTTCATCAAACCTCTTCTCACTAGCCTTCACCTGGGCTTTCAATTTGGAGATCTGCTGCTTCAGCTTATCCTCCCGTTCCTTTCCGTTGGCTAGGGTGGCCTTCCAATGCTGATTAAACTTGGATATTCTCCTGTACGCTTCATCCAAGTGCTGCTTCTTAGTGGCCAGTACGTCATTGACAACTTTGAAGTCTCGACCCAAACACTCGCGCTCAGCCATCTTCTTAGTCAAATCCGTCCCTAACTGGTTCACCAGCTCTGTTTGCCTCTTGAAGGAGTGGACGACTTCACTTCTCTCGCTTCTGAGTTGAGCCAATTCTTTCTCCAGTTCTTCATTCGCCTTCTTCAGTTCATCTCTCTCAGCTAACACCAGATTATGCTGCTGAATGGGCACGGTGGTAGGCTCTTTAATCACTGGAGGGCTTTCTAGCTTGGCAGGAGGAAACGGCATCCATATGATATCTGCTCTGGCTCTGATCCAGGTCACATATGGAGCGTAGGCTTGGCTATTACTCTTCCCCAGCAACGATTTTCCCCGCTTACTGATACCATTCCAAGCGTGCTGAAGCTTAGATAGCATATACCCCTCGAGAAGACCAGTGAGGTACAAAGATTCCTGCACCTCTTCCTCCTTCGGTGGAGCTCTCAAAGCATAAGCAAACTGCCAGACCAGGAGAGATGGATTATAGTTGATACAGCCCTTCCTGCCTATCAAAGGCACATTCGGAAACCCGCTGCAGCTGAAGATAATCTCAGTACCTAACCTGTCTCTATCAAACCAGGCCACATCCTCCGCTGACAGACTCATCAAGCGCTCAGACCACTCAGCGGTGGCTGCAGACGAAGCAAAGGGGCCCTTCTTGGGTAGGTGACTATTAAGCCATCTGTAAAGCAAGGGTACACAGCACGAGACATTCTTGCCCCTTCTGTTCTCGTTTTTATAGTGGACGGAATGATAGACATCTCCTATCAAGGTAGGGACTGGATTCCCTGATGCAAAGATGTGAAAGGCGTCGAAGTCTACAAAGTCAGACATATTGGGGAACAGAATGATGCCATATATGCACAGAGCAAGAATAGCGTTGAACACGATCCAACAACCGTATTTGGCGCACTTCTGGGCCTTTCCCACTAAGAACTACAAGGAGAAACCGGGAACCCTATTCCAACTAGACAAGACCAACTCGGAGGCATCCAGATGAAGTGAAGGAGCTAGACTAGCCAGATTAGGCTCAGCATCCATATGAACAAAGTGCATCTGATTCTTGATAGGCACACCTAACAAATAAGCATACTCCTCTAGTGTGGGTGCGAGAATAAAGTCCGGGAAAGTAAAGCACTTCAAAGGAGGATCATAGAACTGCAGCAGGGCGTGCAACCCATTCAACTAAAACACAGAAGGTTTACGAACCAAGCTGAGCAGTTTCCCATAAGCCTTTCTGAATTCACCTCTCACAGAATCATCTGCCAAAGCAATCAAGCCAGTCAGCTGAACAACATCAGTAGTGGGGAGCTTGTAGGCCACGGTCTTTCTCAGAGAACCCATACTAGCACAACAGATGGCAAGAAAACCTGAACCGGGGGAAATGGTACCTGCAACACAGACACACGTTAATGAAATGCAAATGAGTATGCAAAACAATGCAAAATGCAATCATGCAGCAGGAGATCAAGACGACTGTGCTATTGAAGTGATGAAGGTTCTGTATCAACAAAACCACAATACTGCTCTGTCAAGAACAACCCTATCTCTGATGAGAAGAAAACCCTAATGTCGGACCATAAATCTGCTTTGTCAAGAAAAAACACATATCTAATGATGAGGAGAAACCCCTAATGTCAGACTATAACTCTGCTCTGTCAAGAACAAACATATATGTTTGATGATGAGACCCTCTGATACAGGACCATAACTCTGCTCTGTCAAGAACAAATATATATCTGATGATGAGAACCTTTGATTCCAAAAAAAACTGATTCACTATCAAGAAAACCAGGTAGTCTGAAGGTTAAGCTTTCCTGCAACAAACTCGACCCTGCTCACAGGTATGGACCTAAACTGACACAAGTTCGGCATCCTATGTGGTCATCAGCGTCACAGACATTCAAGAGAGATGATACGATACCCAGAAGGTGTGGCATCATCGTCTCCTGAAGCGGCCTCACTCAGCTGAATTCCAAGTGATCGGTCCCCAGAGTCGACAATCCTCCAAACCAACAACCCCTCAGGCCCAAAGGGCCGGAAAAGAAGTCAACTGGGAGAACCTCGTCTGAGCGTGGATTTCATGAGACACTAGTGCCTGCAAAGCAAGCACGCGCCCACTAATTTCCACAACTAATGCTAGGTACACTCAAGCCTGGGTCTGGCTTCTCACTCATCAGAATGTCCCTCCCACAACAGTACAAATAATCATATTATACTGAAAATAAAATGCGGGAAATAAAATGCGATAACTAAACACAAACCAACAAGTAATCATACAAGCGCTAGGATTGACTCTCGCACGGGGACGTTGGATCCCCAAACTGACTCGCATAAGGGACGTTGGATCCCTAGGAAACTATAAAGTCCCCAACAGAGTCCCCAGTTGTCGCTACCGCAAAAATAAGGTGTCGGCAAAACAGAAGAGTCGCTACCTTTCGTTATTTATCCCTCAGAACGGGAAAGGAAACGATCGGAAAAACCTGACGAAAAGGTATAAGACAAGGTCATCGCAACAATTGTCTGGGTTCGGGAGTTGGTTACGCAAGGGGAAGGTATTATCACCCCTCACGTCCATCGTACTCGATGGGATCCACGCTTGTTATGTTTATCTGACGGGTTGGTTTTACTATCTACCTATCAAGGCTGGCTTAAAAACAAAATGACTCGGCAAAGCGTCGCACTTTATGCCTACGTATTCTTATCAGAGAATGAGAAATCAGAGTCAACGTAGTTCGACTAACTACGGGTGATGGGGGAAGGTGGCTCGCCAATACAACAGTATTGTGCCTACGTACTCTCAACAGGTATGAGAGATCAGAGCTTACGTAGTCCGGGATAATACGGATTACGAGAATTCAGATTCATCTATTTTTCGAGTAGGGTTAACAAACAGTTCCAGCAGTTGGATGCACGCAGCTCAACCCTTGGAGACTTAGGCGTTACCGTTTGCGGTAGAACTGGGGGTTAACGACACTCTTTTCTTCAGAAAAGCTTTCCTTTGACTTACGGGCCCACGGGGCAAAAAGGTTTGAAGTTTGTTTTCTGTCTTTTAGGAAAGAATTTTTTTTTATGGATGTTTGCAACCAATATTGCACTAGAGACTATGACCTGAGAGTGAATGCGTCGCATGTCACCCAAAGGGCACCATACTAAACATCCAGACTGTTGAAAAGAACTCTCCAACAATCCTTTCTCAGATAGCTTAAGGCTCGTAACGTACGACGTCGGTTAACCTTTATTACTGTATTTTAATTTGTTTTGAGATGAGAAGAGAAAGGGACAACTAAGGGGAAACTATCAAGTCCTACTGTTGTCATGCCAAGGATTCATCCTATGGTTAAGGTTTGAAACAGGGAACTCCTACAATTTATCATGCATAGGTTTCAACCTAAAGTTCTAATCATCACTTCCTTATCAAAGGAAGTGAGATTCCTAGGGGATCATGTAATTGATAAACAGAAACAGATAAAGCATCAGCTTAAACAGTAAACAGTAAACGACTGTAAAATGCATGCAATGCAAGTGAGGGAGGAAAGGTGTGTGGGGCATCAGCCTCCACAAGCTCATCTCAACCTCAAGCCAAATATGAATAACTGTAATCATACAGAGGAAATAACATGCTATCAAGCAAAATATAATAACTGCAATCATACAGAGGAAAAAAAAATGCCATCAAGCAAATAACAAACCACACAGGCAAGGGAGCTGGGCTCCACCAAATACCAGCAAGCAAAGCCATACAGTAAAAATACAAGCAGAGGGAGCAACTCAACCTCTAGTGCAATCATGCTCCTAGCTCAAGTCAATCTAGATATGAACTTATTCCAATGCATCAAGCAAATCACTCAAGTCACATCAATACAGTTGCACAACAAGCAAATAGACAGGAAAGAAAATAGATCAACAGCTTCCTCAGCTTCACAGCAAAGCAATATTCTGACATCAGTTCAGTCCTCAGTCTTCAACAGCTCTTCAAGACTATCCTCTTCAATAGAAAGTGTCAACTTTCTTCTTCAAGCTTTCAATACATCCAGCCTAAGTATCAACTTGTTCTTCATCCTCTTCAAGCTTCAGCTCTAAGGTAAACCCCACCTTTAGGCTTCAATCTCAATAGCAAGTATCAACTTGTTCCTTCAGGCACTCAAGGCACTAAACACACAACTATCAACTTGTTTTCCTCAAGCCTCAACCCTTTCTTCAATCTCAATTTGATCTTCTTCACAAGTGTCAACTTGTTCTTACTGGTCTTCAAGCTTCATCTTCAATGGCAGTCTTCAACCACAAAGAAGTAGCAACCTCCATCCTCTTCAAAGCTTCTAACAAGGAATTCCATCCTCTAGCAAGGGAGAAAGATTCACCTAACAATAGCAAGATTTGGATGATTGACAGCAGAGTGAAGACCAAAGGTCACCACTAAGCATTCCATCATCAGAGAAAGGAACCCTCAAAGGTTCTACCAACTTGTGAAGAGCCACACATCCTACAAAAGGAGGGATGAGGCCTTTACAAGGGGACCTTATATCATAGAGAAGAATGGAAGTGATCAACACCTTCCATGTTTATGAAAGAAGAGAATCTATCTAGAAGCTCTGCCTGCAAACCCTAATCTTAACACCTAGTCAACACTACACCAAAAGAAGGGAAGTCTTCACATCCAAGCTTCTTCTTCATGCATCCCATGGCAGCCCAAGCTTATCTTCAACACCATCCAAGAGCAAGATAGGCAAAACCCTAATCTAAGGGGACTAGAGAAATCAATCTAATTGAATTAGCAAGTTAGGATCACCTAAAACCTAGTATTAAAGTTAGTCCTAACTAAAATACTAAAACCAATTGTAAAATCCTACAAAAATAACTACGGGACCCTAATTCAATCATGAATCTACCATACAAAATTCAGAGGTTGAATCATCCACCAAGTCCTAGAAATAAAACCTAGATCACAAGGTACTAAACAGAAACTCTAAAAAATGGAACACCTAAAGTTTCAACTTAAAACTACCACCTACATTCATCACAAAAATGTGAGAAAAATCTAAGGGGAACATGCATATCTATGCTAGATACACACAAAAAATCAAGGCAAGAATCATCACCCAATGCTCAAACAAAACAAGGTATCAACCATGGCCATTTTAATATCAATTAATATTCAAAAATGCAAATAAAAATAAAAAATGCATGAATTATTAATATTTTTTATCTACAAAATTCTAGATTCAATCATGAATCAGGGGGAAAAAAGTTTGGAATTAATTGAGTTAATTTCCTATTTTTCATGAATTAATTTCTAAGTCACATGAAATAATGAAAAATAAAAGAAAACAAAAGAAATTAATAAAAATGCGTGACAAATAGCAATTCAATACAGTTCATTTCAAGGGTTGGGCCAGAAAGGGGGTGTGAATATTAATTGGTCACTAGGCCCAGGCGCCTTGAATTTTTGCCTTACCTTCAGTTCACACAAAAATCATCCAGGGGAGGGTGCATTCAGCAACTCAATGCCTTGTAAATCCATATTGGGCCTGGATGGGGGGTGGTGATAGTAGCTGCAACCCAAGCCCAACGCTCCAATTTCTCAATTCACAAAATCAGAAAACACTACATGCCCGGGTTCGAACTCAATACTCCTTGGTCCACGCAGCGAAGTTCGTCAGATTACTAAGCAAAACAGTGCGTTTAAGGAGGTGGACGCGTGGCTCAACGTGAGCCCTGGGATCCACAGACCAGGTCAATCTTTCCACATGAACGAATGGTGAGGATTATGTCTTCGTTGTTTCAAACCTGCAAATCACGCGTGCAAGCCAAATCGCCGGTGGCTTTTCCGGCCACCCCTGTGCCACCCTAGGTCCCTCTACATTCAACCATTTGCCACGATGTCTAAATGAATCTTGACCAGAATTTCCTCAGGAATTCAACCCTACCATTTAATCACTCTAAAAATGCACGAATCGTGAAACCACAATCTCAACCGAAAATGGCATTCAACCTAAATCATCCCCAAAGTTGCAATTAACTATCCAAGATCCATCTATATCAATAGGGGAACCTAACCACATGCTTCTAGTTTATTAAAAGTGCAGAATCAGTGAGAAATTTCAAGAAGTTAGAACCTGTCTTGGAGCTTGGATTGCACTGGATACACGCCTCAATTCTCTTCCAAACCTTGCAGAATTCTTCAAGGATTAATGGAGAATGCTTCTTAATGCTTAATTCTGGCTGAAACCTCTTGATTCTCCAAAATGATTTTTCACTTTCAAGCTTCTTGCTCCACCTCTCTCCAATGGCTCCTTCACGAAAAAATGATCACCAACCCCTCTAATTCAGTTCTAAATCCCTTTTATGTTCTGTTTCAATGGATTAGAAGCCCAAACTAGGCCCATTCATGAGTTTTGGATCTTCACTTTTTCCTCCAAATTTCAATATGGATATGTGCCTTCAAGCCTTGCTCCTACTCCAAAATCATTCCAAACCATTCACTTAAGCTTTATGGAGTGTAATGAAGTGGTTTCCTCCGTTTGGTTTCAACATATGGAGTGTGTAGGGTATGTTACTTACTTGTGAAGCAATCATCCAAATGGCTATGTTAAGCAACTCAAATCAAAATTGTGACAATGCCAATCTCTTTAGAATACCAATTCCATTCAAATTGACTACAAATTTGACTTGAAAACATGTTAATCTCAATTATTTTGAATTTTCTCATTTTAATTCATGAAAACATGTTAATCTCAATTATAGTAATTAATTGATTTAGTGGGATTTTTATTAATATTGGAAATTAATATTTATTAATGGGAATTAATAGAGAATTGAGAAGGAAATTGGAAGGAAGGAAAATAAAGGAAATATATAATAAAAAAGGAAAAGAAAAGAAAGTTAGAGAGAGACATTTGGAAAGAAAGAAGAAGAGAAAGAGAAGAGAAGAAGTGGAAAGTGGAAAATCATCAAGAGCCAACATCAAAGCTCCGATTAATCGAGGTAAGGGTGAGAAATGTTTCTATTTGATCATTGCATGATGTTATATATGTTGGGTTGGGGTTTCTGTGTAGTTTCCATCCTTTTTCATTTAGGGAAAAAGTTGGAATAATCGGTAGAACTGTGATTTAATCGGTTGGAATTGAGTAATAATGTCGTAGAATAGTCGGGTAACATGTAGTGATGTTGTTTGAGCTGGTTTTGATGTTTGGGAGTTGGTCGGTGGTGGTTTGAGAAGGAGAAGACAGAACAAAATTCTGTTCTGCGCAGGTTCGCTGGCTCTCGCCAGGCGAGCTAAGGCGAAGCTTCGCCGGGCGAAGCCTAGTGAACGCTGGAGAATAATTAGATTAAGTCCCAGTGGACTTTGCTGGCGAGTTCGCCCAGCGAAGGTTAGTTAGCGAATGTTCGCCCATCGAAGGTGCTGGCGAATGATGGCAAACAAAGTCAGTAGCTACTGACTTTGGCTCGTTGGGGAGTCTCGCCAGGCGAAGGCCTAGCGAGTGTTCGCTGAGAGGGTTCGCCAGGCGAAGGTCCAGCGAAGGTTCGCTGCGAGGCCTCGCCAGGCGAATATGGGCGAATTTGACAGAATCTTTTCTTTGTTGTGGTTTCTATGTGTTGATGATTTAGTTGTTTCACATGGACTAATACCTCTACATTGTGAGTATGTATGAGATCTATTGTGATGATGTGTGCTGCGGGTAGCCTACGGGCGTGAATCCTAGAATTGTGAATTGAATGTTAATTGCATCAAGTATAAATACATGTGAACATAATAGGTGATTTATATGTGTATTATTTAATGAACTTGTGAATTCTTGATGTGTATACAATTATGTGATGAGTATGCATGAGAACATTGTGAATATGTGTGCATAACTTGTAATTGTATGATTGGTATTGTGATGTGAATACCTTGATTGTTGTGATATATGTTGTATGTGCAATCATTGTGTAATTCTTGAAGAGATGAATTATTAAATGCATTAGATTAAGATGCGAGAACGGTCTTAAGTGCATTGTTGTGGTTGATTGCATATGCATCATTTAGTCAAGAGGCAATGTCTGTTAGTTTCGTGGAAACTAGTGGCTTGTCCCAAACCTAGAAGAGTGGGTTTGAAGGCTTAGAGGACGGGCCTTTGTTGTTATCGGTCTAGAAGAGTGGACCCGGTTTAATGTAAAAACCGAAAAATGATAACGGGTTATCGGTCTAGAAGAGTGGACCTGGTTTAATGTAAAAACCGAAAAAATGATAACGAGAGTCGGTACTGCATTGCATGAGTTGCATTGAGTTGTTGAGTCACATTGAGATACGACATATGCATGAAGAGATGCTTATGTGTGAAAGATATGATTGTGGAAATGTGAGTGTATGCATGATGTGGGAATGCTTTGTGAATATTCATGTTGTCTATATATGTGTGGTAAATATATATGACTAAGAGGGTGAATTGTGGTGAGAAATATGGAGTTGAATTATATGATTACCTATATATATATATACATATATATAATCTTATGCTTTGATTATGATGGTTATATTTCTCACCCTTCTGCTGTTTTATAATGCTCTACGAGGCATTGCAGATTAGGATGCTGGAGTCTTTCTTTTGTGAAGTATAACTTCATTCTTTTGAGTCGGACTGCTCTGATTATGTAACACCGGGTAGTTAGGCTGGTATAGTATTCTTTTGTGATACATTGCGATGTATCAGCTGATGTGGCTTTGTAATTACCTGACATGATGTATTAATCTGGATATCTTATGTGTATGTGAATTAATATTTTGGAAATGATTAAATGATTTTATCTTCCGCTTAAATTTAAATGTTGAAATGTGATTTCTAAAACCATGAAAATGTTACATATTTTATGGAGCAAATGTTAAAGTGTTTCATTGGTGAAATTGTGACATTCTTCCTTTATACCTTATTCTAAAATTTTCACTCTGATAAATTTGTATATGCATTTATTTGGGGGTATAGAAGGGGGTGTTAAAATAGTGGTATCAGAGCAGGTCGGTCCGTCCGGCCAAGTTGTTAGAGTGTTTTTCCCTGTGTGTTATTGATATGCATGTGTTGCATTATCAATATTAGTCGTTATTACGTGGTTCTGTTGTTGGAATTAGTAAGATGGTTGCAGGGAGGAACGATGAAGCGATCGCAGAAGCTTTGACAAGGTTGGCGGGAGCGATTGGGCAGAATCCTCCGGCCAATGTGAATGTGGGGAATGTTGTTGAGGATGAATTTCGTGCTTTGGGGAGGTTTCAAAGGAACAATCCTCCGATTTTCAAGGGAACCCATGAGCCTGACAAAGCACATATTTGGTTGAAAGCTGTGGAGAAGATTTTTCGGGTTATGAATTGCTCAGATGCATAAAAGGTGCAGTTTGGGACTCACATGCTCGAAGAAGAAGCTGAAGATTGGTGGGGTAATACTCGCCAAAGATTTGAGGATGATGATATTGTGATCACTTGGGATCTGTTCAGAGAGACTTTTCTAGAGAAGTATTTTCCAGAGGATGTACGAGGGAAGAAAGAGATTAAATTTCTTGAGTTAAAACAAGGTAATTCGATGGTAGCGGAGTATGCGGCAAGATTTGAAGAGTTGATCAAATTTTGTCCTCATTACAATACTGCTAATGCCGAGAGGTCTAAGTGCCTCAAGTTTTTGAACGGTTTGAGACCCGAGATTAGGCAAGCTATTGGATATCAGGAAATCAGGCGGTTTTCTGAGTTAGTGAACAAGAGCAGAATCTATGATGAAGACAGTAGGGCTCGGTCTAGCCACTACAAGAGTTTAAGTGATAAGAAAGGAAAAGGTCAATTCCGAGGAAAACCTTATGTGACTCCTGCAGACAAAGGGAAGCAGAGAATGAGTTATGGCAAGAGGCCAAGTGGGGGAGTTTCTACTCCGGTTAGATGCTATAACTGTGGTGAAGCGGGACATCATGCTCCCGAATGCAAAAGAGTTGAACAGAAGTGTTTCAAGTGTGGCAAGCCAGGCCACAAGGCTCTTGAGTGTAGAAGCGGTACCGGTGTGACTTGCTACAGCTGTGGTGAGCGAGGGCACATTAGTACCAAGTGTGATAAGCCTAAGAAGAATCAAGGGGGCGGAAAAGTGTTCGCTCTATCTGGATCTGAGACTGCTAGCGACGATCGATTGATCTGAGGTACGTGCTTCATTAATGGTACACCTTTGATCGCTATAATTGATACCGGAGCTACGCATTCTTTTATTTCTTTGGATTGTGTTAGAAGGTTGAATCTTGAGTTGTCTGTGATTGGTGGCGGTATGGTTATTGATACTCCTGCTATGGGTTCGGTAACTACACCGTATGTTTGTTTGAATTGTCCGTTGAGTATCTTCGGTAAAAATTTTGGAATTTATTTAGTGTGTCTTCACCTAGAGCAACTCGATGTCATCCTTGGGATGAATTGGTTGGAATTCAACCGGGTATATATTAACTGTTTTGATAAGACGGTTATTTTTCCGGAATCGGACGTTGCAAGAGATTTGTTTATGACAGCGAGACAAGTGAAAGAATTAGTGCAAGATGTAGCTAAGGAATTTATGCTTATGGAAACTTTGAGAATTGGTGGAAGTGAAGAGATTGGTGCTTTACCAATTGTTAGAGATTTTCCGGAAGTTTTCCCTGAAGAGATAAAGGATTTACCACCAGAGAGAGAGGTGGAGTTTTCAATAGATTTGATTCCTGGAACTAGTCCGATATCGATGGCTCCTTATCGTATGTCGGCATCAGAATTGAAAGAGTTGAAGAGTCAACTAGAGGATTTGCTTGAAAAGAGGTTTATTCGTCCGAGTGTGTCGCCGTGGGATGCACCGGTGTTGTTGGTTAAGAAGAAAGAGGGTTCTATGAGGCTCTGTGTGGATTACAGACAGTTGAATAAGGTGACTATTAAGAATAAGTATCCACTTTCGAGGATTGATGATCTGATGGATCAGTTGGTTGGTGCAAGTGTGTTCAGCAAGATTAATTTGAGATCTGGGTATCATCAGATTCGCGTGAAAGCTGAGGATATTCAGAAGACGGCTTTTAGGACGAGGTATGGACAATATGAGTATTCTGTGATGCCATTTGGTGTGACTAATGCACCAGGTGTAGTTATGGAGTACATGAATAGGATTTTCCATCCTTATTTGGATAAGTTTGTGGTTGTGTTTATCGACGACATCTTGGTTTATTCGAAGAGCGAAGAAGAGCATGCCGAGCATCTGAAGATTGTGTTATCTGTGTTGAGAGAGAAGCAGTTGTTTGCAAAGCTTTCTAAGTGTGAGTTTTGGTTGAAGGAAGTTAGTTTCCTTGGTCATGTGATTTCGAGTAATGGTATTGCGGTTGATCCGTTGAAGGTTGAAGCGGTATCGCAGTTTGTGGTTGTGTTTATCGACGACATCTTGGTTTATTCGAAGAGCGAAGAAGAGCATGCCGAGCATCTGAAGATTGTGTTATCTGTGTTGAGAGAGAAGCAGTTGTTTGCAAAGCTTTCTAAGTGTGAGTTTTGGTTGAAGGAAGTTAGTTTCCTTGGTCATGTGATTTCGAGTAATGGTATTGCGGTTGATCCGTTGAAGGTTGAAGCGGTATCGCAATGGGAGACACCGAAGTCAATTTTTGAGATTAGAAATTTCCTTGGTTTAGCCGGTTATTATCGGAAGTTTATTGAAGGATTCGCTAAGTTATCGTTGCCGTTGACGCAGTTGACTAGGAAGGGTCAAGCTTTTGTTTGGGATGCCAAGTGTGAAGCGAGTTTCCAAGAACTTAAGCGAAGGTTGACGATAGCCCCTGTTTTGATTTTCCCAAATCCGGAAGAACCGTTTGTTGTGTATTGTGATGCTTCTTTGATGGGTTTAGGAGGTGTGATGATGCAGAATAACCAAGTTGTGGCTTATGCTTCGAGGCAACTCAAAGTGCATGAGAAGAATTATCCGACGCATAACTTAGAGTTGGCCGTCGTTGTGTTCGTGTTGAAACTTTGGAGGCATTATTTGTTTGGTGCGAGGTTTGAAGTGTTTAGTGACCACAAGAGTTTGAGGTATCTCTTTGATCAAAAGTAATTGAATGCAAGGCAAAGCAGGTGGTTAGAGCTATTGAAGGATTATGATTTTGGTTTGAAATACCATCAAGTTAAAGTATGCACAATTTGACCCTTAACAATTACAACTCCTTCAAATTTCAAAAAATCTAGACAGATCTGATGTCAGGACATGTGGTCTTACATCATATCTGCTTCAAAATAGCAACAATCTCATACATGTCCATTACTCCCCCTATCACATATAACCAATATTTTCCCTTAAGGTGAAAAATCAAATCTTCTGAAATCTAAACCTTAACTACCTAAGTTCACACATCCCTGTCAAGAGGAAAACCCAAATCACCTGGCAGACAACTATGAACTTTCCAAGTTCACACCTTAGAAACACATACAATCGAAGCCACACATATTAGAAATATATAAAACAGAAGCCATACATATTACTCATAACATTCAAGTAAATTAGGGCAAAGATGTTTTGTTTCAAAGAAAAGCATGTCATGATTAGATTTCGTGAATTCTTTTTAAACGAATCCGATTAATCAAGTGTGCGAACTTAGTTTCAATCAATAAAATTGTGTATCCTTGCGAATCCGTTCATTTCTAAAGCGGGTCCGTGAATATTATTGTTTTAATTGCTAGATAATTTCACTAAATTGCAACTGAAACAAACAAACATAAAGATCGATACAAAGTGAATATTAACTTCCAAATATACGTCTAGAGTTTGTTGGTTAATAGATGAAAAAATTAGATCAAGACTTGGAAAATCTATGTCAAGAGTGATTCAAACCATAAACACATCATTAAAAGCGAATATCTTCATCATCTATTGATCATAACCTTGTTCACATACAAAAGATCAAAAGAAATACATAAAAGCCGAATTAGCTACCTCTAATCTCGACACAAAAGTGTTTTGCTACCCATCACCATGGTAGCTTCATCAACATGTAAGAAAAGAAGTTTTGCTAGCATTAAAGTGGAAGAATCAAGGATTGATGCTCCAAAGATTTAATTATAGCTTCTCCAAGAGTTTCTAAATTTTTTGACCTAGAAAATCATTTTTCTCTTTCTCAAATCCTTAAAAGTGTGAGAAAGTACAAGTTGTCGAAAAAATCTTCCATGTGAGATATTTGCAGACAAGGCCACTTAGTGCAGTTAGTGGCACCGCGCTATGTGTCCTGAGAGGCGCGCTAAGCATGGTCAGAAGAACACAACTTATTTCCCATGAAGTGGGCTAAGCGCGATAGGAGCTCACTTATGGCGCTTTGAGCCTTTAGCTACTGGGTTTTTCATGAGCGCGATGGTCGCAAGATGAAAAGCTCGCTTAGCGCGCTATGTCGGCTCGAAGACTTGAAAAATTGGTTTTCAGTCCATCTTTCTTCCACCAATTGTTCCTATCATCAAAAATAGGCAAGAAGAACTGTTAAAGAACATCAAAATGCTCAATATTCACAATAATTACACTAAAATAGGAAATTAACATAAAACACTTAAACTGCTAGATTTTAGACTAAACTGTAAATAAAACCAATTGAAAAGGCCATAAAATCAAGTTAAAGTATGCACAATTTGACCCTTAACAATTACAACTCCTTCAAATTTCAAAAATTCTAGAGAGATCTGACGTCAGGACATGTGGTCTTACATCATATCTGCTTCAAAATAGCAACAATCTCATACATGTCCATTACTCCCCCTGTCACACATAACCAATATTTCCCCTTAAGGCGAAAAATCAAATCTTATGAAGTCTAAACCTTAACTACCTAAGTTCACACATCCCTGTCAAGAGGAAAACCCAAATCACCTGGCAGACAACTACGAAGTTTCCAAGTTCACACATTAGAAACACATACAATAGAAGCCACACATATTAGAAATATATAAAACAGAAGCCATACATATTACTCATAACATTAGAGTAAATTAGGGCAAAGATGTTTTGTTTCAAAGAAAAGCATGTCAAGATTAGATTTCGTTAATTCTTTTTAAACGTATGCGATTAATCAAGCGTGCGAACTTAGTTTCAATCAATAAAATTGTGTATCCTTGTGAATCCGTTCATTTCTAAAGCGGGTCCGTGGATATTATTGTTTTAATTGCTAGAGGATTTCACTAAATTGCAACTGAAACAAACAAACATAAAGATCGATACAAAGTGAATATTAACTTCCAAATCTACGTCTAGAGTTTGTTGGTTAATAGATGAAAAAATTAGATCAAGACTTGGAAAATCTATGTCAAGAGTGATTCAAACCATAAATACATCATTAAAAGCGAATATCTTCATCATCTATTGATCATAACCTTGTTCACATACAAAAGATCAAAAGAAATACATAAAAGCCGAATTAGCTACCTCTAATCTCGACACAAAAGTGTTTTGCTACCCATCACCATGGTAGCTTGATCAACATGTAAGAAAAGAAGTTTTGCTAGCATTAAAGTGGAAGAATCAAGGATTGATGCTCCAAAGATTTAATTATAGCTTCTCCAAGAGTTTCTAAATTTTTTGACCTAGAAAATCATTTTTCTCTTTCTCAAATCCTTAAAAGTGTGAGAAAGTACAAGTTGTCGAAAAAATCTTCCATGTGAGATATTTGCAGACAAGGCCACTTAGTGCAGTTAGTGGCACCGCGCTATGTGTCCTGAGAGGCGCGCTAAGCATGGTCAGAAGAACACAACTTATTTCCCAGGAAGTGTGCTAAGCGCGATAGGAGCTCACTTATGGCGCTTTGAGCCTTTAGCTACTGGGTTTTTCATGAGCGCGCTGGTCGCAAGCTGAAAAGCTCGCTTAGCGCGCTATGTCGGCACGAAGACTTCAAAAATTGGTTTTCAGTCCTTCTTTCTTGCACAAATTGTTCCTATCATCAAAAATAGGCAAAAAGAACTGTTAAAGAACATCAAAATGCTCAATATTCACAATAATTACACTAAAATCGAAAATTAACATAAAGACACTTAAACTACTAGATTTTAGACTAAACTGTAAAGAAAACCAATTGAAAGGGCGATAAAATCAAGTTAAAGTATGCACAATTTGACCCTTAACAATTACAACTCCTTCAAATTTCAAAAAGTCTAGAGAGATCTGATGTCAGGACATGTGGTCTTACATCATATCTGCTTCAAAATAGCAACAATCTCATACATGTCCATTACTCCCCCTATCACATATAACCAATATTTTCCCTTAAGGCGAAAAATCAAATCTTCTGAAGTCTAAACCTTAACTACCTAAGTTCACACATCCCTGTCAAGAGGAAAACCCAAATCACCTGGCAGACAACTATGAACTTTCCAAGTTCACACCTTAGAAACACATACAATCGAAGCCACACATATTAGAAATATATAAAACAGAAGCCATACATATTACTCATAACATTCGAGTAAATTATGGCAAAGATGTTTTGTTTCAAAGAAAAGCATGTCAAGATTAGATTTCGTTAATTCTTTTTAAACGAATCGAATTAATCAAGTGTGCGAACTTAGTTACAATCAATAAAATTGTGTATCCTTGCGAATCCGTTCATTTCTAAAGCGGGTCCGTGAATATTATTGTTTTAATTGCTAGATGATTTCACTAAATTGCAACTGAAACAAAAAAACATAAAGATCGATACAAAGTGAATATTAACTTCCAAATCTACGTCTAGAGTTTGTTGGTTAATAGATGAAAAAATTAGATCAAGACTTGGAAAATCTATGTCAAGAGTGATTCAAACCATAAATACATCATTAAAAGCGAATATCTTCATCATCTATTGATCATAACCTTGTTCACATACAAAAGATCAAAAGAAATACATAAAAGCCGAATTAGCTACCTCTAATCTCGACACAAAAGTGTTTTGCTACCCATCACCATGGTAGCTTGATCAACATGTAAGAAAACAAGTTTTGCTAGCATTAAAGTCGAAGAATCGAGGATTGATGCTCCAAAGATTTAATTATAGCTTCTCCAAGAGTTTCTAAGGTTTTTGACCTAGAAAATCATTTTTCTCTTTCTCAAATCTTGAAAAGTGTGAGAAAGTACAAGTTGTCGAAAAAATCTTCCAAGTGAGATATTTACAGACAAGGCCACTTAGTGCAGTTAGTGGCACCGCACTATGTGTCGTGAGAGGCGCACTAAGCATGGTCAGAAGAACACAACATATTTCCCAGGAAGTGGGCTAAGCGCGATAGGAGCTCACTTATGGCGCTTTGAGCCTTTAGCTACTGGGTTTTTCATGAGCGCGCTGGTCGCAAGCTGAAAAGCTCGCTTAGCGCGCTATGTCGGCACGAAGACTTCAAAAATCGCTTTTCAGTCCTTCTTTCTTGCACAAATTGTTCCTATCATCAAAAATAGGCAAGAAGATTTGTTAAAGAACATCAAAATGCTCAATATTCACAATAATTACACTAAAATCGGAAATTAACATAAAGACACTTAAACTGCTAGATTTTAGACTAAACTGTAAAGAAAACCAATTGAAAGGGCGATAAAATCAAGTTAAAGTATGCACAATGTGACCCTTAACAATTACAACTCCTTCAAATTTCAAAAAGTCTAGAGAGATCTGATGTCAGGACATGTGGTCTTACATCATATCTGCTTCAAAATAGCAACAATCTCATACATGTCCATTACTCCCCCTATCACATATAACCAATATTTTCCCTTAAGGCGAAAAATCAAATCTTCTGAAGTCTAAACCTTAACTACCTAAGTTCACACATCCCTGTCAAGAGGAAAACCCAAATCACCTGGCAGACAACTATGAACTTTCCAAGTTCACACCTTAGAAACACATACAATCGAAGCCACACATATTAGAAATATATAAAACAGAAGCCATACATATTACTCATAACATTCGAGTAAATTAGGGCAAAGATGTTTTGTTTCAAAGAAAAGCATGTCAAGATTAGATTTCGTTAATTCTTTTTAAACGAATCCGATTAATCAAGTGTGCGAACTTAGTTTCAATCAATAAAATTGTGTATCCTTGCGAATCCGTTCATTTCTAAAGCGGGTCCGTGAATATTATTGTTTTAATTGCTAGATGATTTCACTAAATTGCAACTGAAACAAACAAACATAAAGATCGATACAAAGTGAATATTAACTTCCAAATATACGTCTAGAGTTTGTTGGTTAATAGATGAAAAAATTAGATCAAGACTTGGAAAATCTATGTCAAGAGTGATTCAAACCATAAACACATCATTAAAAGCGAATATCTTCATCATCTATTGATCATAACCTTGTTCACATACAAAAGATCAAAAGAAATACATAAAAGCTGAATTAACTACCTCTAATCTCGACACAAAAGTGTTTTGCTACCCACCACCATGGTAGCTTCATCAACATGTAAGAAAAGAAGGTTTGCTAGCATTAAAGTCGAAGAATCGAGGATTGATGCTCCAAAGATTTAATTATAGCTTCTCCAAGGGTTTCTAAGATTTTTGACCTAGAAAATCATTTTTCTCTTTCTCAAATCTTGAAAAGTGTGAGAAAGTACAAGTTGTCGAAAAAATCTTCCAAGTGAGATATTTATAGACAAGGCCACTTAGTGCAGTTAGTGGCACCACGCTATGTGTCCTGAGAGGCGCGCTAAGCATGGTCAGAAGAACACAACTTATTTCCCATGAAGTGGGCTAAGCGCGATAGGAGCTCACTTATGGCGCTTTGAGCCTTTAGCTACTGGGTTTTTCATGAGCGCAATGGTCGCAAGATGAAAAGCTCGCTTAGCGCGCTTTGTCGTCACGAAGACTTCAAAAATTGCTTTTCAGTCCTTCTTTCTTGCACCAATTGTTCCTATCATCAAAAATAGGCAAGAAGAACTGTTAAAGGACATCAAAATGCTCAATATTCACAATAATTACACTAAAATCGGAAATTAACATAAAGACACTTAAACTGCTAGATTTTAGACTAAACTGTAAATAAAACCAATTGAAAAGGCCATAAAATCAAGTTAAAGTATGCACAATTTGACCCTTAACAATTACAACTCCTTCAAATTTCAAAAATTCTAGAGAGATCTGATGTCACGACATGTGGTCTTACATCATATCTGCTTCAAAATAGCAACAATCTCATACATGTCCATTACTCGCCCTGTCACATATAACCAATATTTCCCCTTAAGGCGAAAAATCAAATCTTCTGAAGTCTAAACCTTAACTACCTAAGTTCACACATCCCTGTCAAGAGGAAAACCCAAATCACCTGGCAGACAACTACAAACTTTCCAAGTTCACACATTATAAACACATACAATAGAAGCCACACATATTAGAAATATATAAAACAGAAGCCATACATATTACTCATAACATTAGAGTAAATTAGGGCAAAGATGTTTTGTTTCAAATAAAAGCATGTCAAGATTAGATTTCGTTAATTCTTTTTAATCGTATACAATTAATCAAGCGTGCGAACTTAGTTTCAATCAATAAAATTGTGTATCCTTGCGAATCCGTTCATTTCTAAAGCGGGTTCGTGAATATTATTGTTTTAATTGCAAGATGATTTCACTAAATTGCAACTGAAACAAACAAACATAAAGATCGATACAAAGTGAATATTAACTTCCAAATCTACGTCTAGAGTTTGTTGGTTAATAGAGAAAAAATTAGATCAAGACTTGGAAAATCTATGTCAGGAGTGATTCAAACCATAAATACATCATTAAAAGCGAATATCTTCATCATCTATTGATCATAACCTTGTTCACATACAGAAGATCAAAAGAAATACGTAAAAGCCGAATTAACTACCTCTAATCTCGACACAAAAGTGTTTTGCTACCCATCACCATGGTAGCTTGATCAACATGTTAGAAAAGAAGTTTTGCTAGCATTAAAGTCGAAGAATCGAGGATTGATGCTCCAAAGATTTAATTATAGCTTCTCTAAGAGTTTCTAAGGTTTTTGACCTAGAAAATCATTTTTTTCTTTCTCAATTCTTGAAAAGTGTGAGAAAGTACAAGTTGTCGAAAAAATCTTCCAAGTGAGATATTTATAGACAAGGCCACTTAGTGCAGTTAGTGGCACCGCGCTATGTGTCCTGAGAGGCGCGCTAAGCATGGTCAGAAGAACACAACTTATTTCCCATGAAGTGGGCTAAGCGCGATAGGAGCTCACTTATGGCGCTTTGAGCCTTTAGCTACTGGGTTTTTCATGAGCGCGCTGGTCGCAAGCTGAAAAGCTCGCTTAGCGCGCTTTGTCGGCACGAAGACTTCAAAAATTACTTTTCAGTCCTTCTTTCTTGCACCAATTGTTCCTATCATCAAAAATAGGCAAGAAGAACTGTTAAAGGACATCAAAATGCTCAATATTCACAATAATTACACTAAAATCGGAAATTAACATAAACACACTTAAACTGCTAGATTTTAGACTAAACTGTAAATAAAACCAATTGAAAAGGCCATAAAATCAAGTTAAAGTATGCACAATTTGACCCTTAACAATTACAACTCCTTCAAATTTCAAAAAATCTAGAGAGATCTGATGTCAGGACATGTGGTCTTACATCATATCTGCTTCAAAATAGCAACAATCTCATACATGTGCATTACTCCCCCTGTCACATATAACCAATATTTCCCCTTAAGGCGAAAAATCAAATCTTCTGAAGTCTAAACCTTAACTACCTAAGTTCACACATCCCTGTCAAGAGGAAAACCCAAATCACCTGGCAGACAACTATGAACTTTCCAAGTTCACACATTAGAAACACATACAATAGAAGCCACACATATTAGAAATATATAAAACAGAAGCCATACATATTACTCATAACATTAGAGTAAATTAGGGCAAAGATGTTTTTTTTCAAAGAAAAGCATGTCAAGATTAGATTTCGTTAATTCTTTTTAAACGTATACAATTAATCAAGCGTGCGAACTTAGTTTCAATCAATAAAATTGTGTATCATTGCGAATCCGTTCATTTCTAAAGCGGGTTCGTGAATATTATTGTTTTAATTGCTAGATGATTTCACTAAATTGCAACTGAAACAAACAAACATAAAGATCGATACAAAGTGAATATTAATTTCCAAATCAACGTCTAGAGTTTGTTGGTTAATAGAGAAAACATTAGATCAAGACTTGGAAAATCTATGTCAGGAGTGATTCAAACCATAAATACATCATTAAAAGCGAATATCTTCATCATCTATTGATCATAACCTTGTTCACATACAAAAGATCAAAAGAAATACATAAAAGCCGAATTAACTACCTCTAATCTCGACACAGAAGTGTTTTGCTACCCATCACCATGGTAGCTTTATCAACATGTAAGAAAAGAAGTTTTACTAGCATTAAAGTCGAAGAATCGAGGATTGATGGTCCAAAAATTTAATTATAGCTTCTCCAAGAGTTTCTAAGGTTTTTGACCTAGAAAATCATTTTTCTCTTTCTCAAATCCTGAAAAGTGTGAGAAAGTACAAGTTGTCGAAAAAATCTTCCAAGTGAGATATTTATAGACAAGGCCACTTAGTGCAGTTAGTGGCACCGCGCTATGTGTCCTGAGAGGCGCGCTAAGCATGGCCAGAAGAACACAACTTTTTTCCCATGAAGTGGGCTAAGCGCGATAGGAGCTCACTTATGGCGCTTTGAGCCTTTAGCTACTGGGTTTTTCATGAGCGCGCTGGTCGCAAGCTGAAAAGCTCGCTTAGCGCGCTTTGTCGGCACGAAGACTTCAAAAATTGCTTTTCAGTCCTTCTTTCTTGCACCAATTGTTCCTATCATAAAAAATAGGCAAGAAGAACTGTTAAAGAACATAAAAATGCTCAATATTCACAATAATTACACTAAAATCGGAAATTAACATAAAGACACTTAAACTGCTAGATTTTAGACTAAACTGTAAAGAAAACCAATTGAAAAGGCCATAAAATCAAGTTAAAGTATGCACAATTTGACCCTTAACAATTACAACTCCTTCAAATTTCAAAAAATCTAGAGAGATCTGATGACAGGACATGTGGTCTTACATCATATCTGCTTCAAAATAGCAACAATCTCATACATGTCCATTACTCCCCCTGTCACATATAACCAATATTTCCCCTTAAGGCGAAAAATCAAATCTTCTGAAGTCTAAACCTTAACTACCTAAGTTCACACATCCCTATCAAGAGGAAAACCCAAATCACCTGGCAGACAACTATGAACTTTCCAAGTTCACACATTAGAAACACATACAATAGAAGCCACACAAATTAGAAATATATAAAACAGAAGCCATACATATTACTCATAACATTAGAGTAAATTAGGGCAAAGATGTTTTGTTTCAAAGAAAAGCATGTCAAGATTAGATTTCGTTAATTCTTTTTAAACGTATCCGATTAATCAAGCATGCGAACTTAGTTTCAATCAATAAAATTGTGTATCCTTGCGAATCCGTTCATTTCTAAAGGGGGTCCGTGAATATTATTGTTTTAATTGCTAGATGATTTCACTAAATTGCAACTGAAACAAACAAACATAAAGATCGATACAAAGGGATTATTAACTTCCAAATCTACGTCTAGAGTTTGTTGGTTAATAGATGAAAAAATTAGATCAAGACTTGGAAAATCTATGTCAAGAGTGATTCAAACCATAAATACATCTTTAAAAGCGAATATCTTCATCATCTATTGATCATAACCTTGTTCACATACAAAAGATCAAAAGAAATACATAAAATCCGAATTAACTAACTCTAATCTCGACACAAAAGTGTTTTGCTACCCATCACCATGGTAGCTTTATCAACATGTAAGAAAAGAAGTTTTACTAGCATTAAAGTCGAAGAATCGAGGATTGATGGTCCAAAAATTTAATTATAGCTTCTCCAAGAGTTTCTAAGGTTTTTGACCTAGAAAATCATTTTTGTCTTTCTCAAATCCTGAAAAGTGTGAGAAAGTACAAGTTGTCGAAAAAATCTTCCAAGTGAGATATTTATAGACAAGGCCACTTAGTGCAGTTAGTGGCACCGCGCTATGTGTCCTGAGAGGCGCGCTAAGCATGGCCAGAAGAACACAACTTTTTTCCCATGAAGTGGGCTAAGCGCGATAGGAGCTCACTTATGGCGCTTTGAGCCTTTAGCTACTGGGTTTTTCATGAGCGCGCTGGTCGCAAGCTGAAAAGCTCGCTTAGCGCGCTTTGTCGGCACGAAGACTTCAAAAATTGCTTTTCAGTCCTTCTTTCTTGCACCAATTGTTCCTATCATAAAAAATAGGCAAGAAGAACTGTTAAAGAACATAAAAATGCTCAATATTCACAATAATTACACTAAAATCGGAAATTAACATAAAGACACTTAAACTGCTAGATTTTAGACTAAACTGTAAAGAAAACCAATTGAAAAGGCCATAAAATCAAGTTAAAGTATGCACAATTTGACCCTTAACAATTACAACTCCTTCAAATTTCAAAAAATCTAGAGAGATCTGATGACAGGACATGTGGTCTTACATCATATCTGCTTCAAAATAGCAACAATCTCATACATGTCCATTACTCCCCCTGTCACATATAACCAATATTTCCCCTTAAGGCGAAAAATCAAATCTTCTGAAGTCTAAACCTTAACTACCTAAGTTCACACATCCCTATCAAGAGGAAAACCCAAATCACCTGGCAGACAACTATGAACTTTCCAAGTTCACACATTAGAAACACATACAATAGAAGCCACACAAATTAGAAATATATAAAACAGAAGCCATACATATTACTCATAACATTAGAGTAAATTAGGGCAAAGATGTTTTGTTTCAAAGAAAAGCATGTCAAGATTAGATTTCGTTAATTCTTTTTAAACGTATCCGATTAATCAAGCATGCGAACTTAGTTTCAATCAATAAAATTGTGTATCCTTGCGAATCCGTTCATTTCTAAAGGGGGTCCGTGAATATTATTGTTTTAATTGCTAGATGATTTCACTAAATTGCAACTGAAACAAACAAACATAAAGATCGATACAAAGGGATTATTAACTTCCAAATCTACGTCTAGAGTTTGTTGGTTAATAGATGAAAAAATTAGATCAAGACTTGGAAAATCTATGTCAAGAGTGATTCAAACCATAAATACATCTTTAAAAGCGAATATCTTCATCATCTATTGATCATAACCTTGTTCACATACAAAAGATCAAAAGAAATACATAAAATCCGAATTAACTAACTCTAATCTCGACACAAAAGTGTTTTGCTACCCATCACCATGGTAGCTTGATCAACATGTAAGAAAAGAAGTTTTGCTAGCATTAAAGTCGAAGAATCGAGGATTGATGCTCCAAAGATTTAATTATAGCATCTCCAAGAATTTCTAAGGTTTTTGACCTAGAAAATCATTTATCTCTTTCTCAAATCTTGAAAAGTGTGAGAAAGTACAAGTTGTCAAAAAAATCTTCCAAGTGAGATATTTACAGACAAGGCCACTTAGTGCAGTTAGTGGCACCGCGCTATGTGTCCTGAGAGGTGCGCTAAGCATGGCCAGAAGAACACAACTTATTTCCCAGGAAGTGGGATAAGCGCGATAGGAGCTCACTTATGGGGCTTTGAGCCTTTAGCTACTGGGTTTTTCATGAGCGCGCTGGTCGCAAGCTGAAAAGCTCGCTTAGCGCGCTATGTCCGCACGAAGACTTCAAAAATTGGTTTTTAGTCCTTCTTTCTTGCACCAATTGTTCCTATCATCAAAAATAGGCAAGAAGAACTGTTAAAGAACATCAAAATGCTCAATATTCACAATAATTACACTAAAATCGAAAATTAACATAAAGACACTTAAACTGCTAGATTTTAGACTAAACTGTAAAGAAAACCAATTGAAAAGGCCATAAAATCAAGTTAAAGTATGCATAATTTGACCCTTAACAATTACAACTCCTTCGAATTTCTATAAATCTAGAGAGATCTGATGTCAGGACATGTGGTCTTACATCATATCTGCTTCAAAATAACAACAATCTCATACATGTCCATTACTCCCCCTGTCACATATAACCAATATTTCCCCTTAAGGCGAAAAATCAAATCTTCTGAAGTCTAAACCTTAACTACCTAAGTTCACACATCCCTATCAAGAGGAAAACCCAAATCACCTGGCAGACAACTATGAACTTTCCAAGTTCACACATTAGAAACACATACAATAGAAGCCACACATACTAGAAATATATAAAGCAGAAGCCATACATATTACTCATAACATTAGAGTAAATTAGGGAAAAGATGTTTTGTTTCAAAGAAAAGCATGTCAAGATTAGATTTCGTTAATTCTTTTTAAACGTATACAATTAATCAAGCGTGCGAACTTAGTTTCAATCAATAAAATTGTGTATCCTTGCGAATCCGTTCATTTCTAAAGCGGGTTCGTGAATATTATTGTTTTAATTGCAAGATGATTTCACTAAATTGCAACTGAAACAAACAAACATAAAGATCGATACAAAGTGAATATTAACTTCCAAATCTACGTCTAGAGTTTGTTGGTTAATAGAGAAAAAATTAGATCAAGACTTGGAAAATCTATGTCAAGAGTGATTCAAACCATAAATACATCATTAAAAGCGAATATCTTCATCATCTATTGATCATAACCTTGTTCACATACAAAAGATCAAAAGAAATACGTAAAAGCCGAATTAACTACCTCTAATCTCCACACAAAAGTGTTTTGCTACCCATCACCATGGTAGCTTGATCAACATGTTAGAAAAGAAGTTTTGCTAGCATTAAAGTCGAAGAATCGAGGATTGATGCTCCAAAGATTTAATTATAGCTTCTCTAAGAGTTTCTAAGGTTTTTGACCTAGAAAATCATTTTTCTCTTTCTCAAATCTTGAAAAGTGTGAGAAAGTACAAGTTGTCGAAAAAATCTTCCAAGTGAGATATTTACAGACAAGGCCACTTAGTGCTGTTAGTGGCACCGCGCTATGTGTCCTGAGAGGCGCGCTAAGCATGGTCAGAAGAACACAACTTATTTCCCAGGAAGTGGGATAAGCGCGATAGGAGCTCACTTATGGCGCTTTGAGCCTTTAGCTACTGGGTTTTTCATGAGCGCGCTGGTCGCAAGCTGAAAAGCTCGCTTAGCGCGCTATGTCCGCACGAAGACTTCAAAAATTGGTTTTTAGTCCTTCTTTCTTGCACCAATTGTTCCTATCATCAAAAATAGGCAAGAAGAACTGTTAAAGAACATCAAAATGCTCAATATTCACAATAATTACACTAAAATCGAAAATTAACATAAAGACACTTAAACTGCTAGATTTTAGACTAAACTGTAAAGAAAACCAATTGAAAAGGCCATAAAATCAAGTTAAAGTATGCATAATTTGACCCTTAACAATTACAACTCCTTCAAATTTCTATAAATCTAGAGAGATCTGATGTCAGGACATGTGGTCTTACATCATATCTGCTTCAAAATAGCAACAATCTCATACATGTCCATTATTCCCCCTGTCACATATAACCAATATTTCCCCTTAAGGCGAAAAATCAAATCTTCTGAAGTCTAAACCTTAACTACCTAAGTTCACACATCCCTATCAAGAGGAAAACCCAAATCACCTGGCAGACAACTATGAACTTTCCAAGTTCACACATTAGAAACACATACAATAGAAGCCACACATACTAGAAATATATAAAGCAGAAGCCATACATATTACTCATAACATTAGAGTAAATTAGGGCAAAGATGTTTTGTTTCAAAGAAAAGCATGTCAAGATTAGATTTCGTTAATTCTTTTTAAACGTATACAATTAATCAAGCGTGCGAACTTAGTTTCAATCAATAAAATTGTGTATCCTTGCGAATCCGTTCATTTCTAAAGCGGGTTCGTGAATATTATTGTTTTAATTGCAAGATGATTTCACTAAATTGCAACTGAAACAAACAAACATAAAGATCGATACAAAGTGAATATTAACTTCCAAATCTACGTCTAGAGTTTGTTGGTTAATAGAGAAAAAATTAGATCAAGACTTGGAAAATCTATGTCAAGAGTGATTCAAACTATAAATACATCATTAAAAGAGAATATCTTCATCATCTATTGATCATAAACTTGTTCACATACAAAAGATCAAAAGAAATACGTAAAAGCCGAATTAACTACTTCTAATCTCGACACAAAAGTGTTTTGCTACCCATCACCATGGTAGCTTGATCAACATGTTAGAAAAGAACTTTTGCTAGCATTAAAGTCGAAAAATCGAGGATTGATGCTCCAAAGATTTAATTATAGCTTCTCTAAGAGTTTCTAAGGTTTTTGACCTAGAAAATCATTTTTCTCTTTCTCAAATCTTGAAAAGTGTGAGAAAGTACAAGTTGTCGAAAAAATCTTCCAAGTGAGATATTTATAGACAAGGCCACTTAGTGCAGTTAGTGGCACCGCGCTATGTGTCCTGAGAGGCGCGCTAAGCATGGTCAGAAGAACACAACTTATTTCCCATGAAGTGGGCTAAGCGCGATAGGAGCTCACTTATGGCGCTTTGAGCCTTTAGCTACTGGGTTTTTCATGAGCGCGCTGGTCGCAAGCTGAAAAGCTCGCTTAGCGCGCTTTGTCGGCACGAAGACTTCAAAAATTGCTTTTCAGTCCTTCTTTCTTGCACCAATTGTTCCTATCATCAAAAATAGGCACGAAGAAATGTTAAAGGACATCAAAATGCTCAATATTCACAATAATTACACTAAAATCGGAAATTAACATAAAGACACTTAAACTGCTAGATTTTAGACTAAACTGTAAATAAAACCAATTGAAAAGGCCATAAAATCAAGTTAAAGTATGCACAATTTGACCCTTAACAATTACAACTCCTTCAAATTTCAAAAAATCTAGAGAGAACTGATGTCAGGACATGTGGTCTTACATCATATCTGCTTCAAAATAGCAACAATCTCATACATGTGCATTACTCCCCCTGTCACATATAACCAATATTTCCCCTTATGGCGAAAAATCAAATCTTCTGAAGTCTAAACCTTAACTACCTAAGTTCACACATCCCTGTCAAGAGGAAAACCCAAATCACCTGGCAGACAACTATGAACTTTCCAAGTTCACACAATAGAAACACATACAATAGAAGCCACACATATTAGAAATATATAAAACAGAAGCCATACATATTACTCATAACATTAGAGTAAATTAGGGCAAAGATGTTTTGTTTCAAAGAAAAGCATGTCAAGATTAGATTTCGTTAATTCTTTTTAAACGTATACAATTAATCAAGCGTGCGAACTTAGTTTCAATCAATAAAATTGTGTATCATTGCGAATCCGTTCATTTCTAAAGCGGGTTCGTGAATATTATTGTTTTAATTGCTAGATGATTTCACTAAATTGCAACTGAAACAAACAAACATAAAGATCGATACAAAGTGAATATTAATTTCCAAATCTACGTCTAGAGTTTGTTGGTTAATAGAGAAAACATTAGATCAAGACTTGGAAAATCTATGTCAGGAGTGATTCAAACCATAAATACATCATTAAAAGCGAATATCTTCATCATCTATTGATCATAACCTTGTTCACATACAAAAGATCAAAAGAAATACATAAAAGCCGAATTAACTACCTCTAATCTCGACACAGAAGTGTTTTGCTACCCATCACCATGGTAGCTTTATCAACATGTAAGAAAAGAAGTTTTGCTAGCATTAAAGTCGAAGAATCGAGGATTGATGGTCCAAAAATTTAATTATAGCTTCTCCAAGAGTTTCTAAGGTTTTTGACCTAGAAAATCATTTTTCTCTTTCTCAAATCTTGAAAAGTGTGAGAAAGTACAAGTTGTCGAAAAAATCTTCCAAGTGATATATTTATAGAAAAGGCCACTGAGTGCAGTTAGTGGCACTGCGCTATGTGTCCTGAGAGGCGCGCTAAGCATGGCCAGAAGAACACAACTTTTTTCCCATGAAGTGGGCTAAGCGCGATAGGAGCTCACTTATGGCGCTTTGAGCCTTTAGCTACTGGGTTTTTCATGAGCGCACTGGTCGCAAGCTGAAAAGCTCGCTTAGCGCGCTTTGTCGGCACGAAGACTTCAAAAATTGCTTTTCAGTCCTTCTTTCTTGCACCAATTGTTCCTATCATCAAAAATAGGCAAGAAGAACTGTTAAAGAACATCAAAATGCTCAATATTCACAATAATTACACTAAAATTGAAAATTAACATAAAGATACTTAAACTGCTAGATTTTAGACTAAACTGTAAAGAAAACCAATTGAAAAGGCCATAAAATCAAGTTAAAGTATGCACAATTTGACCCTTAACAATTACAACTCCTTCAATTTTCAAAAAATCTAGAGAGATCTGATGTCAGGACATGTGGTCTTACATCATATCTACTTCAAAATAGCAACAATCTCATACATGTCCATTACTCCCCCTGTCACATATAACCAATATTTCCCCTTAAGGCGAAAAATCAAATCTTCTGAAGTCTAAACCTTAACTACCTAAGTTCACACATCCCTATCAAGAGGAAAACCCAAATCACCTGGCAGACAACTATGAACTTTCCAAGTTCACACATTAGAAACACATACAATAGAAGCCACACATACTAGAAATATATAAAGCAGAAGCCATACATATTACTCATAACATTAGAGTAAATTAGGGCAAATATGTTTTGTTTCAAAGAAAAGCATGTCAAGATTATATTTCGTTAATTCTTTTTAAACGTATACAATTAATCAAGCGTGCGAACTTAGTTTCAATCAATAAAATTGTGTATCCTTGCGAATCCGTTCATTTCTAAAGCGGGTTCGTGAATATTATTGTTTTAATTGCAAGATGATTTCACTAAATTGCAACTGAAACAAACAAACATAAAGATCGATCCAAAGTGAATATTAACTTCCAAATCTACGTCTAGAGTTTGTTGGTTAATAGAGAAAAAATTAGATCAAGACTTGGAAAATCTATGTCAAGAGTGATTCAAACCATAAATACATAATTAAAAGCGAATATCTTCATCATCTATTGATCATAACCTTGTTCACATACAAAAGATCAAAAGAAATACGTAAAAGCCGAATTAACTACCTCTAATCTCGACACAAAAGTGTTTTGCTACCCATCACCATGGTAGCTTGATCAACATGTTAGAAAAGAAGTTTTGCTAGCATTAAAGTCGAAGAATCGAGGATTGATGCTCCAAAAATTTAATTATAGCTTCTCCAAAAGTTTCTAAGGTTTTTGACCTAGAAAATCATTTTTCTCTTTCTCAAATCTTGAAAAGTGTGAGAAAGTACAAGTTGTCGAAAAAATCTTCCAAGTGAGATATTTATAGACAAGGCCACTTAGTGTAGTTAGTGGCACCGCGCTATGTGTCCTGAGAGGCGCGCTAAGCATGGTCAGAAGAACACAACTTATTTCCCATGAAGTGGGCTAAGCGCGATAGGAGCTCACTTATGGCGCTTTGAGCCTTTAGCTACTGGGTTTTTCATGAGCGCGCTGGTCGCAAGCTGAAAAGCTCGCTTAGCGCGCTTTGTCGGCACGAAGACTTCAAAAATTGCTTTTCAGTCCTTCTTTCTTGCACCAATTGTTCCTATCATCAAAAATAGGCAAGAAGAACTGTTAAAGAACATCAAAATGCTCAATATTCACAATAATTACACTAAAATCGAAAATTAACATAAAGACACTTAAACTGCTAGATTTTAGACTAAACTGTAAATAAAACCAATTGAAAAGGCCATAAAATCAAGTTAAAGTATGCACAATTTGACCCTTAACAATTACAACTCCTTCAAATTTCAAAAAATCTAGAGAGATCTGATGTCAGGACATGTGGTCTTACATCATATCTGCTTCAAAATAGCAACAATCTCATACATGTGCATTACTCCCCCTGTCACATATAACCAATATTTCCCCTTAAGGCGAAAAATCAAATCTTCTGAAGTCTAAACCTTAACTACCTAAGTTCACACATCCCTGTAAAGAGGAAAACCCAAATCACCTGGCAGACAACTATGAACTTTCCAAGTTCACACATTAGAAACACATACAATAGAAGCCACACATATTAGAAATATATAAAACAGAAGCCATACATATTACTCATAACATTAGAGTAAATTAGGGCAAAGATGTTTTGTTTCAAAGAAAAGCATGTCAAGATTAGATTTCGTTAATTCTTTTTAAACGTATACAATTAATCAAGCGTGCGAACTTAGTTTCAATCAATAAAATTGTGTATCCTTGCGAATCCGTTCATTTCTAAAGCGGGTTCGTGAATATTATTGTTTTAATTGCAAGATGATTTCACTAAATTGCAACTGAAACAAACAAACATAAAGATCGATCCAAAGTGAATATTAACTACCAAATCTACGTCTAGAGTTTGTTGGTTAATAGAGAAAAAATTAGATCAAGACTTGGAAAATCTATGTCAAGAGTGATTCAAACCATAAATACATCATTAAAAGCGAATATCTTCATCATCTATTGATCATAACCTTGTTCACATACAAAAGATCAAAAGAAATACGTAAAAGCCGAATTAACTACCTCTAATCTCGACACAGAAGTGTTTTGCTACCCATCACCATGGTAGCTTTATCAACATGTAAGAAAAGAAGTTTTGCTAGCATTAAAGTCGAAGAATCGAGGATTGATGGTCCAAAAATTTAATTATAGCTTCTCCAAGAGTTTCTAAGGTTTTTGACCTAGAAAATCATTTTTCTCTTTCTCAAATCTTGAAAAGTGTGAGAAAGTACAAGTTGTCGAAAAAATCTTCCAAGTGAGATATTTATAGAAAAGGCCACTGAGTGCAGTTAGTGGCACTGCGCTATGTGTCCTGAGAGGCGCGCTAAGCATGGCCAGAAGAACACAACTTTTTTCCCATGAAGTGGGCTAAGCGCGATAGGAGCTCACTTATGGCGCTTTGAGCCTTTAGCTACTGGGTTTTTCATGAGCGCGCTGGTCGCAAGCTGAAAAGCTCGCTTAGCGCGCTTTGTCGGCACGAAGACTTCAAAAATTGCTTTTCAGTCCTTCTTTCTTGCACCAATTGTTCCTATCATCAAAAATAGGCAAGAAGAACTGTTAAATAACATCAAAATGCTCAATATTCACAATAATTACACTAAAATTGAAAATTAACATAAAGATACTTAAACTGCTAGATTTTAGACTAAACTGTAAAGAAAACCAATTGAAAAGGCCATAAAATCAAGTTAAAGTATGCACAATTTGACCCTTAACAATTACAACTCCTTCAATTTTCAAAAAATCTAGAGAGATCTGACGTCAGGACATGTGGTCTTACATCATATCTGCTTCAAAATAGCAACAATCTCATACATGTCCATTACTCCCCCTGTCACATATAACCAATATTTCCCCTTAAGGCGAAAAATCAAATCTTCTGAAGTCTAAACCTTAACTACCTAAGTTCACACATCCCTATCAAGAGGAAAACCCAAATCACCTGGCAGACAACTATGAACTTTCCAAGTTCACACATTAGAAACACATACAATAGAAGCCACACATACTAGAAATATATAAAGCAGAAGCCATACATATTACTCATAACATTAGAGTAAATTAGGGCAAATATGTTTTGTTTCAAAGAAAAGCATGTCAAGATTATATTTCGTTAATTCTTTTTAAACGTATACAATTAATCAAGCGTGCGAACTTAGTTTCAATCAATAAAATTGTGTATCCTTGCGAATCCGTTCATTTCTAAAGCGGGTTCGTGAATATTATTGTTTTAATTGCAAGATGATTTCACTAAATTGCAACTGAAACAAACAAACATAAAGATCGATCCAAAGTGAATATTAACTTCCAAATCTACGTCTAGAGTTTGTTGGTTAATAGAGAAAAAATTAGATCAAGACTTGGAAAATCTATGTCAAGAGTGATTCAAACCATAAATACATAATTAAAAGCGAATATCTTCATCATCTATTGATCATAACCTTGTTCACATACAAAAGATCAAAAGAAATACGTAAAAGCCGAATTAACTACCTCTAATCTCGACACAAAAGTGTTTTGCTACCCATCACCATGGTAGCTTGATCAACATGTTAGAAAAGAAGTTTTGCTAGCATTAAAGTCGAAGAATCGAGGATTGATGCTCCAAAAATTTAATTATAGCTTCTCCAAAAGTTTCTAAGGTTTTTGACCTAGAAAATCATTTTTCTCTTTCTCAAATCTTGAAAAGTGTGAGAAAGTACAAGTTGTCGAAAAAATCTTCCAAGTGAGATATTTATAGACAAGGCCACTTAGTGCAGTTAGTGGCACCGCGCTATGTGTCCTGAGAGGCGCGCTAAGCATGGTCAGAAGAACACAACTTATTTCCCATGAAGTGGGCTAAGCGCGATAGGAGCTCACTTATGGCGCTTTGAGCCTTTAGCTACTGGGTTCTTCATGAGCGCGCTAGTCCCAAGCTGAAAAGCTCGCTTAGCGCGCTTTGTCGGCACGAAGACTTCAAAAATTGCTTTTCAGTCCTTCTTTCTTGCACCAATTGTTCCTATCATCAAAAATAGGCAAGAAGAACTGTTAAAGAACATCAAAATGCTCAATATTCACAATAATTACACTAAAATCGAAAATTAACATAAAGACACTTAAACTGCTAGATTTTAGACTAAACTGTAAAGAAAACCAATTGAAAAGGCCATAAAATCAAGTTAAAGTATGCACAATTTGACCCTTAACAATTACAACTCCTTCAAATTTCAAAAAATCTAGAGAGATCTGATGTCAGGACATGTGGTCTTACATCATATCTGCTTCAAAATAGCAACAATCTCATACATGTGCATTACTCCCCCTGTCACATATAACCAATATTTCCCCTTAAGGCGAAAAATCAAATCTTCTGAAGTCTAAACCTTAACTACCTAAGTTCACACATCCCTGTAAAGAGGAAAACCCAAATCACCTGGCAGACAACTATGAACTTTCCAAGTTCACACATTAGAAACACATACAATAGAAGCCACACATATTAGAAATATATAAAACAGAAGCCATACATATTACTCATAACATTAGAGTAAATTAGGGCAAAGATGTTTTGTTTCAAAGAAAAGCATGTCAAGATTAGATTTCGTTAATTCTTTTTAAACGTATACAATTAATCAAGCGTGCGAACTTAGTTTCAATCAATAAAATTGTGTATCCTTGCGAATCCGTTCATTTCTAAAGCGGGTTCGTGAATATTATTGTTTTAATTGCAAGATGATTTCACTAAATTGCAACTGAAACAAACAAACATAAAGATCGATCCAAAGTGAATATTAACTTCCAAATCTACGTCTAGAGTTTGTTGGTTAATAGAGAAAAAATTAGATCAAGACTTGGAAAATCTATGTCAAGAGTGATTCAAACCATAAATACATAATTAAAAGCGAATATCTTCATCATCTATTGATCATAACCTTGTTCACATACAAAAGATCAAAAGAAATACGTAAAAGCCGAATTAACTACCTCTAATCTCGACACAAAAGTGTTTTGCTACCCATCACCATGGTAGCTTGATCAACATGTTAGAAAAGAAGTTTTGCTAGCATTAAAGTCGAAGAATCGAGGATTGATGCTCCAAAAATTTAATTATAGCTTCTCCAAAAGTTTCTAAGGTTTTTGACCTAGAAAATCATTTTTCTCTTTCTCAAATCTTGAAAAGTGTGAGAAAGTACAAGTTGTCGAAAAAATCTTCCAAGTGAGATATTTATAGACAAGGCCACTTAGTGCAGTTAGTGGCACCGCGCTATGTGTCCTGAGAGGCGCGCTAAGCATGGTCAGAAGAACACAACTTATTTCCCATGAAGTGGGCTAAGCGCAATAGGAGCTCACTTATGGCACTTTGAGCCTTTAGCTACTGGGTTTTTCATGAGCGCGCTGGTCGCAAGCTGAAAAGCTCGCTTAGCGCGCTTTGTCGGCACGAAGACTTCAAAAATTGCTTTTCAGTCCTTCTTTCTTGCACCAATTGTTCCTATCATCAAAAATAGGCAAGAAGAACTGTTAAAGAACATCAAAATTCTCAATATTCACAATAATTACACTAAAATCAAAAATTAACATAGAGACACTTAAACTGCTAGATTTTAGACTAAACTGTAAATAAAACCAATTGAAAAGGCCATAAAATCAAGTTAAAGTATGCACAATTTGACCCTTAACAATTACAACTCCTTCAAATTTCAAAAAATCTAGAGAGATCTGATGTCAGGACATGTGGTCTTACATCATATCTGCTTCAAAATAGCAACAATCTCATACATGTGCATTACTCCCCCTGTCACATATAACCAATATTTCCCCTTAAGGCGAAAAATCAAATCTTCTGAAGTCTAAACCTTAACTACCTAAGTTCACACATCCCTGTCAAGAGGAAAACCCAAATCACCTGGCAGACAACTATGAACTTTCCAAGTTCACACATTAGAAACACATACAATAGAAGCCACACATATTAGAAATATATAAAACAGAAGCCATACATATTACTCATAACATTAGAGTAAATTAGGGCAAAGATGTTTTGTTTCAAAGAAAAGCATGTCAGGATTAGATTTCGTTAATTCTTTTTAAACGTATACAATTAATCAAGCGTGCGAACTTAGTTTCAATCAATAAAATTGTGTATCATTGCGAATCCGTTCATTTCTAAAGCGGGTTCGTGAATATTATTGTTTTAATTGCTAGATGATTTCACTAAATTGCAACTGAAACAAACAAACATAAAGATCGATACAAAGTGAATATTAATTTCCAAATCTACGTCTAGAGGTTGTTGGTTAATAGAGAAAACATTAGATCAAGACTTGGAAAATCTATGTCAGGAGTGATTCAAACCATAAATACATCATTAAAAGCGAATATCTTCATCATCTATTGATCATAACCTTGTTCACATACAAAAGATCAAAAGAAATAAATAAAAGCCGAATTAACTACCTCTAATCTCGACACAGAAGTGTTTTGCTACCCATCACCATGGTAGCTTTATCAACATGTAAGAAAAGAAGTTTTGCTAGCATTAAAGTCGAAGAGTCGAGGATTGATGCTCCAGAAATTTAATTATAGCTTCTCCAAAAGTTTCTAAGGTTTTTGACCTAGAAAATCATTTTTCTCTTTCTCAAATCTTGAAAAGTGTGAGAAAGTACAAGTTGTCGAAAAAATCTTCCAAGTGAGATATTTATAGACAATGCCACTTAGTGCAGTTAGTGGCACCGCGCTATGTGTCCTGAGAGGCGCGCTAAGCATGGCCAGAAGAACACAACTTTTTTCCCATGAAGTGGGCTAAGCGCGATAGGAGCTCACTTATGGCGCTTTGAGCCTTTAGCTACTGGGTTTTTCATGAGCGCGCTGGTCGCAAGCTGAAAAGCTCGCTTAGCGCGCTATGTCGGCACGAAGACTTCAAAAATTGCTTTTCAGTCCTTCTTTCTTGCACCAATTGTTCCTATCACCAAAAATAGGCAAGAAGAACTGTTAAAGAACATCAAAATGCTCAATATTCACAATAATTACACTAAAATCGAAAATTAACATAAAGACACTTAAACTGCTAGATTTTAGACTAAACTGTAAAGAAAACCAATTGAAAAGGCCATAAAATCAAGTTAAAGTATGCACAATTTGACCCTTAACAATTACAACTCCTTCAAATTTCAAAAAATCTAGAGAGATCTGATGTCAGGACATGCGGTCTTACATCATATCTGCTTCAAAATAGCAACAATCTCATACATGTGCATTACTCCCCCTGTCACATATAACCAATATTTCCCCTTAAGGCGAAAAATCAAATCTTCTGAAGTCTAAACCTTAACTACCTAAGTTCACACATCCCTGTCAAGAGGAAAACCCAAATCACCTGGCAGACAACTATGAACTTTCCAAGTTCACACATTAGAAACACATACAGTAGAAGCCACACATATTAGAAATATATAAAACAAAAGCCATACATATTACTCATAACATTAGAGTAAATTAGGGCAAAGATGTTTTGTTTCAAAGAAAAGCAAGTCAAGATTAGATTTCGTTAATTCTTTTTAAACATATACAATTAATCAAGCGTGCGAACTTAGTTTCAATCAATAAAATTGTGTATCATTGCGAATCCGTTCATTTCTAAAGCGGGTTCGTGAATATTATTGTTTTAATTGCTAGATGATTTCACTAAATTGCAACTGAAACAAACAAACATAAAGATCGATACAAAGTGAATATTAATTTCCAAATCTACGTCTAGAGTTTGTTGGTTAATAGAGAAAACATTAGATCAAGACTTGGAAAATCTATGTCAAGAGTGATTCAAACCATAAATACATCATTAAAAGCGAATATCTTCATCATCTATTGATCATAACCTTGTTCACATACAAAAGATCAAAAGAAATACATAAAAGCCGAATTAACTACCTCTAATCTCGACACAGAAGTGTTTTGCTACCCATCACCATGGTAGCTTGATCAACATGTAAGAAAAGAAGTTTTGCTAGCATTAAAGTCGAAGAATCGAGGATTGATGCTCCAAAAATTTAATTATAGCTTCTCCAAGAGTTTCTAAGGTTTTTGACCTAGAAAATCATTTTTCTCTTTCTCAAATCTTGAAAAGTGTGAGAAAGTAGTAGTTGTCGAAAAAATTTTCCAATTGAGATATTTACAGACAAGGCCACTTAGTGAAGTTAGTGGCACCGCGCTATGTGTCCTGAGAGGCGCGCTAAGCATGGTCAGAAGAACACAACTTATTTCCCATGAAGTGGGCTAAGCGCGATAGGAGCTCACTTAATGCGCTTTGAGCCTTTAGCTACTGGGTTTTTCATGAGCGCGCTGGTCGCAAGCTGAAAAGCTCGCTTAGCGCGCTATGTCGGCACGAAGACTTCAAAAATTGCTTTTCAGTCCTTCTTTCTTGCACCAATTGTTCCTATCATCAAAAATAGGCAAGAAGAACTGTTAAAGAACATCAAAATGCTCAATATTCACAATAATTACACCAAAATCGAAAATTAACATAAAGACACTTAAACTGCTAGATTTTAGACTAAACTGTAAAGAAAACCAATTGAAAAGGCCATAAAATCAAGTTAAAGTATGCACAATTTGACCCTTAACAATTACAACTCCTTCAAATTTCAAAAAATCTAGAGAGGTCTGATGTCAGGACATGTGGTCTTACATCATATCTGCTTCAAAATAGCAACAATCTCATACATGTCCATTATTCCCCCTATCACATATAACCAATATTTTCCCTTAAGGCGAAAAATCAAATCTTCTGAAGTCTAAACCTTAACTACCTAAGTTCACACATCCCTATCAAGAGGAAAACCCAAATCACCTGGCAGATAACTATGAACTTTCCAAGTTCACACATTAGAAACACATACATTAGAAGCCACACATATTAGAAATATATAAAATGGAAGCCATACATATTACTCATAACATTAGAGTAAATTAGGGCAAAGATGTTTTGTTTCATAAAAAAGCATGTCAAGATTAGATTTCGTTAATTCTTTTTTAAACGTATCCAATTAATCAAGCGTGCGAACTTAGTTTCAATCAATAAAATTGTTTATCCTTGCGAATCCGTTCAGTTCTAAAGCGGGTCCGTGAATATTATTGTTTTAATTGCTAGATGATTTCACTAAATTGCAACTGAAACAAACAAACATAAAGATCGATACAAAGTGAATATTAACTTCCAAATCTACGTCTAGAGTTTGTTGGTTAATAGATGAAAAAATTAGATCAAGACTTGGAACATCTATGTCAAGACTCATTCAAACCATAAATACATCATTAAAAGCGAATATCTTCATCATCTATTGATCATAACCTTGTTCACATACAAAAGATCAAAAGAAATACATAAAGTCGAATTAACTACCTCTAATCTCGACACAGAAGTGTTTTGCTACCCATCACCATGGTAGCTTTATCAACATGTAAGAAAAGAAGTTTTGCTAGCATTAAAGTCGAAGAATCGAGGATTGATGCTCCAAAAATTTAATTATAGCTTCTCCAAGAGTTTCTAAGGTTTGTGACCTAGAAAATCATTTTTCTCTTTCTCAAATCTTGAAAAGTGTGAGAAAGTAGAAGTTGTCGAAAAGATTTTCCAATTGAGATATTTACAGACAAGGACACTTAGTGCAGTTAGTGGCACCGCGCTATGTGTCATGAGAGGCGCGCTAAGCATGGTCAGAAGAACACAACTTATTTCCCATGAAGTGGGCTAAGCGCGATAGGAGCTCACTTATGGCGCTTTGAGCCTTTAGCTACTGGGTTTTTCATGAGCGCGCTGGTCGCAAGCTGAAAAGCTCGCTTAGCGCGCTATGTCGGCACGAAGACTTCAAAAATTGCTTTTCAGTCCTTCTTTCTTGCACCGATTGTTCCTATCATCAAAAATAGGCAAGAAGAACTGTTAAAGAACATCAAAATGCTCAATATTCACAATAATTACACTAAAATCGAAAATTAACATAAAGACACTTAAACTGCTAGATTTTAGACTAAACTGAAAAGAAAACCAATTGAAAAGGCCATAAAATCAAGTTAAAGTATGCACAATTTGACCCTTAACAATTACAACTCCTTCAAATTTCAAAAAATCTAGAGAGATCTGATGTCAGGACATGTGGTCTTACATCATACCTGCTTCAAAATAGTAACAATCTCATACATGTCCATTACTCCCCCTGTCACATATAACCAATATTTCCCCTTAAGGAGAAAAATCAAATCTTCTGAAGTCTAAACCTTAACTACCTAAGTTCACACATCCCTATCAAGAGGAAAACCCAAATCACCTGGCAAACAACTATGAACTTTCCAAGTTCACACATTAGAAACACATACAATAGAAGCCACACATATTAGAAATATATAAAACGGAAGCCATACATATTACTCATAACATTAGAGTAAATTAGGGCAAAGATGTTTTGTTTCATAGAAAAGCATGTCAAGATTAGATTTCGTTAATTCTTTTTAAACGTATCCAATTAATCAAGCGTGCGAACTTAGTTTCAATCAATAAAATTGTTTATCCTTACGAATCCGTTCATTTCTAAAGCGGGTCCGTGAATATTATTGTTTTAATTGCTAGATGATTTCACTAAATTGCAACTGAAACAAACAAACATAAAGATCGATACAAAGTGAATATTAACTTCCAAATCTACGTCTAGAGTTTGTTGGTTAATATATGAAAAAATTAGATCAAGACTTGGAAAATCTATGTCAAGAGTGATTCAAACCATAAATACATCATTAAAAGCGAATATCTTCATCATCTATTGATCATAACCTTGTTCACATACAAAAGATCAAAAGAAATACATAAAAGCCGAATTAACTACCTCTAATCTCGACACAAAAGTGTTTTGCTACCCATCACCATGGTAGCTTGATCAACATGTAAGAAAAGAAGTTTTGCTAGCATTAAAGTCGAAGAATCGAGGATTGATACTCCAAAAATTTAATTATAGCTTCTCCAAGAGTTTCTAAGGTTTTTGACCTAGAAAATCATTTTTCTCTTTCTCAAATCTTGAAAAGTGTGAGAAAGTACAAGTTGTCGAAAAAATCTTCCAAGTGAGATATTTACAGACAAGGCCACTTAGTGCAGTTAGTGGCACCACGCTATGTGTCCTGAGAGGCGCGCTAAGCATGGTCAGAAGAACACAACTTATTTCCCATGAAGTGGGCTAAGCGCGATAGGAGCTCACTTATGGCGCTTTGAGCATTTAGCTACTGGGTTTTTCATGAGCGCGCTGGTCGCAAGCTGAAAAGCTCGCTTAACGCGCTATGTCGGCACGAAGAATTCAAAAATTGCTTTTCAGTCCTTCTTTCTTGCACCAATTGTTCCTATCATCAAAAATAGGCAAGAAGAACTGTTAAAGAACATCAAAATGCTCAATATTCACAATAATTACACTAAAATCGAAAATTAACATAAAGACACTTAAACTGCTAGATTTTAGACTAAACTGAAAAGAAAACCAATTGAAAAGGCCATAAAATCAAGTTAAAGTATGCACAATTTGACCCTTAACAATTACAACTCCTTCAAATTTCAAAAAATCTAGAGAGATCTGATGTCAGGACTTGTGGTCTTACATCATACCTGCTTCAAAATAGCAACAATCTCATACATGTCCATTACTCCCCCTGTCACATATAACCAATATTTCCCCTTAAGGCGAAAAATCAAATCTTCTGAAGTCTAAACCTTAACTACCTAAGTTCACACATCCATATCAAGAGGAAAACCCAAATCACCTGGCAGACAACTATGAACTTTCCAAGTTCACACATTAGAAACACATACAATAGAAGCCACACACATTAGAAATATATAAAACGGAAGCCATACATATTACTCATAACATTAGAGTAAATTAGGGCAAAGATGTTTTGTTTCAAAGAAAAGCATGTCAAGATTAGATTTCGTTAATTCTTTTTAAACGTATCCAATTAATCAAGCGTGCGAACTTAGTTTCAATCAATAAAATTGTGTATCCTTGCGAATCCGTTCATTTCTAAAGCGGGTCCGTGAATATTATTGTTTTAATTGCAAGATGATTTCACTAAATTGCAACTGAAACAAACAGACATAAAGATCGATACAAAGTGAATATTAACTTCCAAATCTACGTCTAGAGTTTGTTGGTTAATAGAGAAAACATTAGATCAAGACTTGGAAAATCTATGTCAAGAGTGATTCAAACCATAAACACATCATTAAAAGCGAATATCTTCATCATCTATTGATCATAACCTTGTTCACATACAAAAGATCAAAAGAAATACATAAAAGCCGAATTAACTACCTCTAATCTCGACACAGAAGTGTTTTGCTACCCATCACCATGGTAGCTTTATCAACATGTAAGCAAAGAAGTTTTGCTAGCATTAAAGTCGAAGAATCGAGGATTGATGCTCCAAAAATTTAATTATAGCTTCTCCAAGAGTTTCTAAGGTTTGTGACCTAGAAAATCATTTTTGTCTTTCTCAAATCTTGAAAAGTGTGAGAAAGTACAAGTTGTCGAAAAAATCTTCCAAGTGAGATATTTACAGACAAGGCCACTTAGTGCAGTTAGTGGCACCGCGCTATGTGTCCTGAGAGGCGCGCTAAGCATGGTCAGAAGAACACAACTTATTTCCCATGAAGTGGGCTAAGCGCGATAGGAGCTCACTTATGGCGCTTTGAGCCTTTAGCTACTGGGTTTTTCATGAGCGCGCTGGTCGCAAGCTGAAAAGCTCGCTTAGCGCGCTATGTCGGCACGAAGATTTCAAAAATTGCTTTTCAGTCCTTCTTTCTTGCACCAATTGTTCCTATCATCAAAAATAGGCAAGAAGAACTGTTAAAGAACATCAAAATGCTCAATATTCACAATAATTACACTAAAATCGAAAATTAACATAAAGACACTTAAACTGCTAGATTTTAGACTAAACTGTAAAGAAAACCAATTGAAAAGGCCATAAAATCAAGTTAAAGTATGCATAATTTGACCCTTAACAATTACAACTCCTTCAAATTTCAAAAAATCTAGAGAGATCTGATGTCAGGACATGTGGTCTTACATCATATCTGCTTCAAAATAGCAACAATCTCATACATGTCCATTACTCCCCCTGTCACATATAACCAATATTTCCCCTTAAGGCGAAAAATCAAATCTTCTGAAGTCTAAACCTTAACTACCTAAGTTCACACATCCATATCAAGAGGAAAACCCAAATCACCTGGCAGACAACTATGAACTTTCCAAGTTCACACATTAGAAACACATACAATAGAAGCCACACATATTAGAAATATATAAAACGGAAGCCATACATATTACTCATAACATTAGAGTAAATTAGGGCAAAGATGTTTTGTTTCATAGAAAAGCATGTCAAGATTAGATTTCGTTAATTCTTTTTAAACGTATCCAATTAATCAAGCGTGCGAACTTAGTTTCAATCAATAAAATTGTGTATCCTTGCGAATCCGTTCATTTCTAAAGCAGGTCCGTGAATATTATTGTTTTAATTGCAAGATGATTTCACTAAATTGCAACTGAAACAAACAGACATAAAGATCGATACAAAGTGAATATTAACTTCGAAATCTACGTCTAGAGTTTGTTGGTTAATAGAGAAAACATTAGATCAAGACTTGGAAAATCTATGTCAAGAGTGATTCAAACCGTAAACACATCATTAAAAGCGAATATCTTCATCGTCTATTGATCATAACCTTGTTCACATACAAAAGATCAAAAGAAATACATAAAAGCCGAATTAACTACCTCTAATCTCGACACAGAAGTGTTTTGCTACCCATCACCATGGTAGCTTTATCAACATGTAAGAAAAGAAGTTTTGCTAGCATTAAAGTCGAAGAATCGAGGATTGATGCTCCAAAAATTTAATTATAGCTTCTCCAAGAGTTTCTAAGGTTTGTGACCTAGAAAATCATTTTTGTCTTTCTCAAATCTTGAAAAGTGTGAGAAAGTACAAGTTGCCGAAAAAATCTTCCAAGTGAGATATTTACAGACAAGGCCACTTAGTGCAGTTAGTGGCACCGCGCTATGTGTCTTGAGAGGAGCGCTAAGCATGGTCAGAAGAACACAACTTATTTCCCATGAAGTGGGCTAAGCGCGATAGGAGCTCACTTATGGCGCTTTGAGCCTTTAGCTACTGGGTTTTTCATGAGCGCGCTGGTCTCAAGCTGAAAAGCTCGATTAGCGCGCTATGTCGGCACGAAGACTTTAAAAATTGCTTTTCAGTCCTTCTTTCTTGCACCAATTGTTCCTATCATCAAAAATAGGCAAGAAGAACTGTTAAAGAACATCAAAATGCTCAATATTCACACTAATTACACTAAAATCAAAAATTAACATAAAGACACTTAAACTGCTAGATTTTAGACTAAACTGTAAAGAAAACCAATTGAAAAGGCCATAAAATCAAGTTAAAGTATGCACAATTTGACCCTTAACAATTACAACTCCTTCAAATTTCAAAAAATCTAGAGAGATCTGATGTCAGGACATGTGGTCTTACATCATATCTGCTTCAAAATAGCAACAATCTCATACATGTCCATTACTCCCCCTGTCACATATAACCAATATTTCCCCTTAAGGCGAAAAATCAAATCTTCTGAAGTATAAACCTTAACTACCTAAGTTCACACATCCCTATCAAGAGGAAAACCCAAATCACATGGCAGACAACTATGAACTTTCCAAGTTCACACATTAGAAACACATACAATAGAAGCCACACATATTAGAAATATATAAAACGGAAGCCATACATATTACTCATAACATTAGAGTAAATTAGGGCAAAGATGTTTTGTTTCATAGAAAAGCATGTCAAGATTACATTTCGTTAATTCTTTTTAAACGTATCCAATTAATCAAGCGTGCGAACTTAGTTTCAATCAATAAAATTGTGTATCCTTGCGAATCCGTTCATTTCTAAAGCGGGTTCGTGAATATTTTTGTTTTAATTGCTAGATGATTTCACTAAATTGCAACGGAAACAAACAAACATAAAGATCGATACAAAGTGAATATTAACTTCCAAATCTACGTCTAGAGTTTATTGGTTAATAGATGAAAAAATTAGATCAAGACTTGGAAAATCTATGTCAAGAGTGATTCAAACCATAAATACATCATTAAAAGCGAATATCTTCATCATCTATTGATCATAACCTTGTTCACATACAAAAGATCAAAAGAAATACATAAAAGCCGAATTAACTACCTCTAATCTCGACACAAAAGTGTTTTGCTACCCATCACCATGGTAGCTTGATCAACATGTAAGAAAAGAAGTTTTGCTAGCATTAAAGTCGAAGAATCGAGGATTGATGCTCCAAAAATTTAATTATAGCTTCTCCAAGAGTTTCTATGGTTTTTGACCTAGAAAATCATTTTTCTCTTTCTCAAATCTTGAAAAGTGTGAGAAAGTACAAGTTGTCGAAAAAATCTTCCAAGTGAGATATTTACAGACAAGGCCACTTAGTGCAACTAGTGGCACCGCGCTATGTGTCCTGAGAGGAGCGCTAAGCATGGTCAGAAGAACACAACTTATTTCCCATGAAGTGGGCTAAGCGCGATAGGAGCTCTCTTATGGCGCTTTGATCCTTTAGCTACTGGGTTTTTCATGAGCGCGCTGGTCGCAAGCTGAAAAGCTCGCTTAGCGCGCTATGTCAGCACGAAGACTTCAAAAATTGCTTTTCAGACCTTCTTTCTTGCACCAATTGTTCCTATCATCAAAAATAGGCAAGAAGAACTATTAAAGAACATCAAAATGCTCAATATTCACACTAATTACACTAAAATCGAAAATTAACATAAAGACACTTAAACTGCTAGATTTTAGACTAAACTGTAAAGAAAACCAATTGAAAAGGCCATAAAATCAAGTTAAAGTATGCATAATTTGACCCTTAACAATTACAACTCCTTCAAATTTCAAAAAATCTAGAGAGATCTGATGTCAGGACATGTGGTCTTACATCATATCTGCTTCAAAATAGCAACAATCTCATACATGTCCATTACTCCCCCTGTCACATATAACCAATATTTCCCCTTAAGGCGAAAAATCAAATCTTCTGAAGTCTAAACCTTAACTACCTAAGTTCACACATCCATATCAAGAGGAAAACCCAAATCACCTGGCAGACAACTATGAACTTTCCAAGTTCACACATTAGAAACACATACAATAGAAGCCACACATATTAGAAATATATAAAACGGAAGCCATACATATTACTCATAACATTAGAGTAAATTAGGGCAAAGATGTTTTGTTTCATAGAAAAGCATGTCAAGATTAGATTTCGTTAATTCTTTTTAAACGTATCCAATTAATCAAGCGTGCGAACATAGTTTCAATCAATAAAATTGTGTATCCTTGCGAATCCGTTCATTTCTAAAGCAGGTCCGTGAATATTATTGTTTTAATTGCAAGATGATTTCACTAAATTGCAACTGAAACAAACAGACATAAAGATCGATACAAAGTGAATATTAACTTCGAAATCTACGTCTAGAGTTTGTTGGTTAATAGAGAAAACATTAGATCAAGACTTGGAAAATCTATGTCAAGAGTGATTCAAACCGTAAACACATCATTAAAAGCGAATATCTTCATCGTCTATTGATCATAACCTTGTTCACATACAAAAGATCAAAAGAAATACATAAAAGCCGAATTAACTACCTCTAATCTCGACACAGAAGTGTTTTGCTACCCATCACCATGGTAGCTTTATCAACATGTAAGAAAAGAAGTTTTGCTAGCATTAAAGTCGAAGAATCGAGGATTGATGCTCCAAAAATTTAATTATAGCTTCTCCAAGAGTTTCTAAGGTTTGTGACCTAGAAAATCATTTTTGTCTTTCTCAAATCTTGAAAAGTGTGAGAAAGTACAAGTTGCCGAAAAAATCTTCCAAGTGAGATATTTACAGACAAGGCCACTTAGTGCAGTTAGTGGCACCGCGCTATGTGTCTTGAGAGGAGCGCTAAGCATGGTCAGAAGAACACAACTTATTTCCCATGAAGTGGGCTAAGCGCGATAGGAGCTCTCTTATGGCGCTTTGATCCTTTAGCTACTGGGTTTTTCATGAGCGCGCTGGTCGCAAGCTGAAAAGCTCGCTTAGCGCGCTATGTCAGCACGAAGACTTCAAAAATTGCTTTTCAGACCTTCTTTCTTGCACCAATTGTTCCTATCATCAAAAATAGGCAAGAAGAACTATTAAAGAACATCAAAATGCTCAATATTCACACTAATTACACTAAAATCGAAAATTAACATAAAGACACTTAAACTGCTAGATTTTAGACTAAACTGTAAAGAAAACCAATTGAAAAGGCCATAAAATCAAGTTAAAGTATGCATAATTTGACCCTTAACAATTACAACTCCTTCAAATTTCAAAAAATCTAGAGAGATCTGATGTCAGGACATGTGGTCTTACATCATATCTGCTTCAAAATAGCAACAATCTCATACATGTCCATTACTCCCCCTGTCACATATAACCAATATTTCCCCTTAAGGCGAAAAATCAAATCTTCTGAAGTCTAAACCTTAACTACCTAAGTTCACACATCCATATCAAGAGGAAAACCCAAATCACCTGGCAGACAACTATGAACTTTCCAAGTTCACACATTAGAAACACATACAATAGAAGCCACACATATTAGAAATATATAAAACGGAAGCCATACATATTACTCATAACATTAGAGTAAATTAGGGAAAAGATGTTTTGTTTCATAGAAAAGCATGTCAAGATTAGATTTCGTTAATTCTTTTTAAACGTATCCAATTAATCAAGCGTGCGAACTTAGTTTCAATCAATAAAATTGTGTATCCTTGCGAATCCGTTCATTTCTAAAGCAGGTCCGTGAATATTATTGTTTTAATTGCAAGATGATTTCACTAAATTGCAACTGAAACAAACAGACATAAAGATCGATACAAAGTGAATATTAACTTCGAAATCTACGTCTAGAGTTTGTTGGTTAATAGAGAAAACATTAGATCAAGACTTGGAAAATCTATGTCAAGAGTGATTCAAACCGTAAACACATCATTAAAAGCGAATATCTTCATCGTCTATTGATCATAACCATGTTCACATACAAAAGATCAAAAGAAATACATAAAAGCCGAATTAACTACCTCTAATCTCGACACAGAAGTGTTTTGCTACCCATCACCATGGTAGCTTTATCAACATGTAAGAAAAGAAGTTTTGCTAGCATTAAAGTCGAAGAATCGAGGATTGATGCTCCAAAAATTTAATTATAGCTTCTCCAAGAGTTTCTAAGGTTTGTGACCTAGAAAATCATTTTTGTCTTTCTCAAATCTTGAAAAGTGTGAGAAAGTACAAGTTGCCGAAAAAATCTTCCAAGTGAGATATTTACAGACAAGGCCACTTAGTGCAGTTAGTGGCACCGCGCTATGTGTACTGAGAGGCGCGCTAAGCATGGTCAAAAGAACCCAACTTATTTCCCATGAAGTGGGCTAAGCGCGATAGGAGCTCACTTATGGCGCTTTGATCCTTTAGCTACTGGGTTTTTCATGAGCGCGCTGGTCGCAAGCTGAAAAGCTCGCTTAGCGCGCTATGTCGGCACGAAGACTTCAAAAATTGCTTTTCAGTCCTTCTTTCTTGCACCAATTGTTCCTATCATCAAAACTAGGCAAGAATATTTGTTCAAGAACATCAAAATGCTCAATATTCACACTAATTACACTAAAATCGAAAATTAACATAAAGACACTTAAACTGCTAGATTTTAGACTAAACTGTAAAGAAAACCAATTGAAAAGGCCATAAAATCAAGTTAAAGTATGCACAATTTGACCCTTAACAATTACAACTCCTTCAAATTTCAAAAAATCTAGAGAGATCTGATGTCAGGACATGTGGTCTTACATCATATCTGCTTCAAAATAGCAACAATCTCATACATGTCCATTACTCCCCCTGTCACATATAACCAATATTTCCCCTTAAGGCGAAAAATCAAATCTTCTGAAGTATAAACCTTAACTACCTAAGTTCACACATCCCTATCAAGAGGAAAACCCAAATCACCTGGCAGACAACTATGAACTTTCCAAGTTCACACATTAGAAACACATACAATAGAAGCCACACATATTAGAAATATATAAAGCGGAAGCCATACATATTACTCATAACATTAGAGTAAATTAGGGCAAAGATGTTTTGTTTCATAGAAAAGCATGTCAAGATTAGATTTCGTTAATTCTTTTTAAACATATCCAATTAATCAAGCGTGCGAACTTAGTTTCAATCAATAAAATTGTGTATCCTTGCGAATCCGTTCATTTCTAAAGCGGGTCCGTGAATATTATTGTTTTAATTGCTAGATGATTTCACTAAATTGCAACGGAAACAAAGAAACATAAAGATCGATATAAAGTGAATATTAACTTCCAAATCTACGTTTAGGGTTTGTTGGTTAATAGATGAAAATATTAGATCAAGACTTTGAAAATCTATGTCAAGAGTGATTCAAACCATAAATACATCATTAAAAGCGAATATCTTCATCATCTATTGATCATAACCTTGTTCACATACAAAAGATCAAAAGAAATACATAAAAGCCGAATTAACTACCTCTAATCTCGACACAAAAGTGTTTTGCTACCCATCACCATGGTAGCTTCATCAACATGTAAGAAAAGAAGTTTTGCTAGCATTAAAGTCGAAGAATCGAGGATTGATGCTCCAAAGATTTAATTATAGCTTCTCCAAGAGTTTCTAAGGTTTTTGACCTAGAAAATCATTTTTCTCTTTCTCAAATCTTGAAAAGTGTGAGAAAGTACAAGTTGTCGAAAAAATCTTCCAAGTGAGATATTTACAGACAAGGCCACTTAGTGCAGTTAGTGGCACCGTGCTATGTGTCCTGAGAGGCGCGCTAAGCATGGTCAGAAGAACACAACTTGTTTCCCAGGAAGTGGGCAAAGCGCGATAGGAGCTCACTTATGGCGCTTTGATCCTTTAGCTACTGGGTTTTTCTTGAGCGCGCTGGTCGCAAGCTGAAAAGCTCGCTTAGCGCGCTATGTCGGCACGAAGACTTCAAAAATTGCTTTTCAGTCCTTCTTTCTTGCACCAATTGTTCCTATCATCAAAACTAGGCAAGAATATTTGTTCAAGAACATCAAAATGCTCAATATTCACACTAATTACACTAAAATCGAAAATTAACATAAAGACACTTAAACTGCTAGATTTTAGACTAAACTGTAAAGAAAACCAATTGAAAAGGCCATAAAATCAAGTTAAAGTATGCACAATTTGACCCTTAACAATTACAACTCCTTCAAATTTCAAAAAATCTAGAGAGATCTGATGTCAGGACATGTGGTCTTACATCATATCTGCTTCAAAATAGCAACAATCTCATACATGTCCATTACTCCCCCTGTCACATATAACCAATATTTCCCCTTAAGGCGAAAAATCAAATCTTCTGAAGTATAAACCTTAACTACCTAAGTTCACACATCCCTATCAAGAGGAAAACCCAAATCACCTGGCAGACAACTATGAACTTTCCATGTTCACACATTAGAAACACATACAATAGAAGCCACACATATTAGAAATATATAAAGCGGAAGCCATACATATTACTCATAACATTAGAGTAAATTAGGGCAAAGATGTTTTGTTTCATAGAAAAGCATGTCAAGATTAGATTTCGTTAATTCTTTTTAAACGTATCCAATTAATCAAGCGTGTGAACTTAGTTTCAATCAATAAAATTGTGTATCCTTGCGAATCCGTTCATTTCTAAAGCGGGTCCGTGAATATTATTGTTTTAATTGCTAGATGATTTCACTAAATTGCAACTGAAACAAACAAACATAAAGATCGATACAAAGTGAATATTAACTTCCAAATCTACGTCTAGAGTTTGTTGGTTTATAGAGAAAACATTAGATCAAGACTCGGAAAATCTATGTCAAGAGTGATTCAAACCATAAATACATCATTAAAAGCGAATATCTTCATCATTTATTGATCATAATCTTGTTCACATACAAAAGATCAAAAGAAATACATAAAAGCCGAATTAACTACCTCTAATCTCGACACAAAAGTGTTTTGCTACCCATCACCATGGTAGCTTGATCAACATGTAAGAAAAGAAGTTTTGCTAGCATTAAAGTCGAAGAATCGAGGATTGATGCTCCAAAAATTTAATTATAGCTTCTCCAAGAGTTTCTATGGTTTTTGACCTAGAAAATCATTTTTCTCTTTCTCAAATCTTGAAAAGTGTGAGAAAGTACAAGTTGTCGAAAAAATCTTCCAAGTGAGATATTTACAGACAAGGCCACTTAGTGCAGTTAGTGGCACCGCGCTATGTGTCTTGAGAGGCGCGCTAAGCATGGTCAGAAGAACACAACTTATTTCCCAGGAAGTGGGCTAAGCACGATAGGAGCTCACTTATGGCGCTTTGAGCCTTTAGCTACTGGGTTTTTCATGAGCGTGCTGGTCGCAAGCTGAAAAGCTCGCTTAACGCGCTATGTCGGCACGAAGACTTCAAAAATTGCTTTTCAATCCTTCTTTCTTGCACCAATTGTTCCTATCATCAAAAATAGGCAAGAAGAACTGTTAAAGAACATCAAAATGCTCAATATTCACAATAATTACACTAAAATCGAAAATTAACATAAAGACACTTAAATTGCTAGATTTTAGACTAAACTGTAAAGAAAACCAATTGAAAAGGCCATAAAATCAAGTTAAAGTATGCACAATTTGACCCTTAACAATTACAACTCCTTCAAATTTCAAAAAATCTAGAGAGATCTGATGTCAGGACATGTGGTCTTACATCATATCTGCTTCAAAATAGCAACAATCTCATACATTTCCATTACTCCCCCTGTCACATATAACCAATATTTCCCCTTAAGGCGAAAAATCAAATCTTCTGAAGTCTAAACCTTAACTACCTAAGTTCACACATCCCTATCAAGAGGAAAACCCAAATCACCTGGCAGACAACTATGAACTTTCCAAGTTCACACATTAGAAACACATACAATAGAAGCCACACATATTAGAAATATATAAAACGGAAGCCATACGTATTACTCATAACATTAGAGTAAATTAGGGCAAAGATGTTTTGTTTCATAGAAAAGCATGTCAATATTAGATTTCGTTAATTCTTTTTAAACGTATCCAATTAATCAAGCGTGCGAACTTAGTTTCAATCAATAAAATTGTGTATCCTTGCGAATCCGTTCATTTCTAAAACGGGTCCGCGAATATTATTGTTTTAATTGCTAGATGATTTCACTAACTTGCAACTGAAACAAACAAACATAAAGATCGATACAAAGTGAATATTAACTTCCAAATCTACGTCTAGAGTTTGTTGGTTTATGGAGAAAACATTAGATCAAGACTTGGAAAATCTATGTCAAGAGTGATTCAAACCATAAATACATCATTAAAAGCGAATATCTTCATCATCTATTGATCATAACCTTGTTCACATACAAAAGATCAAAAGAAATACATAAAAGCCGAATTAACTACCTCTTATCTCGACACAGAAGTGTTTTGCTACCCATCACCATGGTAGCTTTATCAACATGTAAGAAAAGAAGTTTTGCTAGCATTAAAGTCGAAGAATCGAGGATTGATGCTCCAAAAATTTAATTATAGATTCTCCAAGAGTTTCTAAGGTTTTTGACCAAGAAAATCATTTTTCTCTTTCTCAAATCTTGAAAAGTGTGAGAAAGTACAAGTTGTCGAAAAAATCTTCCAAGTGAGATATTTATAGACAAGGCCACTTAGTGCAGTTAGTGGCACCGCACTATGTGTCTTGAGAGGCGCGCTAAGCATGGTCAGAAGAACACAACTTATTTCCCAGGAAGTGGGCTAAGCGCGATAGGAGCTCACTTATGGCGCTTTGAGCCTTTAGCTACTGGGTTTTTCATGAGCGCGCTGGTCGCAAGCTGAAAAGCTCGCTTAGCGCGCTATTTCGGCACGAAGACTTCAAAAATTGCTTTTCAGTCCTTCTTTCTTGCACCAATTGTTCCTATCATCAAAAATAGGCAAGAAGAACTGTTAAAGAACATCAAAATGCTCAATATTCACAATAATTACACTAAAATAAAAAATTAACATAAAGACACTTAAACTGCTAGATTTTAGACTAAACTGTAAAGAAAAACAATTGAAAAGGCCATAAAATCAAGTTAAAGTATGCATAATTTGACCCTTAACAATTACAACTCCTTCAAATTTCAAAAAATCTAGAGAGATCTGATGTCAGGACATGTGGTCTTACATCATATCTGCTTCAAAATAGCAACAATCTCATACATGTCCATTAATCCCCCTGTCACATATAACCAATATTTCCCCTTAAGGCGAAAAATCAAATCTTCTGAAGTCTAAACCTTAACTACCTAAGTTCACACATCCCTATCAAGAGGAAAACCCAAATCACCTGGCAGACAACTATGAACTTTCCAAGTTCACACATTAGAAACACATACAATAGAAGCCACACATATTAGAAATATATAAAACGGAAGTCATACATATTACTCATAACATTAGAGTAAATTAGGGCAAAGATGTTTTGTTTCATAGAAAAGCATGTCATGATTAGATTTCGTTAATTCTTTTTAAAAGTATCCAATTAATTAAGCGTGCGAACTTAGTTTCAATCAATAAAATTGTGTATCCTTGCGAATCCGTTCATTTCTAAAGCGGGTCCGTGAATATTATTGTTTTAATTGCTAGATGATTTAAATAAATTGCAACTGAAACAAACAAACATAAAGATCGATACAAAGTGAATATTAACTTCTAAATCTACGTCTAGAGTTTGTTGGTTTATAGAGAAAACATTAGATCAAGACTTGGAAAATCTATGTCATGAGTGATTCAAACCATAAATACATCATTAAAAGCGAATATCTTCATCATCTATTGATCATAACCTTTTTCACATACAAAAGATCAAAAGAAATAGATAAAACCCGAATTAACTACCTCTTATCTCGACACAGAAGTGTTTTGCTACCCATCACCATGGTAGCTTTATCAACATGTAAGAAAAGAAGTTTTGCTAGCATTAAAGTCGAAGAATCGAGGATTGATGCTCCAAAAATTTAATTATAGATTCTCCAAGAGTTTCTAAGGTTTTTGACCAAGAAAATCATTTTTCTCTTTCTCAAATCTTGAAAAGTGTGAGAAAGTACAAGTTGTCGAAAAAATCTTCCAAGTGAGATATTTACAGACAAGGCCACTTAGTGCAGTTAGTGGCACCGCGCTATGTGTCCTGAGAGGCGCGCTAAGCATGGTCAGAAGAACACAACTTATTTTCCATGAAGGGGGCTAAGCGCGATAGGAGCTCACTTATGGCGCTTTGAGCCTTTAGCTACTGGGTTTTTTATGAGTGCGCTGGTCGCAAGCTGAAACGCTCGCTTAGCGCGTTATGTCGGCACGAAGACTTCAAAAATTGCTTTTCAGTCCTTCTTTCTTGCACCAATTGTTCCTATCATCAAAAATAGTCAAGAAGAACTGTTAAAGAACATCAAAATGCTAAATACTCACAATAATTACACTAAAATCGAAAATTAACATAAAGACACTTAAACTGCTAGATTTTAGACTAAACTGTAAAGAAAACCAATTGAAAAGGCCATAAAATCAAGTTAAAGTATGCACAATTTGACCCTTAACAATTACAACTCCTTCAAATTTCAAAAAATCTAGAGAGATCTGATGTCAGGACATGTGGTCCTACATCATATCTGCTTCAAAATAGCAACAATCTCATACATGTCCATTACTCCCCCTGTCACATATAACCAATGTTTCCCCTTAAGGCGAAAAATCAAATCTTCTGAAGTCTAAACCTTAACTACCTAAGTTCACACATCCCTATCAAGAGGAAAACCCAAATCACCTGGCAGACAACTATGAACTTTCCAAGTTCACACATTAGAAACACATACAATAGAAGCCACACATATTAGAAATATATAAAACGGAAGTCATACATATTACTCATAACATTAGAGTAAATTAGGGCAAAGATGTTTTGTTTCATAGAAAAGCATGTCATGATTAGATTTCGTTAATTCTTTTTAAAAGTATCCAATTAATTAAGCGTGCGAACTTAGTTTCAATCAATAAAATTGTGTATCCTTGCGAATCCGTTCATTTCTAAAGCGGGTCCGTGAATATTATTGTTTTAATTGCTAGATGATTTAACTAAATTGCAACTGAAACAAACAAACATAAAGATCGATACAAAGTGAATATTAACTTCTAAATCTACGTCTAGAGTTTGTTGGTTTATAGAGAAAACATTAGATCAAGACTTGGAAAATCTATGTCATGAGTGATTCAAACCATAAATACATCATTAAAAGCGAATATCTTCATCATCTATTGATCATAACCTTTTTCACATACAAAAGATCAAAAGAAATAGATAAAACCCGAATTAACTACCTCTTATCTCGACACAGAAGTGTTTTGCTACCCATCACCATGGTAGCTTTATCAACATGTAAGAAAAGAAGTTTTGCTAGCATTAAAGTCGAAGAATCGAGGATTGATGCTCCAAAAATTTAATTATAGATTCTCCAAGAGTTTCTAAGGTTTTTGACCAAGAAAATCATTTTTCTCTTTCTCAAATCTTGAAAAGTGTGAGAAAGTACAAGTTGTCGAAAAAATCTTCCAAGTGAGATATTTACAGACAAGGCCACTTAGTGCAGTTAGTGGCACCGCGCTATGTGTCCTGAGAGGCGCGCTAAGCATGGTCAGAAGAACACAACTTATTTTCCATGAAGGGGGCTAAGCGCGATAGGAGCTCACTTATGGCGCTTTGAGCCTTTAGCTACTGGGTTTTTTATGAGTGCGCTGGTCGCAAGCTGAAAAGCTCGCTTAGCGCGTTATGTCGGCACGAAGACTTCAAAAATTGCTTTTCAGTCCTTCTTTCTTGCACCAATTGTTCCTATCATCAAAAATAGTCAAGAAGAACTGTTAAAGAACATCAAAATGCTAAATACTCACAATAATTACACTAAAATCGAAAATTAACATAAAGACACTTAAACTGCTAGATTTTAGACTAAACTGTAAAGAAAACCAATTGAAAAGGCCATAAAATCAAGTTAAAGTATGCACAATTTGACCCTTAACAATTACAACTCCTTCAAATTTCAAAAAATCTAGAGAGATCTGATGTCAGGACATGTGGTCCTACATCATATCTGCTTCAAAATAGCAACAATCTCATACATGTCCATTACTCCCCCTGTCACATATAACCAATGTTTCCCCTTAAGGCGAAAAATCAAATCTTCTGAAGTCTAAACCTTAACTACCTAAGTTCACACATCCCTATCAAGAGGAAAACCCAAATCACCTGGCAGACAACTATGAACTTTCCAAGTTCACACATTAGAAACACATACAATAGAAGCCACACATATTAGAAATATATAAAACGGAAGTCATACATATTACTCATAACATTAGAGTAAATTAGGGCAAAGATGTTTTGTTTCATAGAAAAGCATGTCATGATTAGATTTCGTTAATTCTTTTTAAAAGTATCCAATTAATTAAGCGTGCGAACTTAGTTTCAATCAATAAAATTGTGTATCCTTGCGAATCCGTTCATTTCTAAAGCGGGTCCGTGAATATTATTGTTTTAATTGCTAGATGATTTAACTAAATTGCAACTGAAACAAACAAACATAAAGATCGATACAAAGTGAATATTAACTTCTAAATCTACGTCTAGAGTTTGTTGGTTTATAGAGAAAACATTAGATCAAGACTTGGAAAATCTATGTCATGAGTGATTCAAACCATAAATACATCATTAAAAGCGAATATCTTCATCATCTATTGATCATAACCTTTTTCACATACAAAAGATCAAAAGAAATAGATAAAACCCGAATTAACTACCTCTTATCTCGACACAGAAGTGTTTTGCTACCCATCACCATGGTAGCTTTATCAACATGTAAGAAAAGAAGTTTTGCTAGCATTAAAGTCGAAGAATCGAGGATTGATGCTCCAAAAATTTAATTATAGATTCTCCAAGAGTTACTAAGGTTTTTGACCAAGAAAATCATTTTTCTCTTTCTCAAATCTTGAAAAGTGTGAGAAAGTACAAGTTGTCGAAAAAATCTTCCAAGTGAGATATTTACAGACAAGGCCACTTAGTGCAGTTAGTGGCACCGCGCTATGTGTCCTGAGAGGCGCGCTAAGCATGGTCAGAAGAACACAACTTATTTTCCATGAAGGGGGCTAAGCGCGATAGGAGCTCACTTATGGCGCTTTGAGCCTTTAGCTACTGGGTTTTTTATGAGTGCGCTGGTCGCAAGCTGAAAAGCTCGCTTAGCGCGTTATGTCGGCACGAAGACTTCAAAAATTGCTTTTCAGTCCTTCTTTCTTGCACCAATTGTTCCTATCATCAAAAATAGTCAAGAAGAACTGTTAAAGAACATCAAAATGCTAAATACTCACAATAATTACACTAAAATCGAAAATTAACATAAAGACACTTAAACTGCTAGATTTTAGACTAAACTGTAAAGAAAACCAATTGAAAAGGCCATAAAATCAAGTTAAAGTATGCACAATTTGACCCTTAACAATTACAACTCCTTCAAATTTCAAAAAATCTAGAGAGATCTGATGTCAGGACATGTGGTCCTACATCATATCTGCTTCAAAATAGCAACAATCTCATACATGTCCATTACTCCCCCTGTCACATATAACCAATGTTTCCCCTTAAGGCGAAAAATCAAATCTTCTGAAGTCTAAACCTTAACTACCTAAGTTCACACATCCCTATCAAGAGGAAAACCCAAATCACCTGGCAGACAACTATGAACTTTCCAAGTTCACACATTAGAAACACATACAATAGAAGCCACACATATTAGAAATATATAAAACGGAAGCCATACATATTACTCATAACATTAGAGTAAATTAGGGCAAAGATGTTTTGTTTCATAGAAAAGCATGTCAAGATTAGATTTCGTTAATTCTTTTTAAACGTATCCAATTAATCAAGCGTGAGAACTTAGTTTCAATCAATAAAATTGTGTATCCTTGCGAATCCGTTCATTTCTAAAGCGGGTCCGTGAATATTATTGTTTTAATTGCTAGATGATTTCACTAAATTGCAACTGAAACAAAGAAACATAAAGATCGATACAAAGTGAATATTAACTTCAAAATCTACGTCTAGAGTTTGTTGGTTAATAGATGAAAAAATTAGATCAAGACTTGGAAATTCTATGTCAAGAGTGATTCAAACCATAAATACATCATTAAAAGCGAATATCTTCATCATCTATTGATCATAACCTTGTTCACATACTAAATATAAAAAGAAATACATAAAAGTCGAATTAACTACCTCTAATCTCGACACAAAAGTGTTTTGCTACCCATCACCATGGTAGCTTCATCAACATGTAAGAAAAGAAGTTTTGCTAGCATTAAAGTCGAAGAATCGAGGATTGATGCTCCAAAGATTTAATTATAGCTTCTCCAAGAGTTTCTAAGGTTTTTGACCTAGAAAATCATTTTTCTCTTTCTCAAATCTTGAAAAGTGTGAGAAAGTACAAGTTGTCGAAAAAATCTTCCAAGTGAGATATTTACAGACAAGGCCACTTAGTGCAGTTAGTGGCACCGTGCTATGTGTCCTGAGAGGCGCGCTAAGCATGGTCAGAAGAACACAACTTGTTTCCTAGGAAGTGGGCAAAGCGCGATAGGAGCTCACTTATGGCGCTTTGAGTCTTTAGCTACTGGGTTTTTCATGAGCGCGCTGGTCGCAAGCTGAAAAGCTCGCTTAGCGCGCTATGTCGGCACGAAGACTTCGAAAATTGCTTTTTAGTCCTTCTTTCTTGCACCAATTGTTCCTATCATCAAAAATAGGCAAGAAGAACTGTTAAAGAACATCAAAATGCTCAATATTCACACTAATTACACTAAAATCGAAAATTAACATAAAGACACTTAAACTGCTAGATTCTAGACTAAACTATAAAGAAAACCAATTGAAAAGGCCATAAAATCAAGTTAAAGTATGCACAATTTGACCCTTAACAATTACAACTCCTTCAAATTTCAAAATATCTAGAGAGATCTGATGTCAGGACATGTGGTCTTACATCATATCTGCTTCAAAATAGCAACAATCTCATACATGTCCATTACTCCCCCTGTCACATATAACCAATATTTCCCCTTAAGGCGAAAAATCAAATCTTCTGAAGTCTAAACCTTAACTACCTAAGTTCACACATCCCTGTCAAGAGCAAAACCCAAATCACCTGGCAGACAACTATGAACTTTCCAAGTTCACACATTAGAAACACATACAATAGAAGCCACACATATTAGAAATATATAAAACAGAAGCCATACATATTACTCATAACATTAGAGTAAATTAGGGCAAAGATGTTTTGTTTCAAAGAAAAGCATGTCAAGATTAGATTTCGTTAATTCTTTTTAAACGTATCCGATTAATCAAGCGTGCGAACTTAGTTTCAATCAATAAAATTGTGTATCCTTGCGAATCCATTCATTTCTAAAGCGGGTCCATGAATATTATTGTTTTAATTGCTAGATGATTTCACTAAATTGCAACTGAAACAAAGAAACATAAAGATCGATACAAAGTGAATATTAACTTCAAAATCTACGTCTAGAGTTTGTTGGTTAATAGATGAAAAAATTAGATCAAGACTTGGAAATTCTATGTCAAGAGTGATTCAAACCATAAATACATCATTAAAAGCGAATATCTTCATCATCTATTGATCATAACCTTGTTCACATACAAAAGATCAAAAGAAATACATAAAAGCCGAATTAACTACCTCTAATCTCGACACAAAAGTGTTTTGCTACCCATCACCATGGTAGCTTCATCAACATGTAAGAAAAGAAGTTTTGCTAGCATTAAAGTCGAAGAATCGAGGATTGATGCTCCAAAGATTTAATTATAGCTTCTCCAAGAGTTTCTAAGGTTTTTGACCTAGAAAATCATTTTTCTCTTTCTCAAATCTTGAAAAGTGTGAGAAAGTACAAGTTGTCGAAAAAATCTTCCAAGTGAGATATTTACAGACAAGGCCACTTAGTGCAGTTAGTGGCACCGTGCTATGTGTCCTGAGAGGCGCGCTAAGCATGGTCAGAAGAACACAACTTGTTTCCTAGGAAGTGGGCAAAGCGCGATAGGAGCTCACTTATGGCGCTTTGAGTCTTTAGCTACTGGGTTTTTCATGAGCGCGCTGGTCGCAAGCTGAAAAGCTCGCTTAGCGCGCTATGTCGGCACGAAGACTTCGAAAATTGCTTTTTAGTCCTTCTTTCTTGCACCAATTGTTCCTATCATCAAAAATAGGCAAGAAGAACTGTTAAAGAACATCAAAATGCTCAATATTCACACTAATTACACTAAAATCGAAAATTAACATAAAGACACTTAAACTGCTAGATTCTAGACTAAACTATAAAGAAAACCAATTGAAAAGGCCATAAAATCAAGTTAAAGTATGCACAATTTGACCCTTAACAATTACAACTCCTTCAAATTTCAAAATATCTAGAGAGATCTGATGTCAGGACATGTGGTCTTACATCATATCTGCTTCAAAATAGCAACAATCTCATACATGTCCATTACTCCCCCTGTCACATATAACCAATATTTCCCCTTAAGGCGAAAAATCAAATCTTCTGAAGTCTAAACCTTAACTACCTAAGTTCACACATCCCTGTCAAGAGCAAAACCCAAATCACCTGGCAGACAACTATGAACTTTCCAAGTTCACACATTAGAAACACATACAATAGAAGCCACACATATTAGAAATATATAAAACAGAAGCCATACATATTACTCATAACATTAGAGTAAATTAGGGCAAAGATGTTTTGTTTCAAAGAAAAGCATGTCAAGATTAGATTTCGTTAATTCTTTTTAAACGTATCCGATTAATCAAGCGTGCGAACTTAGTTTCAATCAATAAAATTGTGTATCCTTGCGAATCCATTCATTTCTAAAGCGGGTCCATGAATATTATTGTTTTAATTGCTAGATGATTTCACTAAATTGCAACTGAAACAAAGAAACATAAAGATCGATACAAAGTGAATATTAACTTCAAAATCTACGTCTAGAGTTTGTTGGTTAATAGATGAAAAAATTAGATCAAGACTTGGAAATTCTATGTCAAGAGTGATTCAAACCATAAATACATCATTAAAAGCGAATATCTTCATCATCTATTGATCATAACCTTGTTCACATACAAAAGATCAAAAGAAATACATAAAAGCCGAATTAACTACCTCTAATCTCGACACAAAAGTGTTTTGCTACCCATCACCATGGTAGCTTCATCAACATGTAAGAAAAGAAGTTTTGCTAGCATTAAAGTCGAAGAATCGAGGATTGATGCTCCAAAGATTTAATTATAGCTTCTCCAAGAGTTTCTAAGGTTTTTGACCTAGAAAATCATTTTTCTCTTTCTCAAATCTTGAAAAGTGTGAGAAAGTACAAGTTGTCGAAAAAATCTTCCAAGTGAGATATTTACAGACAAGGCCACTTAGTGCAGTTAGTGGCACCGTGCTATGTGTCCTGAGAGGTGTAACATCCTAATTTTTCCATACACTAAATAATATATCTAGTTAGATTTGAGATTTTAACAATGCTAGTTATTAAAAATTAAATGTTGAAACTAACACTTATAATAATTAATTTATTAATTAATTACTTTTTATATTTATTACTTTTATTCTTCAATTTGAATATCATCGTTTCATTTTATAAACTAAACTTTGAAATTTAAATTGGTACTTAAAACCCTTAACTTTAAGTTAATTAATTATTCATATTATTATTATCATTATTGTTGTTCTTGTTTTGTTATTATTAATTGATTTTATTTTATTTGAATATTATCATTTTACTCTATAAACCAATTAATAAATAAAATAATCTTAAGACAATAAAAATATCAAATAACTATCCTTTTTACTATTTTTATTATTATTAATATTATTAACATTTTACTTTTTATAAAAGAAATATATATCTCATTTTCTATTAATATCCTACATAATATTATGTCATGAAATCAAGCTCCCATACCTTTGTCATAAATTATTTTCACAAAGTCATACTAGAACACCTAAAGCACTATTGATGAAAGATTAGTAAATATTTGATAGAGACATATTTACTAGCAAGAGTTGAAAAGTTGGAAGGTATGGGCAAAAGATGATAAATTATGTTATTTTAATATTTTACAACTAGTATAAATAGGGGTCTCTTCCACCCCATTTTCATTCATTCATTCACAAATCATCTTTCTTACTTCTTTACTTCTTTCCTTCTCTAATTTCTTCATATAGCAATATTAGTTTTAGTTATCGAAGTTCCCACGATATCGGTTCGTAACCTTTAGAGTATTTTGTGGTAAAAGTTCTTCTAAAGTTTCAAGGGAGTTTTATACGTCAAAGTTCTGCCCAAATCATTTTCATAAGTAATCGGTAAGCCGTTATAATGTCCATTTTATTTTAATTATATTATTTTAATTATGTTATTTATATAAAGGTTATTTTAAATTTTCTATGCAAATTCCGTTCAGACGTCGATATATTGAACTTATAAAGTCCAAAATAAATTTTACCATTTTAAGTCGTTATAATGCCCAAATTTTATTATAATTTAAATGTTATTAGAAATATACTCTTGACAATTTTCTAAAACAAACAAATTCAAAAGGAGGTATAATATAATTTATATTTGAATTTAATAATTATTTTGGAGGTTATTATGATATATTTAAATAAATAAATATTTCAAGTTATAACGGGATTATGTTCAATTAACCATAAATTATATTCTAATTATTTCATAAATTTCGTACAATCCAACGGTTATCGTAAATTAGGTTCTTGGCAAAGATCGAAGACAACACTTGTGGACTTTCAACAACACTCAACAAAAGGTGGGGGCAAGATTTCGTATACGATTGGGACGGTTAGCGTAAAATAACTTAATATATATGTGTGTAGTGGTGACCTAAGCCCTACTAGCGATAAATAATTAAGGAGAGCCTATTCTCAAATAATGATTTTCACAAATCACTAGGCGAGGTTACGCCGGCCTTAATTAATTATCATAGGAATAATCTTTGACAATTTGGTATTGTATTGTGCTTGCATTATTCGGTTAATTTTATAATTGTTTATTTTATTTATACTTGAATGATTGTGATTGATAGATTAAGGAAATAATCGGTTAATGAGAGAAAAACATTGCTAGATATTAAGTAATTGATCCCCATTAACATAAGGAAAGTTGGATACAATGAGTAGTTATATTTGGTTGGGTTCTGGCTAAGGAAAGACTTGGTCGACTATGCCGTTTACAGTCCACCTCTCTTACCTGGGAAGTTAACCATACAATTACCCATTATACAAACTGAACTTATTATGTAAGGACAAAGATCAAATATGGCAAGACATTGGATGGATTTGGTACTCAACCTAAGTATCTAGATAATAAGTATAACTTGAAAAGTTGATACGATAATTCCCCATTATTAACTTAATACTTATGGCTAAGAGTTGCCACAAGATGAGTGAGTGATCATATAGACTTGCATTAAGGAATGTGTAAGTCCACCGCCGTGCGGTATGGGACGCACGAGGTTGATCAGTCGCCTGCAATCCCGACGGGGATTATTATCTATGCATGCTAGGCAAGACAAGGTTCTTGGCCTGAATTCTCAGGGACGATCGACTTATAACACCTAGGCTCCATGTGAAGTTAGGTGGCGTAGCTCTTGGTAATTGGGAGTACGTTGGTGGCATGTGGTCTAGTGATATCTGATCTTGGTAAATGGGATAGATATCATTGACAGCGTTTAGTGGCCTGAGTCAGCATATAGTTCAGGGATGCATTAGAATAAATAAAGTATATGTAATTGTGGGTATAAGATACGCTTGTTTGTATAAATATGGTTTCCATATATATTATTATTTTACACATTCATTCCCACTTTTAAACTTGTACATGAATCTTAGCCCTGTGTCATTTTTGTTTTGCATTTTGGATTATTTTATGACGATCAGACGATGAGCTCGAATCTTGCGTACTTCCCGACAACTCAGAAGGAAAGGATATGAAGTGACGTGGAGATGTGTTACTATAACATCTAGATTGGGAGCTGTTAGTGTTTTGTCAAACGCTAATCACATCCCTACTACTACAGTCAGTATAAGTGTCAGTCTTGTTGGACTTAGGAGGTCCCTTTTGGTATGCTTTCTTTTTGGTTTCCTTTCTGTACTTTTATTTTATGTTTTATCTATGTGGCAAGGCCGCTAGTCTTAACGGTGTCAAACTCTGTAAAATATATTTGAAGCATATGTATGTGAAACAGTATGTTTTTAAATAATTAAGTATTGTCCTTTAAAAATTTCAAATTTTTCTGTATTTTTATAAGGTTTCATTAGAATTCCACTAATGGGACATAGGCTGTCTCATTTAATGGTATCAGAGCTGGTCGATTCAGCTCGGACCGTAAGTGTCTAGAATTATACTGACTGTATCAAGTTGGATTCCAAACTGGATGATAACTTTTCTTCTGTGCATTGAGTCTTCATCTTGAGAGCCTTCTAGTATAATGGTCTAGGAAACTTATTTAGCACACTTTATTTTTCCTCCCCAACGGTCACAAACCCAACGGTAACGTAACGGACACTTCACAAAATTCACTTTATAAATACTTCACACCCATCCATTATTTTCATATCAATTCCTAAATATTTATCTATACCTTTCAAATGGCTAAATCCTTTCTTTTATTCATCACTCTTCTTGTCATTATTTTGTTTGTTATTGGTATCATCAAGCATGAAGAATTAGGTAAAGATTTCGTAGCAATAATGATAATTATAGTTTTACCACTATTAGTCTTAGCTTGGTTTACAAGTAGAGGTTTTTGAATGAGACATGGTCACGATTTTTGTAATCGTTGTTATTAAATAAATTGATACATTTTTGTTTATACATTAAATGTTGATTATGTTTTCCTGAATTCTAGTTATATTTAAGATATTAATTCAACATTTTAGACACAATTATCCCTTGCCTGTGGGAGACTTGATAAAAATCCTTATCGATGAATCATTCATTGGGATATAAATATACATAATTGTTATGTTCTTTATGTCTTGTGAATGATTGAACCTAATAACTATTCCTTTTCAGGAAGTTATGGTTCAGAACGTCAGAGGTGCGAGGCGTGGTAGGAGTGCTGCTAGAGGCACTACTAGAGGTATACGTAGGAATGCGAGTGATGAAGTTACTCCTGAAGGAGCACCTACCATTCCCATTGGACGAGAAGATCATTCCCAAACTGGAACGAACTCTCAAGCTGACACTCGAGATGTTCGTGAACTTGCTGCAGCTGTGTTAGTTCAAACACAACAAAATGCTCAAATCCTGCAAATCACTCGAGATCATCAACTCTTTCAGCAACAACAAAGGGAAATGGTGCATGAGGATACAGGATTGAACTCGTTTCTGAAAGGAAAACCACCACAGTTTGGTGGTGACTTTAATCCGGAGGGTGCTGAGAAATGGTTGCAAGAAATGGAGAAGATATTTTCTTTCACTCACTGTAGAGAGAATAGAAGGGTTGGTTATGCAACATTCATGCTGACAGGCGATGCTGAAGCTTGGTGGAGAGGAAAGTATAGATTATTGGAAGAGGAAGGAAGAGAAATCAATTGGACCTTGTTCAAAGAAGAATTTTTGGGGAAGTATTTTCCAAAGTTATGTAGGAAAGAGAAGGAGAGAGAATTTCAGAATCTACGTCAAGGTGTGATGACGGTGGGAGAATATACTAGGAAGTTTGAATCCTTGCTAAAGTATTCTGAGTTTTACCGCTTGCATCCAAGGGAAGAATGGATGTGTGAAAAGTATCAAGATGGATTGAAATATGATATCCAGAGGGCAGTTTTACCTCTGCATATTATGCGCTTTGGTGAGCTAGTAGAAAGGTGTCTGGAGTTGGAAGGGATTGACAATAGGAAGAATCAATATGGATCAGGAGGATCAACCCAAAACAACAATCACAAGGGCCACTTTAACCGAGGCCACGGAGGAAGAATCCAACGAGGGGGTAGGCCATATCAAAGGCCTACACCTTATCATAACCAGGATTCTAGAAGGTTAATGTTCAAGTGTTACAGCTGTGGAGGGGCACATCTTAACAAAGATTGTCCAAATAGAAATATTGGAACTTGTTTTCGCTGTGGTCAGAAAGGCCACTTTCTCAAAGATTGTCCCCAAGGACAAAGTCAACCAACAGGCCAGAGGAGCGGCCTAATAAACAATAACAACATAGGGAGAGCAAGAAATGGAGGCCCAAGTGTTGGTCAGAGACCTCAGAATCAAAATAAGCCAACCACAGGAAGAGTATTTACAATTAGAGGAGCTGAGATCTCAAAGTCAGCTGGGTTAATTCAAGGTATGTGTTTAATTGGAGATAAGTTGGTATCAGTTTTATTCGATTCAGGAGCTACACATTCTTTTATATCTACCTCTTGTGCTGAATTTTTGGGATTCGAAATTGTTGATCACGATTATAAGTTGACTATCACAACTCCCTCGGGAGAAAGAATGGTAACTTATTCAGTCTGTGTAGACTGTCCAATAATCTTAGAAAATAGAAGATTCTTAGTAGATCTTGTGGTACTCCCGCTACAAGACCTAGATGTCATCTTAGGAATGGATTGGTTATCAGCCAACGATGTCAACTTGAGATGCAAGGAGAAAATTTTTACATTTGGAGAAGATAGTGGAGAAATCAGCAAAGCTGAAACCCTCACTCAAAGTTTTATGATGCTATTCTCCATGTCAGTAGGAGAAACCCCTAGTGTGGAAAATTTTCCCGTAGTCTGTGAATTCCCGGAAGTCTTTCCAGAAGAAGTTCCAGGTTTACCACCGGTTAGGGAAGTGGAATTTTCTATAGACTTGGTTCCAGGAACTGGACCAATTTCTATATCTCCTTATCGAATGTCACCCTCAGAGCTTGCGGAGTTAAAGAAACAATTAGACGAGATGTTAGAGAAAGAATTTATTAGACCAAGTGTATCGCCATGGGGAGCTCCAATCTTGTTTGTGAAGAAGAAGGATGGTTCTTCTAGACTTTGTGTGGATTACAGACAACTCAATAAAGCCACTGTGAAAAACAAGTATCCTTTGCCTAGAATCGACGACTTGATGGATCAGTTAAAAGGAGCATCAGTATTCTCAAAGATTGACTTGAAGTCTGGATATCATCAGATCAGGGTGAAGGAAGATGATATTCCAAAAACAGCTTTTAGATCCCGTTATGGACACTATGAGTACTTAGTTATGCCATTTGGTTTGACTAATGCTCCAGCAGTATTCATGGATTACATGAATAGGATCTTTAGGTCATACTTAGATCAATTTGTTGTAGTTTTCATTGATGACATTCTGATTTATTCCAAGAATGAGGTAGAGCACAGAGAACATTTGAGAATTGTGCTACAGATATTAAAGGACCTTCAATTGTACGCGAAATTCTCGAAATGTGAATTTTGGTTGAAGGAGGTACAATTTCTTGGTCATGTAATTAGTAAAGAAGGTATTGCAGTAGACCCAAGTAAAGTCGAAGCAATAACAAAGTGGGAGAGTCCAAAGAATGTTGGCGAGATTCGAAGTTTTCTTGGACTAGCTGGATATTATCGGAGGTTCATTGAAGGATTTTCAAAGATCGCTTTGCCCATGACTCAGTTAACGAGGAAAGGTAAAAACTTTGAATGGACTAAAGAGTGTGAAGAAAGTTTTCAGAAGCTAAAGGAAAGATTGACTTCATCACCAATACTCATCTTACCAGACCCATTAGGAAATTTTGATGTGTATTGTGATGCGTCATATCAAGGTCTTGGGTGTGTGTTGATGCAAGAAAGGAAAGTGATAGCTTATGCATCAAGACAATTGAAGGTGCATGAGAGGAACTACCCAACTCACGACCTAGAGTTAGCGGCAATTGTGTTTGCCTTAAAGATTTGGAGGCATTATCTTTATGGATCAAAGTTCACTGTGTTAAGTGATCACAAAAGCCTGAAGCATTTATTTGATCAGAAAGATTTAAACATGAGACAAAGGCGCTGGATGGAATTCTTGAAGGACTATGATTTTGAGTTGCAATATCATCCCGGAAAGGCCAATGTTGTAGCAGACGCTTTGAGTCGAAAGAAACTTCATGTATCTGCAATGATGTTGAAGGAAGAAGAGTTGATTGACAAATTCGTGGATTTAAACTTAGGAGTACATCACAATGAAGGAAGTATATTCATAGGCGCTATTGTCGTGTCTAATGAATTTCTGAAATGGATCAAAGATGAACAACAACTTGATGACCGTCTAGTGAGCATAAAGGAAAATATAAGAAATGGTCAAAATGGAGAGTTTAACATAAGGAGTGATGGAATCCTAAGGTTTAAAGAAAGGTTGTGTGTACCTCAAAATCAGGATATTCAAAAGTTGATTTTGGAAGAGGGCCACAAAAGTAAGTTGAGTTTTCATCCAGGAGCCACAAAGATGTATCAAGACTTGAAGAAAATGTTTTGGTGGGTTGGAATGAAGAGACATATAGCAGAATATGTTCAAAGTTGCTTGGTATGTCAGAAGGCAAAGATTGAACATCAGAAGCCAGCCGGATTGCTACAACCTTTAGATATTCCAGAGTGGAAGTGGGACGGAATAGCCATGGATTTTGTAACCGCTTTGCCTAAGACTCAGAAACAACATGATGCAATTTGGGTGATCATTGATAGGTTGACAAAGAGTGCACATTTCATTCCCATCAACCAGACGTTTAAATTAGAGAGACTAGCTCAGGTATATGTAAAGGAGATTGTTAGATTGCATGGAATACCTTCAAGTATAGTCAGTGATAGAGATCCCAGATTCACATCAAATTTTTGGCATCAGTTGCATTTAGAGTTAGGAACAAAACTGAGGTTAAGTTCAGCTTATCATCCCCAAACGGATGGCCAGTCTGAGAGGACGATTCAATCGTTAGAGGATTTGTTGAGAGCTTGTGCTCTTGAACACAAAGGAAGTTGGGACGAGTTCTTACCATTGATTGAGTTTACTTACAACAATAGTTTTCACTCAAGTATCGGCATGGCTCCATATGAAGCATTATACGGAAGAAAGTGTCGTACACCTTTATGTTGGTATGAGGTTGGAGAAAATAAAATATTGGGTTCAGAATTCGTGCAACAAACGACAGATCAGGTTAAACTTATTAGAGAAAAAATGAAGGCAGCACAGGACCGTCAAAAGAGTTATAATGATAAGAGGAGAAGACCTTTGGAGTTCGAGGCAGGAGATCACGTGTTCATTAGGGTAACTCCTAGGGCGGGAATTGCACGAGCAATCAAAACTAGGAAGTTAACACCAAGGTTTATCGGGCCTTTTCAAATTCTACGGCGGATTGGACCTGTAGCGTATCACATTGCTTTGCCGCCAAACTTGTCTAATCTTCATGATGTATTTCATGTATCACAACTGAGGAAGTATTATCCGGACCCTTCACATGTCATTGAGCCTGAAACTGTGGAACTTAGAGATAATTTGGAATATGAGGCTATACCTGTCAAGATCTTAGATCATCGTATTAAAGAACTTCGTGGAAAGCAAATACCATTGGTTAGAGTCGTGTGGGATGATGTAACTGGTGATTCTACTTGGGAAAGAGAAGAAGACATGCGTCAGAAGTATCCACATATGTTTTAGGTACGCTAAATTTCGAGGACGAAATTTCTTTTAAGGGGGGTGGTAATGTAACATCCTAATTTTTCCATACACTAAATAATATATCTAGTTAGATTTGAGATTTTAACAATGCTAGTTATTAAAAATTAAATGTTGAAACTAACACTTATAATAATTAATTTATTAATTAATTACTTTTTATATTTATTACTTTTATTCTTCAATTTGAATATCATCGTTTCATTTTATAAACTAAACTTTGAAATTTAAATTGGTACTTAAAACCCTTAACTTTAAGTTAATTAATTATTCATATTATTATTATCATTATTGTTGTTCTTGTTTTGTTATTATTAATTGATTTTATTTTATTTGAATATTATCATTTTACTCTATAAACCAATTAATAAATAAAATAATCTTAAGACAATAAAAATATCAAATAACTATCCTTTTTACTATTTTTATTATTATTAATATTATTAACATTTTACTTTTTATAAAAGAAATATATATCTCATTTTCTATTAATATCCTACATAATATTATGTCATGAAATCAAGCTCCCATACCTTTGTCATAAATTATTTTCACAAAGTCATACTAGAACACCTAAAGCACTATTGATGAAAGATTAGTAAATATTTGATAGAGACATATTTACTAGCAAGAGTTGAAAAGTTGGAAGGTATGGGCAAAAGATGATAAATTATGTTATTTTAATATTTTACAACTAGTATAAATAGGGGTCTCTTCCACCCCATTTTCATTCATTCATTCACAAATCATCTTTCTTACTTCTTTACTTCTTTCCTTCTCTAATTTCTTCATATAGCAATATTAGTTTTAGTTATCGAAGTTCCCACGATATCGGTTCGTAACCTTTAGAGTATTTTGTGGTAAAAGTTCTTCTAAAGTTTCAAGGGAGTTTTATACGTCAAAGTTCTGCCCAAATCATTTTCATAAGTAATCGGTAAGCCGTTATAATGTCCATTTTATTTTAATTATATTATTTTAATTATGTTATTTATATAAAGGTTATTTTAAATTTTCTATGCAAATTCCGTTCAGACGTCGATATATTGAACTTATAAAGTCCAAAATAAATTTTACCATTTTAAGTCGTTATAATGCCCAAATTTTATTATAATTTAAATGTTATTAGAAATATACTCTTGACAATTTTCTAAAACAAACAAATTCAAAAGGAGGTATAATATAATTTATATTTGAATTTAATAATTATTTTGGAGGTTATTATGATATATTTAAATAAATAAATATTTCAAGTTATAACGGGATTATGTTCAATTAACCATAAATTATATTCTAATTATTTCATAAATTTCGTACAATCCAACGGTTATCGTAAATTAGGTTCTTGGCAAAGATCGAAGACAACACTTGTGGACTTTCAACAACACTCAACAAAAGGTGGGGGCAAGATTTCGTATACGATTGGGACGGTTAGCGTAAAATAACTTAATATATATGTGTGTAGTGGTGACCTAAGCCCTACTAGCGATAAATAATTAAGGAGAGCCTATTCTCAAATAATGATTTTCACAAATCACTAGGCGAGGTTACGCCGGCCTTAATTAATTATCATAGGAATAATCTTTGACAATTTGGTATTGTATTGTGCTTGCATTATTCGGTTAATTTTATAATTGTTTATTTTATTTATACTTGAATGATTGTGATTGATAGATTAAGGAAATAATCGGTTAATGAGAGAAAAACATTGCTAGATATTAAGTAATTGATCCCCATTAACATAAGGAAAGTTGGATACAATGAGTAGTTATATTTGGTTGGGTTCTGGCTAAGGAAAGACTTGGTCGACTATGCCGTTTACAGTCCACCTCTCTTACCTGGGAAGTTAACCATACAATTACCCATTATACAAACTGAACTTATTATGTAAGGACAAAGATCAAATATGGCAAGACATTGGATGGATTTGGTACTCAACCTAAGTATCTAGATAATAAGTATAACTTGAAAAGTTGATACGATAATTCCCCATTATTAACTTAATACTTATGGCTAAGAGTTGCCACAAGATGAGTGAGTGATCATATAGACTTGCATTAAGGAATGTGTAAGTCCACCGCCGTGCGGTATGGGACGCACGAGGTTGATCAGTCGCCTGCAATCCCGACGGGGATTATTATCTATGCATGCTAGGCAAGACAAGGTTCTTGGCCTGAATTCTCAGGGACGATCGACTTATAACACCTAGGCTCCATGTGAAGTTAGGTGGCGTAGCTCTTGGTAATTGGGAGTACGTTGGTGGCATGTGGTCTAGTGATATCTGATCTTGGTAAATGGGATAGATATCATTGACAGCGTTTAGTGGCCTGAGTCAGCATATAGTTCAGGGATGCATTAGAATAAATAAAGTATATGTAATTGTGGGTATAAGATACGCTTGTTTGTATAAATATGGTTTCCATATATATTATTATTTTACACATTCATTCCCACTTTTAAACTTGTACATGAATCTTAGCCCTGTGTCATTTTTGTTTTGCATTTTGGATTATTTTATGACGATCAGACGATGAGCTCGAATCTTGCGTACTTCCCGACAACTCAGAAGGAAAGGATATGAAGTGACGTGGAGATGTGTTACTATAACATCTAGATTGGGAGCTGTTAGTGTTTTGTCAAACGCTAATCACATCCCTACTACTACAGTCAGTATAAGTGTCAGTCTTGTTGGACTTAGGAGGTCCCTTTTGGTATGCTTTCTTTTTGGTTTCCTTTCTGTACTTTTATTTTATGTTTTATCTATGTGGCAAGGCCGCTAGTCTTAACGGTGTCAAACTCTGTAAAATATATTTGAAGCATATGTATGTGAAACAGTATGTTTTTAAATAATTAAGTATTGTCCTTTAAAAATTTCAAATTTTTCTGTATTTTTATAAGGTTTCATTAGAATTCCACTAATGGGACATAGGCTGTCTCAAGAGGCGCGCTAAGCATGGTCAGAAGAACACAACTTGTTTCCTAGGAAGTGGGCAAAGCGCGATAGGAGCTCACTTATGGCGCTTTGAGTCTTTAGCTACTGGGTTTTTCATGAGCGCGCTGGTCGCAAGCTGAAAAGCTCGCTTAGCGCGCTATGTCGGCACGAAGACTTCGAAAATTGCTTTTTAGTCCTTCTTTCTTGCACCAATTGTTCCTATCATCAAAAATAGGCAAGAAGAACTGTTAAAGAACATCAAAATGCTCAATATTCACACTAATTACACTAAAATCGAAAATTAACATAAAGACACTTAAACTGCTAGATTCTAGACTAAACTATAAAGAAAACCAATTGAAAAGGCCATAAAATCAAGTTAAAGTATGCACAATTTGACCCTTAACAATTACAACTCCTTCAAATTTCAAAATATCTAGAGAGATCTGATGTCAGGACATGTGGTCTTACATCATATCTGCTTCAAAATAGCAACAATCTCATACATGTCCATTACTCCCCCTGTCACATATAACCAATATTTCCCCTTAAGGCGAAAAATCAAATCTTCTGAAGTCTAAACCTTAACTACCTAAGTTCACACATCCCTGTCAAGAGCAAAACCCAAATCACCTGGCAGACAACTATGAACTTTCCAAGTTCACACATTAGAAACACATACAATAGAAGCCACACATATTAGAAATATATAAAACAGAAGCCATACATATTACTCATAACATTAGAGTAAATTAGGGCAAAGATGTTTTGTTTCAAAGAAAAGCATGTCAAGATTAGATTTCGTTAATTCTTTTTAAACGTATCCGATTAATCAAGCGTGCGAACTTAGTTTCAATCAATAAAATTGTGTATCCTTGCGAATCCATTCATTTCTAAAGCGGGTCCATGAATATTATTGTTTTAATTGCTAGATGATTTCACTAAATTGCAACTGAAACAAAGAAACATAAAGATCGATACAAAGTGAATATTAACTTCAAAATCTACGTCTAGAGTTTGTTGGTTAATAGATGAAAAAATTAGATCAAGACTTGGAAATTCTATGTCAAGAGTGATTCAAACCATAAATACATCATTAAAAGCGAATATCTTCATCATCTATTGATCATAACCTTGTTCACATACAAAAGATCAAAAGAAATACATAAAAGCCGAATTAACTACCTCTAATCTCGACACAAAAGTGTTTTGCTACCCATCACCATGGTAGCTTCATCAACATGTAAGAAAAGAAGTTTTGCTAGCATTAAAGTCGAAGAATCGAGGATTGATGCTCCAAAGATTTAATTATAGCTTCTCCAAGAGTTTCTAAGGTTTTTGACCTAGAAAATCATTTTTCTCTTTCTCAAATCTTGAAAAGTGTGAGAAAGTACAAGTTGTCGAAAAAATCTTCCAAGTGAGATATTTACAGACAAGGCCACTTAGTGCAGTTAGTGGCACCGTGCTATGTGTCCTGAGAGGCGCGCTAAGCATGGTCAGAAGAACACAACTTGTTTCCCAGGAAGTGGGCAAAGCGCGATAGGAGCTCACTTATGGCGCTTTGAGTCTTTAGCTACTGGGTTTTTCATGAGCGCGCTGGTCGCAAGCTGAAAAGCTCGCTTAGCACGCTATGTCGGCACAAAGACTTCAAAAATTGCTTTTTAGTCCTTCTTTCTTGCACCAATTGTTCCTATCATCAAAAATAGCCAAGAAGAACTGTTAAAGAACATCAAAATGCTCAATATTCATAATAATTACACTAAAATCGAAAATTAACATAAAGACACTTAAACTGCTAGATTCTAGACTAAACTATAAAGAAAACCAATTGAAAAGGCCATAAAATCAAGTTAAAGTATGCACAATTTGACCCTTAACAATTACAACTCCTTCAAATTTCAAAAAATCTAGAGAGATTTGATGTCAGGACATGTGGTCTTACATCATATCTGCTTCAAAATAGCAACAATCTCATACATGTCCATTACTCCCCCTGTCACATATAACCAATATTTCCCCTTAAGGCGAAAAATCAAATCTTCTGAAGTCTAAACCTTAACTACCTAAGTTCACACATCCCTGTCAAGAGCAAAACCCAAATCACCTGGCAGACAACTATGAACTTTCCAAGTTCACACATTAGAAACACATACAATAGAAGCCACACATATTAGAAATATATAAAACAGAAGCCATACATATTACTCATAACATTAGAGTAAATTAGGGCAAAGATGTTTTGTTTCAAAGAAAAGCATGTCAAGATTAGATTTCGTTAATTCTTTTTAAACGTATCCGATTAATCAAGCGTGCGAACTTAGTTTCAATCAATAAAATTGTGTATCCTTGCGAATCCATTCATTTCTAAAGCGGGTCCATGAATATTATTGTTTTAATTGCTAGATGATTTCACTAAATTGCAACTGAAACAAAGAAACATAAAGATCGATACAAAGTGAATATTAACTTCAAAATCTACGTCTAGAGTTTGTTGGTTAATAGATGAAAAAATTAGATCAAGACTTGGAAATTCTATGTCAAGAGTGATTCAAACCATAAATACATCATTAAAAGCGAATATCTTCATCATCTATTGATCATAACCTTGTTCACATACAAAAGATCAAAAGAAATACATAAAAGCCGAATTAACTACCTCTAATCTCGACACAAAAGTGTTTTGCTACCCATCACCATGGTAGCTTCATCAACATGTAAGAAAAGAAGTTTTGCTAGCATTAAAGTCGAAGAATCGAGGATTGATGCTCCAAAGATTTAATTATAGCTTCTCCAAGAGTTTCTAAGGTTTTTGACCTAGAAAATCATTTTTCTCTTTCTCAAATCTTGAAAAGTGTGAGAAAGTACAAGTTGTCGAAAAAATCTTCCAAGTGAGATATTTACAGACAAGGCCACTTAGTGCAGTTAGTGGCACCGTGCTATGTGTCCTGAGAGGCGCGCTAAGCATGGTCAGAAGAACACAACTTGTTTCCCAGGAAGTGGGCAAAGCGCGATAGGAGCTCACTTATGGCGCTTTGAGTCTTTAGCTACTGGGTTTTTCATGAGCGCGCTGGTCGCAAGCTGAAAAGCTCGCTTAGCACGCTATGTCGGCACAAAGACTTCAAAAATTGCTTTTTAGTCCTTCTTTCTTGCACCAATTGTTCCTATCATCAAAAATAGCCAAGAAGAACTGTTAAAGAACATCAAAATGCTCAATATTCATAATAATTACACTAAAATCGAAAATTAACATAAAGACACTTAAACTGCTAGATTCTAGACTAAACTATAAAGAAAACCAATTGAAAAGGCCATAAAATCAAGTTAAAGTATGCACAATTTGACCCTTAACAATTACAACTCCTTCAAATTTCAAAAAATCTAGAGAGATCTGATGTCAGGACATGTGGTCTTACATCATATCTGCTTCAAAATAGCAACAATCTCATACATGTCCATTACTCCCTCTCTCACATTTAACCAATCTTCCCCTTAAGGCGAAAAATCAAATCTTCTGAAGTCTAAACCTTAACTACCTAAGTTCACACATCCCTGTCAAGAGCAAAACCCAAATCACCTGGCAGACAACTATGAACTTTCCAAGTTCACACATTAGAAACACATACAATAGAATCCACACATATTAGAAATATATAAAACAGAAGCCATACATATTACTCATAACATTAGAGTAAATTAGGGCAAAGATGTTTTGTTTCAAAGAAAAGCATGTCAAGATTAGATTTCGTTAATTCTTTTTAAACGTATCCGATTAATCAAGCGTGCGAACTTAGTTTCAATCAATAAAATTGTGTATCCTTGCGAATACATTCATTTCTAAAGCGGGTCCATGAATATTATTGTTTTAATTGCTAGATGATTTCACTAAATTGCAACTGAAACAAAGAAACATAAAGATCGATACAAAGTGAATATTAACTTCAAAATCTACGTCTAGAGTTTGTTGGTTAATAGATGAAAAAATTAGATCAAGACTTGGAAATTCTATGTCAAGAGTGATTCAAACCATAAATACATCATTAAAAGCGAATATCTTCATCATCTATTGATCATAACCTTGTTCACATACAAAAGATCAAAAGAAATACATAAAAGCCGAATTAACTACCTCTAATCTCGACACAAAAGTGTTTTGCTACCCATCACCATGGTAGCTTCATCAACATGTAAGAAAAGAAGTTTTGCTAGCATTAAAGTCGAAGAATCGAGGATTGATGCTCCAAAGATTTAATTATAGCTTCTCCAAGAGTTTCTAAGGTTTTTGACCTAGAAAATCATTTTTCTCTTTCTCAAATCTTGAAAAGTGTGAGAAAGTACAAGTTGTCGAAAAAATCTTCCAAGTGAGATATTTACAGACAAGGCCACTTAGTGCAGTTAGTGGCACCGTGCTATGTGTCCTGAGAGGCGCGCTAAGCATGGTCAGAAGAACACAACTTGTTTCCCAGGAAGTGGGCAAAGCGCGATAGGAGCTCACTTATGGCGCTTTGAGTCTTTAGCTACTGGGTTTTTCATGAGCGCGCTGGTCGCAAGCTGAAAAGCTCGCTTAGCACGCTATGTCGGCACAAAGACTTCAAAAATTGCTTTTTAGTCCTTCTTTCTTGCACCAATTGTTCCTATCATCAAAAATAGCCAAGAAGAACTGTTAAAGAACATCAAAATGCTCAATATTCATAATAATTACACTAAAATCGAAAATTAACATAAAGACACTTAAACTGCTAGATTCTAGACTAAACTATAAAGAAAACCAATTGAAAAGGCCATAAAATCAAGTTAAAGTATGCACAATTTGACCCTTAACAATTACAACTCCTTCAAATTTCAAAAAATCTAGAGAGATCTGATGTCAGGACATGTGGTCTTACATCATATCTGCTTCAAAATAGCAACAATCTCATACATGTCCATTACTCCCTCTCTCACATTTAACCAATCTTCCCCTTAAGGCGAAAAATCAAATCTTCTGAAGTCTAAACCTTAACTACCTAAGTTCACACATCCCTGTCAAGAGCAAAACCCAAATCACCTGGCAGACAACTATGAACTTTCCAAGTTCACACATTAGAAACACATACAATAGAAGCCACACATATTAGAAATATATAAAACAGAAGCCATACATATTACTCATAACATTAGAGTAAATTAGGGCAAAGATGTTTTGTTTCAAAGAAAAGCATGTCAAGATTAGATTTCGTTAATTCTTTTTAAACGTATCCGATTAATCAAGCGTGCGAACTTAGTTTCAATCAATAAAATTGTGTATCCTTGCGAATACATTCATTTCTAAAGCGGGTCCATGAATATTATTGTTTTAATTGCTAGATGATTTCACTAAATTGCAACTGAAACAAAGAAACATAAAGATCGATACAAAGTGAATATTAACTTCAAAATCTACGTCTAGAGTTTGTTGGTTAATAGATGAAAAAATTAGATCATGACTTGGAAATTCTATGTCAAGAGTGATTCAAACCATAAATACATCATTAAAAGCGAATATCTTCATCATCTATTGATCATAACCTTGTTCACATACAAAAGATCAAAAGAAATACATAAAAGCCGAATTAACTACCTCTAATCTCGACACAAAAGTGTTTTGCTACCCATCACCATGGTAGCTTCATCAACATGTAAGAAAAGAAGTTTTGCTAGCATTAAAGTCGAAGAATCGAGGATTGATGCTCCAAAGATTTAATTATAGCTTCTCCAAGAGTTTCTAAGGTTTTTGACCTAGAAAATCATTTTTCTCTTTCTCAAATCTTGAAAAGTGTGAGAAAGTACAAGTTGTCGAAAAAATCTTCCAAGTGAGATATTTACAGACAAGGCCACTTAGTGCAGTTAGTGGCACCGTGCTATGTGTCCTGAGAGGCGCGCTAAGCATGGTCAGAAGAACACAACTTGTTTCCTAGGAAGTGGGCAAAGCGCGATAGGATCTCATTTATGGTGCTTTGAGTCTTTAGCTACTGGGTTTTTCATGAGCGCGCTGGTCGCAAGCTGAAAAGCTCGCTTATCGCGCTATGTCGGCACGAAGACTTCGAAAATTGCTTTTTAGTCCTTCTTTCTTGCACCAATTGTTCCTATCATCAAAAATAGGCAAGAAGAACTGTTAAAGAACATCAAAATGCTCAATATTCACACTAATTACACTAAAATCGAAAATTAACATAAAGACACTTAAACTGCTAGATTCTAGACTAAACTATAAAGAAAACCAATTGAAAAGGCCATAAAATCAAGTTAAAGTATGCACAATTTGACCCTTAACAATTACAACTCCTTCAAATTTCAAAAAATCTAGAGAGATTTGATGTCAGGACATGTGGTCTTACATCATATCTGCTTCAAAATAGCAACAATCTCATACATGTCCATTACTCCCCCTGTCACATATAACCAATATTTCCCCTTAAGGCGAAAAATCAAATCTTCTGAAGTCTAAACCTTAACTACCTAAGTTCACACATCCCTGTCAAGAGCAAAACCCAAATCACCTGGCAGACAACTATGAACTTTCCAAGTTCACACATTAGAAACACATACAATAGAAGCCACACATATTAGAAATATATAAAACAGAAGCCATACATATTACTCATAACATTAGAGTAAATTAGGGCAAAGATGTTTTGTTTCAAAGAAAAGCATGTCAAGATTAGATTTCGTTAATTCTTTTTAAACGTATCCGATTAATCAAGCGTGCGAACTTAGTTTCAATCAATAAAATTGTGTATCCTTGCGAATCCATTCATTTCTAAAGCGGGTCCATGAATATTATTGTTTTAATTGCTAGATGATTTCACTAAATTGCAACTGAAACAAAGAAACATAAAGATCGATACAAAGTGAATATTAACTTCAAAATCTACGTCTAGAGTTTGTTGGTTAATAGATGAAAAAATTAGATCAAGACTTGGAAATTCTATGTCAAGAGTGATTCAAACCATAAATACATCATTAAAAGCGAATATCTTCATCATCTATTGATCATAACCTTGTTCACATACAAAAGATCAAAAGAAATACATAAAAGCCGAATTAACTACCTCTAATCTCGACACAAAAGTGTTTTGCTACCCATCACCATGGTAGCTTCATCAACATGTAAGAAAAGAAGTTTTGCTAGCATTAAAGTCGAAGAATCGAGGATTGATGCTCCAAAGATTTAATTATAGCTTCTCCAAGAGTTTCTAAGGTTTTTGACCTAGAAAATCATTTTTCTCTTTCTCAAATCTTGAAAAGTGTGAGAAAGTACAAGTTGTCGAAAAAATCTTCCAAGTGAGATATTTACAGACAAGGCCACTTAGTGCAGTTAGTGGCACCGTGCTATGTGTCCTGAGAGGCGCGCTAAGCATGGTCAGAAGAACACAACTTGTTTCCCAGGAAGTGGGCAAAGCGCGATAGGAGCTCACTTATGGCGCTTTGAGTCTTTAGCTACTGGGTTTTTCATGAGCGCGCTGGTCGCAAGCTGAAAAGCTCGCTTAGCACGCTATGTCGGCACAAAGACTTCAAAAATTGCTTTTTAGTCCTTCTTTCTTGCACCAATTGTTCCTATCATCAAAAATAGCCAAGAAGAACTGTTAAAGAACATCAAAATGCTCAATATTCATAATAATTACACTAAAATCGAAAATTAACATAAAGACACTTAAACTGCTAGATTCTAGACTAAACTATAAAGAAAACCAATTGAAAAGGCCATAAAATCAAGTTAAAGTATGCACAATTTGACCCTTAACAATTACAACTCCTTCAAATTTCAAAAAATCTAGAGAGATCTGATGTCAGGACATGTGGTCTTACATCATACCTGCTTCAAAATAGCAACAATCTCATACATGTCCATTACTCCCTCTCTCACATTTAACCAATCTTCCCCTTAAGGCGAAAAATCAAATCTTCTGAAGTCTAAACCTTAACTACCTAAGTTCACACATCCCTGTCAAGAGCAAAACCCAAATCACCTGGCAGACAACTATGAACTTTCCAAGTTCACACATTAGAAACACATACAATAGAAGCCACACATATTAGAAATATATAAAACAGAAGCCATACATATTACTCATAACATTAGAGTAAATTAGGGCAAAGATGTTTTGTTTCAAAGAAAAGCATGTCAAGATTAGATTTCGTTAATTCTTTTTAAACGTATCCGATTAATCAAGCGTGCGAACTTAGTTTCAATCAATAAAATTGTGTATCCTTGCGAATACATTCATTTCTAAAGCGGGTCCATGAATATTATTGTTTTAATTGCTAGATGATTTCACTAAATTGCAACTGAAACAAAGAAACATAAAGATCGATACAAAGTGAATATTAACTTCAAAATCTACGTCTAGAGTTTGTTGGTTAATAGATGAAAAAATTAGATCATGACTTGGAAATTCTATGTCAAGAGTGATTCAAACCATAAATACATCATTAAAAGCGAATATCTTCATCATCTATTGATCATAACCTTGTTCACATACAAAAGATCAAAAGAAATACATAAAAGCCGAATTAACTACCTCTAATCTCGACACAAAAGTGTTTTGCTACCCATCACCATGGTAGCTTCATCAACATGTAAGAAAAGAAGTTTTGCTAGCATTAAAGTCGAAGAATCGAGGATTGATGCTCCAAAGATTTAATTATAGCTTCTCCAAGAGTTTCTAAGGTTTTTGACCTAGAAAATCATTTTTCTCTTTCTCAAATCTTGAAAAGTGTGAGAAAGTACAAGTTGTCGAAAAAATCTTCCAAGTGAGATATTTACAGACAAGGCCACTTAGTGCAGTTAGTGGCACCGTGCTATGTGTCCTGAGAGGCGCGCTAAGCATGGTCAGAAGAACACAACTTGTTTCCTAGGAAGTGGGCAAAGCGCGATAGGATCTCATTTATGGTGCTTTGAGTCTTTAGCTACTGGGTTTTTCATGAGCGCGCTGGTCGCAAGCTGAAAAGCTCGCTTATCGCGCTATGTCGGCACGAAGACTTCGAAAATTGCTTTTTAGTCCTTCTTTCTTGCACCAATTGTTCCTATCATCAAAAATAGGCAAGAAGAACTGTTAAAGAACATCAAAATGCTCAATATTCACACTAATTACACTAAAATCGAAAATTAACATAAAGACACTTAAACTGCTAGATTCTAGACTAAACTATAAAGAAAACCAATTGAAAAGGCCATAAAATCAAGTTAAAGTATGCACAATTTGACCCTTAACAATTACAACTCCTTCAAATTTCAAAAAATCTAGAGAGATTTGATGTCAGGACATGTGGTCTTACATCATATCTGCTTCAAAATAGCAACAATCTCATACATGTCCATTACTCCCCCTGTCACATATAACCAATATTTCCCCTTAAGGCGAAAAATCAAATCTTCTGAAGTCTAAACCTTAACTACCTAAGTTCACACATCCCTGTCAAGAGCAAAACCCAAATCACCTGGCAGACAACTATGAACTTTCCAAGTTCACACATTAGAAACACATACAATAGAAGCCACACATATTAGAAATATATAAAACAGAAGCCATACATATTACTCATAACATTAGAGTAAATTAGGGCAAAGATGTTTTGTTTCAAAGAAAAGCATGTCAAGATTAGATTTCGTTAATTCTTTTTAAACGTATCCGATTAATCAAGCGTGCAAACTTAGTTTCAATCAATAAAATTGTGTATCCTTGCGAATCCATTCATTTCTAAAGCGGGTCCATGAATATTATTGTTTTAATTGCTAGATGATTTCACTAAATTGCAACTGAAACAAAGAAACATAAAGATCGATACAAAGTGAATATTAACTTCAAAATCTACGTCTAGAGTTTGTTGGTTAATAGATGAAAAAATTAGATCAAGACTTGGAAATTCTATGTCAAGAGTGATTCAAACCATAAATACATCATTAAAAGCGAATATCTTCATCATCTATTGATCATAACCTTGTTCACATACAAAAGATCAAAAGAAATACATAAAAGCCGAATTAACTACCTCTAATCTCGACACAAAAGTGTTTTGCTACCCATCACCATGGTAGCTTCATCAACATGTAAGAAAAGAAGTTTTGCTAGCATTAAAGTCGAAGAATCGAGGATTGATGCTCCAAAGATTTAATTATAGCTTCTCCAAGAGTTTCTAAGGTTTTTGACCTAGAAAATCATTTTTCTCTTTCTCAAATCTTGAAAAGTGTGAGAAAGTACAAGTTGTCGAAAAAATCTTCCAAGTGAGATATTTACAGACAAGGCCACTTAGTGCAGTTAGTGGCACCGTGCTATGTGTCCTGAGAGGCGCGCTAAGCATGGTCAGAAGAACACAACTTGTTTCCCAGGAAGTGGGCAAAGCGCGATAGGAGCTCACTTATGGCGCTTTGAGTCTTTAGCTACTGGGTTTTTCATGAGCGCGCTGGTCGCAAGCTGAAAAGCTCGCTTAGCACGCTATGTCGGCACAAAGACTTCAAAAATTGCTTTTTAGTCCTTCTTTCTTGCACCAATTGTTCCTATCATCAAAAATAGCCAAGAAGAACTGTTAAAGAACATCAAAATGCTCAATATTCATAATAATTACACTAAAATCGAAAATTAACATAAAGACACTTAAACTGCTAGATTCTAGACTAAACTATAAAGAAAACCAATTGAAAAGGCCATAAAATCAAGTTAAAGTATGCACAATTTGACCCTTAACAATTACAACTCCTTCAAATTTCAAAAAATCTAGAGAGATCTGATGTCAGGACATGTGGTCTTACATCATATCTGCTTCAAAATAGCAACAATCTCATACATGTCCATTACTCCCTCTCTCACATTTAACCAATCTTCCCCTTAAGGCGAAAAATCAAATCTTCTGAAGTCTAAACCTTAACTACCTAAGTTCACACATCCCTGTCAAGAGCAAAACCCAAATCACCTGGCAGACAACTATGAACTTTCCAAGTTCACACATTAGAAACACATACAATAGAAGCCACACATATTAGAAATATATAAAACAGAAGCCATACATATTACTCATAACATTAGAGTAAATTAGGGCAAAGATGTTTTGTTTCAAAGAAAAGCATGTCAAGATTAGATTTCGTTAATTCTTTTTAAACGTATTCGATTAATCAAGCGTGCGAACTTAGTTTCAATCAATAAAATTGTGTATCCTTGCGAATACATTCATTTCTAAAGCGGGTCCATGAATATTATTGTTTTAATTGCTAGATGATTTCACTAAATTGCAACTGAAACAAAGAAACATAAAGATCGATACAAAGTGAATATTAACTTCAAAATCTACGTCTAGAGTTTGTTGGTTAATAGATGAAAAAATTAGATCAAGACTTGGAAATTCTATGTCAAGAGTGATTCAAACCATAAATACATCATTAAAAGCGAATATCTTCATCATCTATTGATCATAACCTTGTTCACATACAAAAGATCAAAAGAAATACATAAAAGCCGAATTAACTACCTCTAATCTCGACACAAAAGTGTTTTGCTACCCATCACCATGGTAGCTTCATCAACATGTAAGAAAAGAAGTTTTGCTAGCATTAAAGTCGAAGAATCGAGGATTGATGCTCCAAAGATTTAATTATAGCTTCTCCAAGAGTTTCTATGGTTTTTGTTCTAGAAAATCATTTTTCTCTTTCTCAAATCTTGAAAAGTGTGAGAAAGTACAAGTTGTCGAAAAAATCTTCCAAGTGAGATATTTACAGACAAGGCCACTTAGTGCAGTTAGTGGCACCGTGCTATGTGTCCTGAGAGGCGCGCTAAGCATGGTCAGAAGAACACAACTTGTTTCCCAGGAAGTGGGCAAAGCGCGATAGGAGCTCACTTATGGCGCTTTGAGCCTTTAGCTACTGGGTTTTTCATGAGCGCGTCGGTCGCAAGCTGAAAAGCTCGCTTAGCATGCTATGTCGGCACGAAGACTTCAAAAATTGCTTTTTAGTCCTTCTTTCTTGCACCAATTGTTCCTATCATTAAAAATAGGCAAGAAGAACTGTTAAAGAACATCAAAATGCTCAATATTCACAATAATTACACTAAAATCGAAAATTAACATAAAGACACTTAAACTGCTAGATTCTAGACTAAACTATAAAGAAAACCAATTGAAAAGGTCATAAAATCAAGTTAAAGTATGCACAATTTGACCCTTAACAATTACAACTCCTTCAAATTTCAAAAAATCTAGTGAGATCTGATGTCAGGACATGTGGTCTTACATCACATCTGCTTCAAAATAGCAACAATCTCATACATGTCCATTACTCCCCCTGTCACATATAACCAATATTTCCCCTTAAGGAGAAAAATCAAATCTTCTGAAGTCTAAACCTTAACTACCTAAGTTCACACATCCCTATAAAGAGGAAAACCCAAATCACCTGGAAGACAACTATGAACTTTCCAAGTTCACACATTAGAAACACATACAATAGAAGCCACACATATTAGAAATATATAAAACAGAAGCCATACATATTACTCATAACATTAGAGTTAATTAGGGCAAAGATGTTTTGTTTCAAAGAAAAGCATGTCAAGATTAGATTTTGTTAATTCTTTTTAAACGTATCCAATTAATCAAGCGTGCGAACTTAGTTTCAATCAATAAAATTGTGTGTCCTTGCGAATCCGTTCGTTTCTAAAGAAGGTCCGTGAATGTTATTGTTTTAATTGCTAGATGATTTCACTAAATTGCAACTGAAACAAACAAACATAAAGATCGATACAAAGTGAATATTAACTTCCAAATCTACGTCTAGAGTTTGTTGGTTAATAGAGAAAACATTAGATCAAGACTTGGAAAATTTATGTCAAGAGTGATTCAAACCATAAATACATCATTAAAAGCGAATATCTTCATCATCTATTGATCATAACCTTGTTCACATACAAAAGATCAAAAGAAATACATAAAAGCCGAATTAACTACCTCTAATCTCGACACAAAATTGTTTTGCTACCCATCACCATGGTAGCTTCATCAACATGTAAGAAAAGAAGTTTTGCTAGCATTAAAGTCGAAGAATCGAGGATTGATGCTCCAAAGATTTAATTATAGCTTCTCCAAGAGTTTCTAAGGTTTTTGACCTAGAAAATCATTTTTCTCTTTCTGAAATCATGAAAAGTGTGAGAAAGTACAAGTTGTCGAAAAATTTTTCCAAGTGAGATATTTAAAGACAAGGCCACTTAGTGCAGTTAGTGGCACCGCGCTATGTGTCCGGAGAGGCGCGCTAAGCATGGTCAGAAGAACACAACTTATTTCCCCTGAAGTGGGCTAAGCGCGATAGGAGCTCACTTATGGCGCTTTGAGCCTTTAGCTACTGGGTTTTTCATGAGCGCGCTGGTCGCAAGCTGAAAAGCTCGCTTAGCGCGCTATGTCGGCACGAAGACTTCAAAAATTGCTTTTCATTCCTTCTTTCTTGCACCAATTGTTCCTATCATCAAAAATAGGCAAGAAGAACTGTTAAAGAACATCAAAATGCTTAATATTCACAATAATTCAACTAAAATCGAAAATTAGCATAAAGACACTTAAACTACTAGATTTTAGACTAAACTGTAAAGAAAACCAATTGAAAAGGCCATAAAATCAAGTTAAAGTATGCACAATTTGACCCTTAACAATTACAACTCCTTCTAATTTCAAAAAATCTAGAGAGATCTGATGTCAAGACATGTGGTCTTACATCACATCTGCTTCAAAATAGCAACAATCTCATACATGTCCATTACTCCCCCTGTCACATATAACCAATATTTCCCCTTAAGGAGAAAAATCAAATCTTCTGAAGTCTAAACCTTAACTACCTAAGTTCACACATCCCTATAAAGAGGAAAACCCAAATCACCTGGCAGACAACTATGAACTTTCCAAGTTCACACATTAGAAACACATACAATAGAAGCCACACATATTAGAAATATATAAAACAGAAGCCATACATATTACTCATAACATTAGAGTTAATTAGGGCAAAGATGTTTTGTTTCAAAGAAAAGCATGTCAAGATTAGATTTTGTTAATTCTTTTTAAACGTATCCAATTAATCAAGCGTGCGAACTTAGTTTCAATCAATAAAATTGTGTGTCCTTGCGAATCCGTTCGTTTCTAAAGAAGGTCCGTGAATGTTATTGTTTTAATTGCTAGATGATTTCACTAAATTGCAACTGAAACAAACAAACATAAAGATCGATACAAAGTGAATATTAACTTCCAAATCTACGTATAGAGTTTGTTGGTTAATAGAGAAAACATTAGATCAAGACTTGGAAAATCTATGTCAAGAGTGATTCAAACCATAAATACATCATTAAAAGCGAATATCTTCATCATCTATTGATCATAACCTTGTTCACATACAAAAGATCAAAAGAAATACATAAAACCCGAATTAACTACGTCTAATCTCGACACAAATGTATTTTGCTACCCATCACCATGGTAGCTTGATCAACATGTAAGAAAAGAAGCTTTGCTAGCATTAAAGTCGAATAATCGAGGATTGATGCTCCAAAGATTTAATTATATCTTCTCCAAGAGTTTATAAGGTTTTTGACCTAGAAAATCATTTTTCTCTTTCGCAAATCCTAAAAAGTGTGAGAAAATACAAGTTGTCGAAAATATCTTCCAAGTGAGATATTTACAGACAAGGCCACTTAGTGCAGTAAGTGGAACTGCGCTATGTGCCCTGAGAGGCACGCAAAGCATGGTCAGAAGAACACAACTTATTACCAACGAAGTGCGCTTAGCGCGATAGGAGCTCACTTATGGCGTTTGGAGCCTTTAGCTACTGGATTTTTCAAGAGCACGCTGGTCTCAAGCTGAAAAGCTCGCTTAGCGCGCTATGCTGGCACGAAAACTTCAAAACTTGCTTTTCCATCCTTATTTCTTGCACCAATTGTTCCTATCATCAAAAATAGGCTAAAAGAACTGTTAAAGAACATCAAAATGCTCAATATTCACAATATTTACACTAAAATCGAAAATATACATAAAGACACTTAAACTACTAGATTTTAGACTAAACTGTAAAGAAAACCAATTGAAATGGCCATAAAATCAAGTTAAAGTATGCACAATTTGGCCCTTAACAATTACAACTCCTTCAAATTTCAAAAAATCTAGAGAGACATGATGTCAGGACATGTGGTCTTACATCACATCTGCTTCAAAATAGCAACAATCTCATACATGTCCATTACTCCCTCTTCTGAAGTCTAAACCTCGACTACCTAAGTTCACACATCCCTGTCAAGAGGAAAACCAAATCATCTGGAAAAACACTATGAACTTTCCAAGTTCACACATTAAAAACACATACAATAGACGCCACACATATTAAAAAAACATATAAAACAAAAGCCATACATATTAATCATAACATTAGAGTAAATTAGGGCAAAGATGTTTTGTTTCAAAGAAACGCATGTCAAGATTGGATTTTGTTAAGCCTTTTTAAACGTATCCGATTAATCAAGCCTGCGAACTTAGTTTCAATCAATAAAATTGTGTATCCTTGCGAATCCGTTCATTTCTAAAGTGGGTCCGTGAATATTATTGTTTTAATTGCTAGATGATTTCACTAAATATTAACTTCCAAATCTACGTCTAGAGTTAGTTAGTTAAGAGAAGAAAAAATTAGATAAAGACTTGGAAAATCTATGTCAAGAGTGATTCAAACCATAAATACATCATTTGAAGCGAACATTTTCATCATCTACTGATCATAACCTTGTTCACATACAAAAGATCAATAGAAATACATAAAAGCAGAATTAACTACCTCTAATCTCGACACAATAGTGTTTTGCTACCCATCACCATGGTAGCTTAATCAAAATGTAAGAAAAGAAGCTTAGCTAGCATTAAAGTCGAAGAATCGAGGATTGATGCTCCAAAGATTTAATTATAGCTTCTCGAAGAGTTTCTAAGGTTTTTGACCTAAAAACTCATTGTTCTCTTTCTCAAATGCTAAAAAGTGTGAGAAAGTACAAGTTGTTGAAAATATCTTCCAAGTGAGATATTTACCGACAAGGCCAGTTAGTGTAGTAAGTGGCACCGCGGTAAGTGCCCTTAGAGGCGCACTAAGCATGGTTAGAAGAACATAACTTATTTCCGAGGAAGTGCGCTAAGCGCGATAGGAGCTCACTTATGGCATTTTGAGCCTTTAGCTACTGGATTTTTCATGAGAACGCTGGTCTCAAGCTGAAAAGCTCGCTTAGCGCGCTATGCCGGAACTAAAACTTCAAAACTTGCTTTTCAGTCCTTCTTTCTTGCACCAATTGTTCCTATCATCAAAAATAGGCAAGAAGATTTGTTAAAGAACATCAAAATGCTCAATATTCACACTAATTCCACTAAAATCGAAAATTAACATAAAGACACTTAAACTACTAGATTTTTGACTAAACTGTAAAGAAAACCAATTGAAAGGGCCATAAAATCAAGTTAAAGTATGCAGAATTTGACCCTTAACAATTACAACTCCTTCAAATTTCAAAAAATCTAGAGAGATCTGATATCAGCACATGTGGTCTTACATCACATCTGCTTCAAAATAGCAACAATCTCATACATGTCCATTACTCCCCCTGTAACATATAACCAATATTTCCCCTAAAGGCGAAAAACCAAATCTTCTGAAGTCTAAACCTCAACTACCTAAGTTCACACATCCCTGTAAAGAGGAAAACCAAATCACCTGGAAAAACACTATGAACTTTCCAAGTTCACACATTAAAAACACATACAATAGACGCCACACATATTAAAAAAACATATAAAACAAAAGCCATACATATTAATCATAACATTAGAGTAAATTAGGGCAAAGATGTTTTGTTTCAAAGAAACGCATGTCAAGATTGGATTTCGTTAAGCCTTTTTAAACGTATCCGATTAATCAAGCCTGCGAACTTAGTTTCAATCAATAAAATTGTGTATCCTTGCGAATCCGTTCATTTATAAAGTGGGTCCGTGAATATTATTGTTTTAATTGCTAGATGATTTCACTAAATATAAACTGAAACAAAAAACATGAAGATCAATACGATGCGAATATTAACTTCCAAATCTACGTCTAGAGTTAGTTGGTTAAGAGAAGAAAAAATTAGATAAAGACTTAGAAAATCTATGTCAAGAGTGATTCAAACAATAAATACATCATTTGAAGCGAACATTTTCATCATCTACTGATCATAACCTTGTTCACATACAAAAGATCAAAAGAAATACATAAAAGCAGAATTAACTACCTCTAATCTCGACACAATAGTGTTTTGCTACCCATCACCATGGTAGCTTGATCAACATGTAAGAAAAGAAGCTTAGCTAGCATTAAAGTCGAAGAATCGAGGATTGATAATCCAAAGATTTAATTATAGCTTCTCCAAGAGTTTCTAAGGTTTTTGACCTAAAAACTCATTTTTCTCTTTCTCAAATGCTAAAAAGTGTGAGAAAGTACAAGTGGTTGAAAATATCCTCCAAGTGAGATATTTACCGACAAGGCCACTTAGTGCAGTAAGTGGCACCGCGGTAAGTGCCCTTAGAGGCGCACTAAGCATGGTCAGAAGAACATAACTTATTTCCGAGGAAGTGCGCTAAGCGCGATAGGAGCTTACTTATGGTGTTTTGAGCCTTTAGCTACTGGATTTTTCATGAGAACGATGGTCTCAAGCTGAAAAGCTCGCTTAGCGCGCTATGCCGGAACTAAAACTTCAAAACTTGCTTTTCAGTCCTTCTTTCATGCACCAATTGTTCCTATCATCAAAAATATGCAAGAAGAACTGTTAAAGAACATCAAAATGCTCAATATTCACAATATTTACACTAAAATCTAAAATTAACAAAAAGACACTTAAACTACTAGATTTTAGACTAAACTGTAAAGAAAACCAATTGAAAGGGCCATAAAATCAAGTTAAAGTATGCACAATTTGGCCCTTAACAATTACAACTCCTTCAAATTTCAAAAAATCTATTGAGATCTGATGTCAGGACATGCGGTCTTACATCACATCTGATTCAAAATAGCAACAATCTCATACATGTCCATTACTCCCTCTGTAACATATAACCAATATTTCCCCTAAAGGCGAAAAACCAAATCTTCAGAAGTCTAAACCTCAACTACCTAGGTTCACACATCCCTGTAAAGACGAAAACCCAAATCACCTAAAAAAACACTATGAACTTTCAAAGTTCACACATTAAAAACACATACAATAGACACCACACATATTAGAAACATATAAAACAGAAGCCATACATATCACTCATAACATTAGAGAAAATTCGGGAAAAGATGTTTTGTTTCAAAGAAACGCTTGTCAAGATTGGATTTCGTTGATCCTTTTTAAACGTATCCGATTAATCAAGCATGCGAACTTAGTTTCAATCAATAAATTGCGTATCCTTGCGAATCCGTTCATTTCTAAAGCGGGTCCGTGAATATTATTGTTTTAATTGCTAGACGATTTCACTAAATAGCATTGGAAACAAACAAACATGAAGATCGATACAAAGCGAATATTAACTTCCAAATCTACGTCTAGAACTTGTTGGTTAATCGAAGAAAAAATTAGATCAAGACTTGGAAAATCTATGTCAAGAGTGATTTAAACCATAAATACATCATTAAAAGCGAATATCTTCATCATCTATTGATCATAACCTTGTTCACATACAAAATTTGAAAAGAAATACATAAAAGCAGAATTAATTACCTCTAATCTCGACACAAAAGTGTTTTGCTACCCATCACCATGGTAGCTTGATCAACATGTATGAAAAGAAGCTTTGCTAGCATTAAAGTCGAAGAATCGAGGATTGATGCTCCAAAGATTTAATTATAGCTTCTCCAAGATTTTCTAAGGTTTTTGAACTATAAAATCATTTTTCTCTTTGTCAAATGCTGAAAAGTGTGAGAAAGTAAAAGTTGTTGAAAATATCTTCCAAATGAGATATTTACAGACAAGGCCATTTAGTGCAGTAAGTGGCACCGTGCTAAGTGCCCTGAGAGGCGCGCTAAGCATGGTCAGAAGAACACAACGTATTTCCCAGGAAGTGCGCTAAGTGCGATAGGAGATCACTTATGGCATTTTGAGCCTTTAGCTACTGCATTTTTCATGAGCGCTTGTCACAAGCTGAAAAGCTCGCTTAGCGCGCTATGTCGGCACTAAAACATCAAAATTTGCTTTTCAGTCCTTCTTTCTTGCACCAATTTTTCCTACCATCAAAAATAGGCAAGAAGAACTGTTAAAGAACATCAAAATGCTCAATATTCACAATATTTACACTAAAATAAAAAATTAACATAAAGACACTTAAACTACTAGATTTTAGACTAAACTGTAAAGAAACCCAAATGAAAAGGCCATAAAATCAAGTTAAAGTATGCACGATTTGGCCCTTAACAATTACAACTACTTCAAATTTCAAAAAATATAGAGAGATCTTATGTCAGGACATGTGCTCTTACATCACATCTGCTTCAAAATAGTGACAATCTCATACATGTCCATTACTCCCCCTGTAACATATAACCCATATTTCCCCTAAAGGCGAAAAACCAAATCTTCAGAAGTCTAAACGTCAACTACCTAAGTTCACACATCCCTGTCAAGAGTAAAACCCAAATCACCTCGAAAAACACTATGAAATTTCCAAGTTCATAGATTAAAAACACATACAATAGACGCCACACATATTAGAAACATATAAAACAGAAGTCATACATATTACTTATAACATTAGAGTAAATTAAGGCAAAGATGTTTTGTTTCAAAGAAACGCATGTCAAGATTGAATTTCGTTAATCCTTTTTAAATGTATCCGATTAATCAAGCATGCGAACTTAGTTTCAATCAATAAAATTATGTATCCTTGCGAATCCGTTCATTTCTAAAGCGGTTCCGTGAATATTATTGTTTTAATTGCTAGACGATTTCACTAAATAGCAACTGAAACAAACAAACATGAAGATGTATACATAGCGAATATTAACTTCCAAATCTACGTCTAGAGTTTGTTGGGTAATAGAAGAAAAAATTAGATCAAGACTTGGAAAATCTATGTCAAGAGTGATTCAAACCATAAATACATCATTAAAAGTGAATATCTTCGTCATCTACTGATCATAACCTTGTTCACAAACAAAAGATCAAAAGAAATACATAAAAGAAAAATTAACTACCTCTAAACTTGACACAATAGTGTTTTGCTACCCATCACCATGGTAGCTTGATCCATATGTAAGAAAAGAAGCTTTGCTAGCATTAAAGTCGAAGAATCGAGGATTGATGCTCTAAAGATTTAATTATAGCTTCTCCAAGAGTTTCTAAGGTTGTTGACCTAGAAAATCATTTTTCTCTTTCTCAAATGCTAAAATTTGTGAGAAAGTACAAGTTATTGAAAATATCTTCCAAGTGATATATTTACAGACAAGGCCACTTAGTGCAGTAAGTGGCACCGCGCTAAGTGCCCTTAGAGGCGCGCTAAGCATGGTCAGAAGAACACAACTTATTTCCCAGGAAGTGGGCTATGCGCGATAGGAGCTCACTTATGGTGTTTTGAGCCTTTAGCTACTGGATTTTTTATGAGCGCGCTGGTCTCAAGCTGAAAAGCTCGCCTAGCGAGCTATGCCGACACGAAAACATCAAAACTTGCTTTTCAGTCCTTCTTTCTTGCACCAATTGTTCCTATCATCAAAAATAGAAAATTACAGAAAGACACTTAAACTACTAGATTTTAGACTAAACTGTATAGAAAACCAATTGAAAGGGCCATAAAATCAAGTTAAAGTATGCACAATTTGGCCCTCAACAATTACAACTCCTTCAAATTTCAAAAAATCTAGAGAGATCTGATGTCAGGACATGTGGTCTTACATCACATCTGCTTCAAAATAGCAACAATCTCATACATGTCCATTACTCCCTCTGTAACATATAACCAATATTTCCCCTAAAGGCGAAAACCCAACACTTCAGAAGTCTAAACCTCAGCTACCTAAGTTCACACATCCCTATCAAGAGGAAAACCCAAATCACCTGGAAAACAACTGTGAACTTTCCAAGTTCACACATTAAAAACACATACAATAGACGCCACACATATTAGAAACATATAAAACAGAAGCCATACATATCACTCATAACATTAGAGTAAATTAGGGCAAACATGTTTTCTTTCAAAGAAACGCATGTCAAGATTGGATTTCGTCAATCCTTTTTAAACGTATCCGATTAATCAAGCATGCGAACTTAGTTTCAATCAATAAAATTGTGTATCCTTGCGAATCCGTTCATTTCTAAAGTGGGTCCATAAATATTATTTTTTTAATTGCTAGACGATTTCACTAATTAGCAACTGAAACAAACAAACATGAAGATCGATACAAAGCGAATATTAACTTCCAAATCTACATCTAGAGTTTTTTGGTTAATAGAAGAAAAAATTAGATCAAGACTTGGAAAATCTATGTCAAGGGTGATTCAAACCATAAATACATCATTAAAAGCGAATATCTTCATCATCTATGGATCACAACCTTGTTCACATACAAAAGATCAAAAGAAATACATAGAAGCAGAATTAACTACCTCTAAACTTGACACAAAAGTGTTTTGCTACCCATCACCATTGTAGCTTGATCAACATGTAAGAAAAGAAGCTTTGCTAGCATTAAAGGCGAAGAATCGAGGATGGATGCTCTTAAGATTTAATTATAGCTTCTCCAAGAGTTTCTAAGGTGTTTGACCAAGAAAATCATTTTTCTATTTCTCCAATGCTAAAAAGTGTGAGAAAGTACAAGTTGTTGAGAATATCTTCCAAGTGATATATTTACAGACAAGGCCACTTAGTGCAGTAAGTTGCACCGCGCTAAGTGCCCTTAGAAGCGCGCTAAGCCTGGTCAGAAGAACACAACTTATTTCCCAGGAAGTGGTCTAAGCGCGATAGGAGCTCACTTATGGCGTTTTGAGCCTTTAGCTACTGGATTTTTTATGAGCGTACTGGTGTCAAGCTGAAAAGCTCGCCTAGCGAGCTATGCCGGCACGGAAACATCAAAACTTGCTTTTCTGTCCTTCTTTCTTGCACCAATTGTACTTATCATCAAAAATACGGAAGAAGAACTGTTAAAGAACATCAAAATGCTCAATATTCTCAATATTTACACTAAAATTGAAAATTACATAAAGACACTTAAACTACTATATTTTAGACTAAACTATAAAGAAAACCAATTGAAAGGGCCATAAAATCAAGTTAAAGTATGCACAATTTGGCCCTTAAATACAACTCCTTCAAATTTCAAAAAATCTATAGAGAACTGATGTCAGGACATGTGGTCTTACAGCACATCTGCTTCAAAATAGCAACAATCTCATACATGTCCATTACTCCCCCTGTCACATATAACCAATATTTCCCCTAAAGGCGAAAACCCAAATTTTCTGAAGTCTAAACCTCAACTACCTAAGTTCACACATCCCTACCAAGAGGAAAACCCAAATCACCTGGCAGACAATTGTGAACTTTCCAAGTTCACACATTAAAAACACATACAATAGACGCCACACATATTAGAAACATATAAGACAGAAGCCATACATATCACTCATAACATTAGAGTAAATTAGGGCAAAGATGTTTTGTTTCAAAGAAACGCATGTCAAGATTGCATATCGTTAATCCTTTTTAAACGTATCCAATTAATCAAGCATGCGAACTTAGTTTCAATCAATAAAATTGTGTATCCTTGCGGATCCCTTCATTTCTAAAGCGGGTCTGTGAATACTATTGTTTTAATTGCTAGACGATTTCACTAAATAGCAACTGAAACAAACAAACATGAAGATCGATACAAAGAGAATATTAACTTCCAAATCTACGTCTAGAGTTTGTTGGTTAATAGAAGAAAAAATTAGATCAAGACTTGAAAAATCTTTTTTAAGAGTGATTCAAACCATAAATACATCATTAAAAGCGAACATTTTCATCATCTACTGATCATAACCTTGTTCACATACAAAAGATCAAAAGAAATACATAAAAGCATAATTAACTACCTCTAATCTTGACACAATAGTGTTTTGCTACCCATCACCATGGTAGCTTGATCAACATGTAAGTAAAGAAGCTTAGCTAGCATTAAAGTCGAAGAATTGAGGATTGATGCTCCAAAGATTTAATTATAGCTTCTCCAAGAGTTTCTAAGGTTTTTGACCTAGAAAAACATTTTTCTCTTTCTCAAATCCTGAAAAGTGTGAGAAAGTACAAGTGATATATTTACAGACAAGGCCACTTAGTGCAGTAAGTGGCACTTCGCTAAGTGCCCTAAGAGGCGCGCTATGTATGGTCAGAAGAACACAACTTATTTCCGAGGAAGTGCGCTAAGCGTGATAGGAGCTCACTTATGGCGTTTTGAGCCTTTAGCTACTGGATTTTTCATGAGCGCGCTGGTCTCAAGCTGAAAAGCTCTCTTAGCGCGCTATTCCGGCACAGACACATCAAAACTTGCTTTTCAGTCCTTCTTTCTTGCACCAATTGTTCCTATCATCAAATATAGGCAAGAAGAACTATTAAAGAACATCAAAATGCTCAATATTCACAATATTTACAATAAAATAGAAAATTAAAATAAAGACACTTGAACTACCAGATTTTAGACTAAACTGTAAAGAAAACCAATTGAAAGGGCCATAAAATCAAGTTAAAGTCTGCACAATTTGGCCCTTAACAAATACAACTCCTTCAAATTTCAAAAAATCTAGAGAGATCTGATGTCAGGACAAGTGGTTTAACATCACATCTGCTTCAAAATAGCAACAATCTCATACATGTCCATTACTCCCCCTGTCACATATAACCAATATTTCCCCTAAAGGCGAAAAACCAAACTTTCTGAAGTCTAAACCTCAACTACCTAAGTTCACACAGCCCTGTCAAGAGGAAAACCCAAATCACCTGGCAGAACACTATGAACTTTCCAAGTTCATACATTGGAAACACATACAATAGAAGCCACACATATTAGAAACATATAAAACAGAAGCCATAAATATTACTCATTACATTAGATTAAATTAGGCCAACGATGTTTTGTTTCAAGGAAAAGCATGTCAAGACTAGATTTCGTTAATCCTTTTTAAACGTATCCAATTAATCAAGCATGCGAACTTAGTTTCAATCAATAAAATTGTGTATCCTTGCGGATCCGTTAATATTATTGTTTTAATTGCTATATGATTTCACTGAATAGCAACTGAAACAAACAAACATAAAGATCGATACAAAGCGAATATTAACTTCCAAATCTATGTCTAGATTTTGTTGTTTAATAGATGAAAAAATTAGATCAAGACTTGGAAAATCTAGGTCAAGAGTGATTTAAACCATAAATACATATTTAAAAGCGAATATCTTAATCATCTATTGATCATAACCTTGTTCACATACAAAAGATCAAAAGAAATACATAAAAGCAGAATTAACTACCTCTAATCTTGACACAAGAGTGTTTTGCTACCCATCACCATGGTAGCCTGATCAACATGTAAGAAAAGAAGCTTTGCTAGCATTAAAGTCGAAAAATCGAGGATTGATGCTCCAAAGATATAATTATAGCTTCTCCAAGAGTTTCTAAGGTTTTTGACCTAGAAATTATTTTTCTCTTTCTCAAATCCTGAAAAGTGTGAGAAATTACAAGTTGTTGAAAATATCTTCCAAGTGATATATTTACGGACAAGGCGACATAGTGCAGTAAGTGGCACCGCGCTAAGTGCCCTGAGAGGCGCGCTAAGCATGGTCAGAAGAACACAACTTATTTCCCAAGAAGTGCGCTAAGCGCGGTAGGTGCTCACTTATGGCATTTTGTGCCTTTAGCTACTAGATTTTTCATGAGCGCGCTGGTCTCAAGCTGAAAAGCTTGCTTAGCGCGCTATGCCGACACAGAAACATCAGAACTTGATTTTCAGTCCTTCTTTCTCGCCCCAATTGTTCCTATCATCAAAAATAGGCAAGAAGAACTGTTAAAGAACATCAAAATGCTCAATATTCACAATATTTATACTAAAATCGAAAATTAACATAAAGAGGCTTAAACTACTAGATTTTAGACTAATCTGTAAAGAAAACCGATTGAAAGGGCCATAAAATCAAGTTAAAGTATGCACAATTTGGCCCTTAACAATTACAACTCCTTCAAATTTCAAAAAATCTAGAGAGAGCTGATGTCAAGAAATGTGGTGTAACATCACATCTGCTTCAAAATAGCAACAATCTCATACATGTCCATTACTCCCCCTGTCACATATAACCAATATTTCCCCTAAAGGAGAAAACCCAAATCTTCTGAAGTCTAAACCTCAACTACCTAAGTTCACACATACATATCAAGAGGAAAACCCAAATCACGTGGCAGAACACTAGGAACTTTCAAAGCTCACACATTGGAAACACATACAATAGAAGCCACACATATTAGAAACATATAAAACAGAAGGCATAAATATTACTCATAACATTCGAGTAAATTAGGGCAACGATGTTTGGTTTCAAAGAAAAGCATGTCTAGATTAGATTTCGTTAATCCTTTTTAAACGTATCCGATTAATCAAGCATGCGAACTTAGTTTCAATCAATAAAGTTGTGTATCCTTGCGGATCCCTTCATTTCTAAAGCGGGTCCGTGAATACTATTGTTTTAATTGCTATATGATTTCACTAAATAGCAATTGAAACAAACAAACATAAAGATCGATACAAAGCGAATATTAACTTCCAAATCTACGTCTAGATTTGTTGTTTAATAGATTAAAAAATTAGATCAAGACTTGGAAAATCTATGTCAAAAGTTATTTAAACCATAAATACATAATTAAAAGCGAATATCTTCATCATCTATTGATCATAACCTTGTTCACATACAAAAGATCAAAAGAAAGACATAAAAGCAGAGTTAACTACCTCTAATCTTGACACAAGAGTGTTTTGCTACCCATCACCATGGTAGCCTGATCAACTTGTAAGAAAAGAAGCTTTGCTAGCATTAAAGTCGAAGAATCGAGGATTGATGCTCCAAAGATTTAATTATAGCTTCTCCAAGAGTTTCTAAGGTTTTTGACTCAGAAAATCATTTTTCTCTTTCTCAAATACTGAAAAGTGTGAGAAAGTACAAGTTGTTGAAAGTATCTTCCAAGTGATATATTTTCGGACAAGGCGACTTAGTGCAGTAAGTGGCACTGTGCTAAGTGCCCTGAGAGGCGCGCTAAGCATGGTCAGAAGAACACAACTTATTTCCCAGGAAGTGCGCTAAGCGCGATAGGAGCTCACTTATTGCGTTTTGAGCCTTTAGCTACTGTATTTTTCATGAGCGCGCTGGTCTCAAGCTGAAAAGCTCGCTTAGCGCGCTATGCCGGCACAGACACATCAAAACTTGCTTTTCAGTCCTTCTTTCTCGCCCCAATTGTTCCTATCATCAAAAATAGGCAAGAAGAACTGTTAAAGAACATCAAAATGCTCAATATTCACAATATTTAGACTAAAATCGAAAATTAATATAAAGAGGCTTAAACTACTAGATTTTAGACTAATCTGTAAAGAAAACCGATTGAAAGGGCCATAAAATCAAGTTAAAGTATGCACAATTTGGCCCTTAACAAATACAACTCCTTCAAATTTCAAAAAATCTAGAGAGAGCTGATGTTAAGACATGTGGTGTAACATCACATCTGCTTCAAAATAACAACAATCTCATACATGTCAATTACTCCCCCTGTCACATATAACCAATATTTCCCCTAAAGGCGAAAACCCAAATCTTCTGAAGTCTAAACCTCAACTACCTAAGTTCACACATCCCTGTAAAGAGGAAAACCCAAATCACCTGGAAGAACACTATGAACTTTCCAAGTTCACACATTGGAAACACGTACAATAGAAGCCACACATATTAGAAACATATAAAATAGAAGGCATAAATATTACTCATAACATTAGAGTAAATTAGGGCAACGATGTTTTGTTTCAAAAAAAAGCATGTCAAGATTAGATTTCGTTAATCCTTTTTAAACATATCCGATTAATCAAGCATGCGAACTTAGTTTCAATCAATAAAATTGTGTATCCTTGTGGATCCCTTCATTTCTAAAGCGGGTCCGTGAATACTATTGTGTTAATTGCTATATGATTTCACTAAATAGGAACTGAAACAAACAATTATAAAGAACGATACAAAGCGAATATTAATTTCCAAATCTACGTCTAGATTTTGTTGTTTAATAGATTAAAAAATTAGATCAAGACTTGGAAAATCTATGTCAAGAGTGATTTAAACCATAAATACATAATTAAAAGCGAATATCTTCATCATCTATTGATCATAACCTTGTTCACATACAAAAGATCAAAAGAAATACATAAAAGCAGAGTTAACTACCTCTAATCTTAACACAAGAGTGTTTTTCTACCCATCACCATGGTAGCCTGATCAACTTGTAAGAAAAGAAGCTTTGCTAGCATTAAAGTCGAATAATTGAGGATTGATGCTCCAAAGATTTAATTATAGCTTCTCCAAGAGTTTCCAAGGTTTTTGACTCAGAAAATCATTTTTCTCTTTCTCAAATCCTGAAAAGTGTGAGAAAGTACAAGTTGTTGAAAGTATCTTCCAAGTGATATATTTTCGGACAAGGCGACTTAGTGCAGTAAGTGGCACTGCGCTAAGTGCCCTGAGAGGCGTGCTAAGCATGGTCAGAAGAACACAACTTATTTCCCAGGAAGTGTGCTAAGCGTGATAGGAGCTCACTTATGGCGTTTTGAGCCTTTAGCTACTAGATTTTTCATGAGCACGCTGGTCTCAAGCTGAAAAGCTCGCTTAGCGCGCTATGCCGGCACAGACACATCAAAACATGCTTTTCAGTCCTTCTTTCTCGACCCAATTGTTCCTATCATCAAAAATAGGCATAAAAGAACTGTTAAAGAACATCAAAATGCTCAGTATTCACAATATTTACACTAAAATAAAAAATTAACATAAAGAGGCTTAAACTACTAGATTTTAGACTAATCTGTAAAGAAAACCAATTGAAAGGGCCATAAAATCAAGTTAAAGTATGCACAATTTGGCCCTTAACAATTACAACTCCTTCAAATTTCAAAAAATCTAGAGAGAGCTGATGTCAAGACATGTGGTGTAACATCACATCTGCTTCAAAATAGCAACAATCTCATACATGTCCATTACTCCCCCTGTCACATATAACCAATATTTCCCCTAAAGGCGAAAACCAAAATCTTCTGAAGTCTAAACCTCAACTACCTAAGTTCACACATCCCTGTCAAGAGGAAAACCCAAATCACCTGGCAGAACACTATGAACTTTCCAAGTTCACACATTGGTAACACATACAATAGAAGCCACACATATTAGAAACATATAAAACAGAAGGCATAAATATTACTCATAACATTAGAGTAAATTAGGGCAACGATGTTTTGTTTCAAAGAAAAGCATGTCAAGATTAGATTTCGTTAATCCTTTTTAAATGTATCCGATTAATCAATCATGCGAACTTAGTTTCAATCAATAAAATTGTGTATCCTTGCGAATCCCTTCATTTTTAAAGCGGGTCTGTGAATACTATTGTTTTAATTGCTATATGATTTCACTGAATACCAACTGAAACAAACAAACATAAAGATTGATACAAAGCGAATATTAACTTCCAAATCTATGTCTAGATTAGTTGTTTAATAGATGAAAAAATTAGATCAGGACTTGGAAAATCTATGTCAACAGTGATTTAAACCATAAATACATAATTAAAAGCGAATATCTTCATCATCTATTGATCATAACCTTGTTCACATACAAAAGATCGAAAGAAATACATAAAGGCATAATTAACTACCTCTAATCTTGACACAAGAGTGTTTTGCTACCCATCACCATGGTAGCCTGATCAACATGTAAGAAAAGAAGCTTTGCTAGCATTAAAGTCGAAGAATCGAGGATTGATGCTCCAAAGATTTAATTATAGCTTCTCCAAGAGTTCTAAGGTTTTTGACCCAGAAAATCATTTTTCTCTTTCTCAAATCCTGAAAAGTGTGAGAAAGTACAAGTTGTTGAAAATATCTTCCAAGTGATATATTTTCGGACAAGGCGACTTAGTGCAGTAAGTGGCACTGCGCTAAGTGCCCTGAGAGGCGCGCTAAGCATGGTCAGAAGAACACAACTTATTTCCCAGGAAGTGCGCTAAGCGCGATAGGAGCTCACTTATGGCGTTTTGAGCCTTTAGCTCATGGATTTTTCATGAGCGCGCTGGTCTCAAGCTGAAAAGCTCGCTTAGCGCGCTATGCCGGCACAGACACATCAAAACTTGCTTTCTAGTCCGTCTTTCTCGCCCTAATTGTCCCTATCATCAAAAATAGGCAAGAAGAACTGTTAAAGAACATCAAAATGCTCAATATTCACAATATTTACACTAAAATCAAAAATTAACATAAAGAGGCTTAAACTACTAGATTTTAGACTAATCTGTAAAGAAAACCAATTGAAAGGGCCATAAAACCAAGTTAAAGTATGCACAATTTGGCCCTTAACAATTACAACTCCTTCAAATTTCAAAAAATCTAGAGAGAGCTGATGTCAAGACATGTTGTGTAACATCACATCTGCTTCAAAATAGCAACAATCTCATATATGTCCATTACTCCCTCTGTCACATATAACAAATATTTCCCCTAAAGGCGAAAACCAAAATCTTCTGAAGTCTAAACCTCAACTACCTAAGTTCACACATCCCTGTCAAGAGGAAAACCCAAATCACCTGGCAGAACACTATGAACTTTCCAAGTTCACACATTGGTAACACATACAATAGAAGCCACACATATTAGAAACATATAAAACAGAAGGCATAAATATTACTCATAACATTAGAGTAAATTAGGGCAACGATGTTTTGTTTCAAAGAAAAGCATGTCAAGATTAGATTTCGTTAATCCTTTTTAAACGTATCCGAATAATCAAGCATGCGAACTTAGTTTCAATCAATAAAATTGTGTATACTTGCGGATCCCTTCATTTCTAAAGCGGGTCCGTGAATACTATTGTTTTCATTGCTATATGATTTCACTGAATAGCAACTGAAACAAACAAACATAAAGATCGATACAAAGCGAATATTAACTTCCAAATCTACGTCTAGATTTTGTTGTTTAATAGATGAAAAAATTAGATAAAGACTTGGAATATCTATGTCAAGAGTGATTTAAACCATAAATACATAATTAAAAGCGAATATCTTCATCATCTATTGATCATAACCTTGTTCACATACAAAAGATCAAAAGAAATACATAAAAGCATAATTAACTACCTCTAATCTTGACACAAGAGTGTTTTGCTACCCATCACCATGGTAGCCTGATCAACATGTAAGAAAAGTAGCTTTGCTAGCATTAAAGTCGAAGAATCGAGAATTGATGCTCCAAAGATTTAATTATAGCTTCTCCAAGAGTTTCTAAAGTTTTTGACCCAGAAAATCATTTTTCTCTTTCTCAAATCCTGAAAAGTGTGAGAAAGTACAAGTTGTTGAAAATATCTTCCAAGTGATATATTTTCAGACAAGGCGACTTAGTGCAATAAGCGGCACTGCGCTAAGTGCCCTGAGAGGCGCGCTAAGCATGGTCAGAAGAACACAACGTATTTCCCAGGAAGTGTGCTAAGCGCGATAGGAGCTCACGTTTGGCGTTTTGAGCCTTTAGCTACTGGATTTTTCATGAGCGCGCTGGTCTCAAGCTGAAAAGCTCGCTTAGCGCGCTATGCCGGCACAGACACATCAAAACTTGCTTTTGAGTCCTTCTTTCTCGCCCCAATTGTTCCTATCATCAAAAATAGGCAAGAAGAACTGTTAAAGAACATCAAAATGCTCAATATTCACAATATTTACACTAAAATCGAAAATTAACATAAAGAGGCTTAAACTACTAGATTTTAGACTAATCTGTAAAGAAAACCGATTGAAAGGGCCATAAAATCAAGTTAAAGTATGCACAATTTGGCCCTTAGCAATTACAACTCCTTCAAATTTCAAAAAATATAGAGAGAGCTGATGTCAAGAAATGTGGTGTAACATCACATCTGCTTCAAAATAGAAACAATCTCATACATGTCCATTACCCCCCCTATCACATATAACAAATATTTCCCCTTAAGGCGAAAACCAAAATCTTCTGAAGTCTAAACCTCAACTACCTAAGTTCACACATACCTATCAAGAGGAAAACCCAAATCACCTGGCAGAACACTATGAACTTCCCAAGCTCACACATTGGAAACACATACAATAGAAGCCACACATATTAGAAACATATAAAACAGAAGGCATAAATATTACTCATAACATTAGAGTAAATTAGGGCAACGATGTTTTGTTTCAAAGAAAAGCATGTCAAGATTAGATTTCGTTAATCCTTTTTAAACGTATCCGAATAATCAAGCATGCGAACTTAGTTTCAATCAATAAAATTGTGTATACTTGCGGATCCCTTCATTTCTAAAGCGGGTCCGTGAATACTATTGTTTTCATTGCTATATGATTTCACTGAATAGCAACTGAAACAAACAAACATAAAGATCGATACAAAGCGAATATTAACTTCCAAATCTACGTCTAGATTTTGTTGTTTAATAGATGAAAAAATTAGATAAAGACTTGGAATATCTATGTCAAGAGTGATTTAAACCATAAATACATAATTAAAAGCGAATATCTTCATCATCTATTGATCATAACCTTGTTCACATACAAAAGATCAAAAGAAATACATAAAAGCAGAATTAACTACCTCTAATCTTGACACAAGAGTGTTTTGCTACCCATCACCATGGTAGCCTGATCAACATGTAAGAAAAGTAGCTTTGCTAGCATTAAAGTCGAAGAATCGAGAATTGATGCTCCAAAGATTTAATTATAGCTTCTCCAAGAGTTTCTAAAGTTTTTGACCCAGAAAATCATTTTTCTCTTTCTCAAATCCTGAAAAGTGTGAGAAAGTACAAGTTGTTGAAAATATCTTCCAAGTGATATATTTTCAGACAAGGCGACTTAGTGCAGTAAGCGGCACTGCGCTAAGTGCCCTGAGAGGCGCGCTAAGCATGGTCAGAAGAACACAACGTATTTCCCAGGAAGTGTGCTAAGCGCGATAGGAGCTCACGTTTGGCGTTTTGAGCCTTTAGCTACTGGATTTTTCATGAGCACGCTGGTCTCAAGCTGAAAAGCTCGCTTAGCGCGCTATGCCGGCACAGACACATCAAAACTTGCTTTTGAGTCCTTCTTTCTCGCCCCAATTGTTCCTATCATCAAAAATAGGCAAGAAGAACTGTTAAAGAACATCAAAATGCTCAATATTCACAATATTTACACTAAAATCGAAAATTAACATAAAGAGGCTTAAACTACTAGATTTTAGACTAATCTGTAAAGAAAACCGATTGAAAGGGCCATAAAATCAAGTTAAAGTATGCACAATTTGGCCCTTAGCAATTACAACTCCTTCAAATTTCAAAAAATATAGAGAGAGCTGATGTCAAGAAATGTGGTGTAACATCACATCTGCTTCAAAATAGAAACAATCTCATACATGTCCATTACCCCCCCTATCACATATAACAAATATTTCCCCTAAAGGCGAAAACCAAAATCTTCTGAAGTCTAAACCTCAACTACCTAAGTTCACACATACCTATCAAGAGGAAAACCCAAATCACCTGGCAGAACACTATGAACTTCCCAAGCTCACACATTGGAAACACATACAATAGAAGCCACACATATTAGAAACATATAAAACAGAAGGCATAAATATTACTCATAACATTAGAGTAAATTAGGGCAACGATGTTTTGTTGCAAAGAAAAGCATGTCAAGATTAGATTTCGTTAATCCTTTTTAAACGTATCCGATTAATCAAGCATGCGAACTTAGTTTCAATCAATAAAATTGTGTATCCTTGCGGATCCCTTCATTTCTAAAGCGGGTCCGTGAATACTATTGTTTTAATTGCTATATGATTTCACTAAATAGCAACTGAAACAAACAAACATAAAGATCGATACAAAGCGAATATTAACTTCTAAATCTACGTCTAGCTTTTGTTGTTTAATAGATGAAAAAATTAGATCAAGACTTGGAAAATCTATGTCAAGAGTGATTTAAACCATAAATTCATAATTAAAAGCGAATATCTTCATCATCTATTGATCATAACCTTGTTCACATACAAAAGATCAAAAGAAATACATAAAAGCAGAATTAACTACCTCTAATCTTGACACAAGAGTGTTTTGCTACCCATCACCATGGTAGCCTGATCAACTTGTAAGAAAAGAAGCTTTGCTAGCATTAAAGTCGAAGAATCGAGGATTGATGCTCCAAAGATTTAATTATAGCTTCTCCAAGAGTTTCTAAGGTTTTTGACTCAGAAAATCATTTTTCTCTTTCTTAAATCCTGAAAAGTCTGAGAAAGTACAAGTTGTTGAAAGTATCTTCCAAGTGATATATTTTCGGACAAGGCGACTTAGTGCAGTAAGTGGCACTGCGCTAAGTGCCCTGAGAGGCGCGCTAAGCATGGTCAGAAGAACACAACTTATTTCCCAAGATGTGTGCTAAGCGCGATAAGAGCTCACTTATGGCGTTTTGAGCCTTTAGCTACTGGATATTTCATGAGCGCGCTGGTCTCAAGCTGAAAAGCTCGCTTAGCGCGCTATGCCGGCACAGACACATCAAAACATGCTTTTCAGTCCTTCCTTCTCGCCCCAATTGTTCCTATCATCAAAAATAGGCATAAAAGAACTGTTAAAGAACATCAAAATACTCACTATTCACAATATTTACACTAAAATCGAAAATTAACATAAATAGGCTTAAACTACTAGATTTTAGACTAATCTATAAAGAAAACCAATTGAAAGGGCCATAAAATCAAGTTAAAGTATGCACAATTTGGCCCTTGACAATTACAACTCCTTCAAATTTCAAAAAATCTAGAGAGAGCTGATGTCAAGACATGTGGTGTAACATCATATCTGCTTCAAAATAGCAACAATCTCATACGTGTCCATTACTCCCCGTGTCACATATAACCAATATTTCACCTAAAGGCGAAAACCCAACTCTTCTGAAGTCTAAACCTAAACTACCTAAGTTCACACATCCCTGTCAAGAGGAAAACCCAAATCACCTGGCAGAACACTATGAACTTTCCAAGCTCACACATTGGAAACACATACAATAGAAGCCACACATATTAGAAACATATAAAACAGAAGGCATAAATATTACTCATAACATTAGAGTAAATTAGGGCAACGATGTTTTGTTTCAAAGAAAAGCATGTCAAGATTAGATTTCGTTAATCCTTTTTAAACGTATCCGATTAATCAAGCATGCGAACTTAGTTTCAATCAATAAAATTATGTATCCTTGCGGATCCCTTCATTTCTAAAGCGGGTCCGTGAATACTATTGTTTTAATTGCTATATGATTTCACTAAATAGCAACTGAAACAAACAAACATAAAGATCGATACAAAGCGAATATTAACTTCCAAATCTACGTCTAGCTTTTGTTGTTTAATAGATGAAAAAATTATATCAAGACTTGGAAAATCTATGTCAAGAGTGATTTAAACCATAAATACATAATTAAAAGCGAATATCTTCATCATTTATTGATCATAACCTTGTTCACATACAAAAGATCAAAAGAAATACATAAAAGCAGAATTAACTACCTCTAATCTTGACACAAGAGTGTTTTGCTACCCATCACCATGGTAGCCTGATCAACTTGTAAGAAAAGAAGCTTTGCTAGCATTAAAGTCGAAGAATCGAGGATTGATGCTCCAAAGATTTAATTATAGCTTCTCCAAGAGTTTCTAAGGTTTTTGACCCAGAAAATCATTTTTCTCTTTCTCAAATCCTGAAAAGTGTGAGAAAGTACAAGTTGTTGAAAATATCTTCCAAGTGATATATTTTCGGACAAGGCGACTTAGTGCAGTAAGTGGCACTGCGCTAAGTGTCCTGAGAGGCGCGCTAAGCATGGTCAGAAGAACACAACTTATTTCCCAGGAAGTGCGCTAAGCGCGATAGGAGCTCACTTTTGGCGTTTTGAGCCTTTAGCTACTGGATTTTTCATGAGCGCGCTGGTCTCAAGCTGAAAAGCTCGCTTAGCGCGCTATGCCGGCAAAGAGACATCAAAACATGCTTTTCAGTCCTTCTTTCTCGCCCCAATTGTTCCTATCATCAAAAATAGGCATAAAAGAACTGTTAAAGAACATCAAAATGCTCAGTATTCACAATATTTACACTAAAATCGAAAATTAACATAAAGAGGCTTAAACTACTAGATTTTAGACTAATCTGTAAAGAAAACCGATTGAAAGGGCCATAAAATCAAGTTAAAGTATGCACAATTTGGCTCTTAACAATTACAACTCCTTCAAATTTCAAAAAATCTAGAGAGAGTTGATGTCAAGACATGTGGTGTAACATCACATCTGCTTCAAAAAAGCAACAATCTCATACGTGTCCATTACTCCCCCTGTCGCATATAACCAATATTTCCCCTAAAGGCGAAAACCCAAATCTTCTGAAGTCTAAACCTCAACTACCTAAGTTCACACATACCTGTTAAGAGGAAAACCCATATCACCTGGCAGAACACTATGAACTTTCCAAGCTCACACATTGGAAACACATACAATAGAAGCCACACATATTAGAAACATATAAAACAGAAGGCATAAATATTACTCATAACATTAGAGTAAATTAGGGCAACGATGTTTTGTTTCAAAGAAAAGCATGTCAAGATTAGATTTCGTTAATCCTATTTAAACATATCCGATTAATCAAGCATGCGAACTTAGTTTCAATCAATAAAGTTGTGTATCCTTGCGGATCCCTTCATTTCTAAAGCGGGTCCGTGAATACTATTGTTTTAATTCCTATATGATTTCACTAAATAGCAACTGAAACAAACAAACATAAAGATCGATACAAAGCGAATATTAACTTCCAAATCTACGTCTAGATTTTGTTGTTTAATAGATTAAAAAATTAGATCAAGACTTGGAAAATCTATGTCAAGAGTGATTTAAACCATAAATACATAATTAAAAGCGAATATCTTCATCATCTATTGATCATAACCTTGTTCACATACAAAAGATCAAAAGAAATACATCAAAGCATAATTAACTACCTCTAATCTTGACACAAGAGTGTTTTGCTACCCATCACCATGGTAGCCTGATCAACATGTAAGAAAAGAAGCTTTGCTAGCATTCAAGTCGAAGAATCGAGGATTGATGCTTCAAAGATTTAATTATAGCTTCTCCAAGAGTTACTATGGTTTTTGACCCAGAAAATCATTTTTCTCTTTCTCAAATCCTGAAAAGTGTGAGAAAGTACAAGTTGTTAAAAATATCTTCCAAGTGATATATTTTCGGACAAGTAGACTTAGTGCAGTAAGTGGTACTGCGCTAAGTTCCCTGAGAGGCGCGCTAAGCATGGTCAGAAGAACACAACTTATTTCCCAGGAAGTGCGCTAAGCGTGATAGGAGCTCACTTATGGCGTTTTGAGCCTTTAGCTACTGGATATTTCATTAGAACGCTGGTCTCAAGCTGAAAAGCTCGCTTAGCGCGCTATGCCGGCAAAGACACGTCAAAACATGCTTTTAAGTCCTTCTTTCTCGCCCCAATTGTTCCTATCATCAAAAATAGGCAAGAAGAACTGTTAAAGAAAATCAAAATGCTCAATATTCATAATATTTAGACTAAAATCGAAAATTAACATAAAGAGGCTTAAACTACTAGATTTTAGACTAATCTGTAAAGAAAACCAATTGAAAGGGCCATAAAATCAAGTTAAAGTAAGCACAATTTGGCCCTTAACAATTACAACTCCTTCAAATTTCAAAAAATCTAGAGAGAGTTGATGTCAAGACATATGGTGTAACATCACATCTGCTTCAAAATAGCAAGAATCTCATACGTGTCCATTACTCCCCCTGTCACATATAACCAATATTTCCCCTAAAGTCGAAAACCCAAATCTTCTGAAGTCTAAACCTCAACTACCTAAGTTCACACATCCCTGTCAAGAGGAAAACCCAAATCACCTGGCAGAACACTATGAACTTTCCAAGTTCACACATTGGAAACACATACAATAGAAGCCACACGTATTAGAAACATATAAAACAGAAGGCATAAATATTACTCATAACATTAGAGTAAATTAGGGCAACGATGTTTTGTTTCAAAGAAAAGCATGTCAAGATTAGATTTTGCTAATCCTTTTTAAACGTATCCGATTAATCAAGCATGCGAACTTAGTTTCAATCAATAAAATTGTGTATCCTTGCGGATCCCTTCATTTCTAAAGTGGGTCCGTGAATACCCATTGTTTTAATTGCTATATGATTTCACTAAATAGCAACTGAAACTAACAAACATAAATATCGATACAAAGCGAATATTAACTTCGAAATCTACGTCTAGATTTTGTTGTTTAATAGATGAAAAAATTAGATCAAGACTTGGAAAATCTATGTCAAGAGTGATTTAAACCATAAATACATAATTAAAAGCGAATATCTTCATCATCTATTGATCATAACCTTGTTCACATACAAAAGATCAAAATAAATATATAAAAGCATAATTAACTACCTCTAATCTTGACACAAGAGTGTTTTGCTACCCATCACCATGGTAGCCTGATCAACATGTAAGTAAAGAAGCTTTGCTAGCATTAAAGTCGAAGAATCGAGGATTGATGCTCCAAAGTTTTAATTATAGCTTCTCCAAGAGTTTCTAATGTTTTTGACCCAGAAAATCATTTTCCTCTTTCTCAAATCCTGAAAAGTGTGAGAAAGTACAAGTTGTTGAAAGTATCTTCCAAGTGATATATTTTCGGACAAGGCGACTTAGTGCAGTAAGTGGCACTGCGCTAAGTGCCCTGAGAGGCGCGCTAAGCATGGTCAGAAGAACACAACTTATTTCCCAGGAAGTGCGCTAAGCGCGATAGGAGCTCACTTATGGCGTTTTGAGCCTTTAGCTACTGGATTTTTCATGAGCGCGCTGGTCTCAAGCTGAAAAGCTCGCTTAGCGCGCTATGCCGGCACAGACACTTCAAAACTTGCTTTTCAGTCCTTCTTTCTCGCCCCAATTGTTCCTATCATCAAAAATAGGCAAGAAGAACTGTTAAAGAACATCAAAATGCTCAATATTCACAATATTTAGACTAAAATCGAAAATTAACATAAAGAGGCTTAAACTACTAGATTTTAGACTAATCTGTAAAGAAAACCAATTGAAAGGGCCATAAAATCAAGTTAAAGTAAGCACAATTTGGCCCTTAACAATTACAACTCCTTCACATTTCAAAAAATCTAGAGAGAGCTGATGTCAAGACATATGGTGTAACATCACATCTGCTTCAAAATAGCAACAATCTCATACGTGTCCATTACTCCCCCTGTCACATATAACCAATATTTCCCCTAAAGGCGAAAACCCAAATCTTCCGAAGTCTAAACCTCAACTACCTAAGTTCACACATCCCTGTCAAGAGGAAAACCCAAATCACCTGGCAGAACACTATGAACTTTCCAAGTTCACACATTGGAAACACATACAATAGAAGCCACACATATTAGAAACATATAAAACAAAAGGCATAAATATTACTCATAACATTAGAGTAAATTAGGGCAACGATGTTTTGTTTCAAAGAAAAGCATGTCAAGATTAGATTTTGTTAATCCTTTTTAAACGTATCCGATTAATCAAGCATGCGAACTTAGTTTCAATCAATAAAATTGTGTATCCTTGCGGATCCCTTCATTTCTAAAGTGGGTCCGTGAATACCCATTGTTTTAATTGCTATATGATTTCACTAAATAGCAACTGAAACTAACAAACATAAAGATCGATACAAAGCGAATATTAACTTCCAAATCTACGTCTAGATTTTGTTGTTTAATAGATGAAAAAATTAGATCAAGACTTGGAAAATCTATGTCAACAGTGATTTAAACCATAAATACATAATTAAAAGCGAATATCTTCATCCTCTATTGATCATAACCTTGTTCACATACAAAAGATCAAAAGAAATACATAAAAGCAGAATTAACTACCTCTAATCTTGACACAAGAGTGTTTTGCTACCCATCACCATGGTAGCCTGATCAACATGTAAGAAAAGAAGCTTTGCTAGCATTAATGTCGAAGAATCGAGGATTGATGCTCCAAAGATTTAATTATAGCTTCTCCAAGAGTTTCTAATGTTTTTGACCCAGAAAATCATTTTTCTCTTTCTCAAATCCTGAAAAGTGTGAGAAAGTACAAGTTGTTGAAAATATCTTCCAAGTGATATATTTTCGGACAAGTAGACTTAGTGCAGTAAGTGGCACTGCGCTAAGTGCCCTGAGAGGCGCGCTAAGCATGGTCAGAAGAACATAACTTATTTCCCAGGAAGTGCGCTAAGCGCGATAAGAGCTCACTTATGGCGTTTTGAGCCTTTAGCTACTGGATTTTTCATGAGCGCGCTGGTCTCAAGCTGAAAAGCTCGCTTAGCGCGCTATGCCGGCACAGACACTTCAAAACTTGCTTTTCAGTCCTTCTTTCTCGCCCCAATTGTTCCTATCATCAAAAATAGGCAAGAAGAACTATTAAAGAACATCAAAATCCTCAATATTCACAATATTTAGACTAAAATCGAAAATTAACATAAAGAGGCCTAAACTACTAGATTTTAGACTAATCTGTAATGAAAACCAATTGAAAGGGCCATAAAATCAAGTTAAAGTATGCACAATTTGGCCCTTAACAATTACATCTCCTTCAAATTTCAAAAAATCTAGAGAGAGCTGATGTCAAGACATATGGTGTAACATCACATCTGCTTCAAAATAGCAACAATCTCATACGTGTCCATTACTCCCCCTGTCACATATAACCAATATTTCCCTTAAAGGCGAAAACCCAAATCTTCTGAAGTCTAAACCTCAACTACCTAAGTTCACACATCCCTGTCAAGAGGAAAACCCAAATCACCTGGCAGAACACTATGAACTTTCCAAGTTCACACATTGGAAACACATACAATAGAAGCCACACATATTAGAAACATATAAAACAGAAGGCATAAATATTACTCATAACATTAGAGTAAATTAGGGAAACGATGTTTTGTTTCAAAGAAAAGCATGTCAAGATTAGATTTTGTTAATCCATTTTAAACGTATCCGATTAATCAAGCATGCGAACTTAGTTTCAATAAAAAAAATTGTGTATCCTTGCGGATCCCTTCATTTCTAAAGTGGGTCCGTGAATACCCATTGTTTTAATTGCTATATGATTTCACTAAATAGCAACTGAAACTAACAAACATAAAGATCGATACAAAGCGAATATTAACTTCCAAATCTACGTCTAGATTTTGTTGTTTAATAGATGAAAAAATTAGATCAAGACTTGGAAAATCTATGTCAACAGTGATTTAAACCATAAATACATAATTAAAAGCGAATATCTTCATCATCTATTGATCATAACCTTGTTCACATACAAAAGATCAAAAGAAATACATAAAAGCAGAATTAACTACCTCTAATCTTGACACAAGAGTGTTTTGCTACCCATCACCATGGTAGCCTGATCAACATGTAAGAAAAGAAGCTTTGCTAACATTAATGTCGAAGAATCGAGGATTGATGCTCCAAAGATTTAATTATAGCTTCTCCAAGAGTTTCTAATGTTTTTGACCCAGAAAATCATTTTTCTCTTTCTCAAATCCTGAAAAGTGTGAGAAAGTACAAGTTGTTGAAAATATCTTCCAAGTGATATATTTTCGGACAAGTAGACTTAGTGCAGTAAGTGGCACTGCGCTAAGTGCCCTGAGAGGCGCGCTAAGCATGGTCAGAAGAACACAACTTATTTCCCAGGAAGTGCGCTAAGCGCGATAGGAGCTCACTTATGGCGTTTTGAGCCTTTAGCTACTGGATTTTTCATGAGCGCGCTGGTCTCAAGCTGAAAAGCTCGCTTAGCGCGCTATGCCGGTACAGACACTTCAAAACTTGTTTTTCAGTCCTTCTTTCTCGCCCCAATTGTTCCTATCATCAAAAATAGGCAAGAAGAACTATTAAAGAACATCGAAATGCTCAATATTCACAATATTTAGACTAAAATCGAAAATTAACATAAAGAGGCCTAAACTACTAGATTTTAGACTAATCTGTAATGAAAACCAATTGAAAGGGCCATAAAATCAAGTTAAAGTATGCACAATTTGGCCCTTAACAATTACATCTCCTTCAAATTTCAAAAAATCTAGAGAGAGCTGATGTCAAGACATATGGTGTAACATCACATCTGCTTCAAAATAGCAACAATCTCATACGTGTCCATTACTCCCCCTGTCACATATAACCAATATTTCCCTTAAAGGCGAAAACCCAAATCTTCTGAAGTCTAAACCTCAACTACCTAAGTTCACACATCCCTGTCAAGAGGAAAACCCAAATCACCTGGCAGAACACTATGAACTTTCCAAGTTCACACATTGGAAACACATACAATAGAAGCCACACATATTAGAAACATATAAAACAGAAGGCATAAATATTACTCATAACATTAGAGTAAATTAGGGAAACGATGTTTTGTTTCAAAGAAAAGCATGTCAAGATTAGATTTTGTTAATCCATTTTAAACGTATCCGATTAATCAAGCATGCGAACTTAGTTTCAATAAAAAAAATTGTGTATCCTTGCGGATCCCTTCATTTCTAAAGTGGGTCCGTGAATACCCATTGTTTTAATTGCTATATGATTTCACTAAATAGCAACTGAAACTAACAAACATAAAGATCGATACAAAGCGAATATTAACTTCCAAATCTACGTCTAGATTTTGTTGTTTAATAGATGAAAAAATTAGATCAAGACTTGGAAAATCTATGTCAACAGTGATTTAAACCATAAATACATAATTAAAAGCGAATATCTTCATCATCTATTGATCATAACCTTGTTCACATACAAAAGATCAAAAGAAATACATAAAAGCAGAATTAACTACCTCTAATCTTGACACAAGAGTGTTTTGCTACCCATCACCATGGTAGCCTGATCAACATGTAAGAAAAGAAGCTTTGCTAACATTAATGTCGAAGAATCGAGGATTGATGCTCCAAAGATTTAATTATAGCTTCTCCAAGAGTTTCTAATGTTTTTGACCCAGAAAATCATTTTTCTCTTTCTCAAATCCTGAAAAGTGTGAGAAAGTACAAGTTGTTGAAAATATCTTCCAAGTGATATATTTTCGGACAAGTAGACTTAGTGCAGTAAGTGGCACTGCGCTAAGTGCCCTGAGAGGCGCGCTAAGCATGGTCAGAAGAACACAACTTATTTCCCAGGAAGTGCGCTAAGCGCGATAGGAGCTCACTTATGGCGTTTTGAGCCTTTAGCTACTGGATTTTTCATGAGCGCGCTGGTCTCAAGCTGAAAAGCTCGCTTAGCGCGCTATGCCGGTACAGACACTTCAAAACTTGTTTTTCAGTCCTTCTTTCTCGCCCCAATTGTTCCTATCATCAAAAATAGGCAAGAAGAACTATTAAAGAACATCGAAATGCTCAATATTCACAATATTTAGACTAAAATCGAAAATTAACATAAAGAGGCCTAAACTACTAGATTTTAGACTAATCTGTAATGAAAACCAATTGAAAGGGCCATAAAATCAAGTTAAAGTATGCACAATTTGGCCCTTAACAATTACATCTCCTTCAAATTTCAAAAAATGTAGAGAGAGCTGATGTCAAGACATATGGTGTAACATCACATCTGCTTCAAAATAGCAACAATCTCATACGTGTCCATTACTCCGCCTGTTACATATAACCAATATTTCCCCTAAAGACGAAAACCCAAATCTTCTGAAGTCTAAACCTCAACTACCTAAGTTCACACATCCCTGTCAAGAGGAAAACCCAAATCACCTGGCAGAACACTATGAACTTTCCAAGTTCACACATTGGAAACACATACAATAGAAGCCACACATATTAGAAACATATAAAACAGAAGGCATAAATATTACTCATAACATTAGAGTAAATTAGGGCAACGATGTTTTGTTTCAAAGAAAAGCATGTCAAGATTAGATTTCGTTAATCCTTTTTAAACGTATCCGATTAATCAAGCATGCGAACTTAGTTTCAATCAATAAAATTGTGTATCCTTGCGGATCCCTTCATTTCTAAAGTGGGTCCGTGAATACCCATTGTTTTAATTGCTATATGATTTCACTAAATAGCAACTGAAACTAACAAACATAAAGATCGATACAAAGCGAATATTAACTTCCAAATCTACGTCTAGATTTTGTTGTTTAACAGATGAAAAAATTAGATCAAGACTTGGAAAATCTATGTCAAGAGTGATTTAAACCATAAATACATAATTAAAAGCGAATATCTTCATCATCTATTGATCATAACCTTGTTCACATACAAAAGATCAAAAGAAATACATAAAAGCAGAATTAACTACCTCTAATCTTGACACAAGAGTGTTTTGCTACCCATCACCATGGTAGCCTGATCAACATGTAAGAAAAGAAGCTTTGCTAACATTAATGTCGAAGAATCGAGGATTGATGCTCCAAAGATTTAATTATAGCTTCTCCAAGAGTTTCTAATGTTTTTGACCCAGAAAATCATTTTTCTCATTCTCAAATCCTGAAAAGTGTGAGAAAGTACAAGTTGTTGAAAATATCTTCCAAGTGATATATTTTCGGACAAGTAGACTTAGTGCAGTAAGTGGCACTGCGCTAAGTGCCCTGAGAGGCGCGCTAAGCATGGTCAGAAGAACACAACTTATTTCCCAGGAAGTGCGCTAAGCGCGATAGGAGCTCACTTATGGCGTTTTGAGCCTTTAGCTACTGGATTTTTCATGAGCGCGCTGGTCTCAAGCTGAAAAGCTCGCTTAGCGCGCTATGCCGGTACAGACACTTCAAAACTTGCTTTTCAGTCCTTCTTTCTCGCCCCAATTGTTCCTATCATCAAAAATAGGCAAGAAGAACTATTAAAGAACATCGAAATGCTCAATATTCACAATATTTAGACTAAAATCGAAAATTAACATAAAGAGGCCTAAACTACTAGATTTTAGACTAATCTGTAATGAAAACCAATTGAAAGGGCCATAAAATCAAGTTAAAGTATGCACAATTTGGCCCTTAACAATTACATCTCCTTCAAATTTCAAAAAATGTAGAGAGAGCTGATGTCAAGACATATGGTGTAACATCACATCTGCTTCAAAATAGCAACAATCTCATACGTGTCCATTACTCCGCCTGTTACATATAACCAATATTTCCCCTAAAGACGAAAACCCAAATCTTCTGAAGTCTAAACCTCAACTACCTAAGTTCACACATCCCTGTCAAGAGGAAAACCCAAATCACCTGGCAGAACACTATGAACTTTCCAAGTTCACACATTGGAAACACATACAATAGAAGCCACACATATTAGAAACATATAAAACAGAAGGCATAAATATTACTCATAACATTAGAGTAAATTAGGGCAACGATGTTTTGTTTCAAAGAAAAGCATGTCAAGATTAGATTTCGTTAATCCTTTTTAAACGTATCCGATTAATCAAGCATGCGAACTTAGTTTCAATCAATAAAATTGTGTATCCTTGCGGATCCCTTCATTTCTAAAGTGGGTCCGTGAATACCCATTGTTTTAATTGCTATATGATTTCACTAAATAGCAACTGAAACTAACAAACATAAAGATCGATACAAAGCGAATATTAACTTCCAAATCTACGTCTAGATTTTGTTGTTTAACAGATGAAAAAATTAGATCAAGACTTGGAAAATCTATGTCAAGAGTGATTTAAACCATAAATACATAATTAAAAGCGAATATCTTCATCATCTATTGATCATAACCTTGTTCACATACAAAAGATCAAAAGAAATACATAAAAGCAGAATTAACTACCTCTAATCTTGACACAAGAGTGTTTTGCTACCCATCACCATGGTAGCCTGATCAACATGTAAGAAAAGAAGCTTTGCTAGCATTAAAGTCGACGAATCGAGGATTGGTGCTCCAAAGATTTAATTATAGCTTCTCCAAGAGTTTCTAATGTTTTTGACCCAGAAAATCATTTTTCTCATTCTCAAATCCTGAAAAGTGTGAGAAAGTACAAGTTGTTGAAAATATCTTCCAAGTGATATATTTTTGGACAAGTAGACTTAGTGCTGTAAGTGGCACTGCGCTAACTGCCCTGAGAGGCGCGCTAAGCATGGTCAGAAGAACACAACTTATTTCCCAGGAAGTGGGCTAAGCGCGATAGGAGCTCACTTATGGCGTTTTGAGCCTTTAGCTACTGGATTTTTCATGAGCGCGCTGGTCTCAAGCTGAAAAGCTCGCCTAGCGCGCTATGCCTGCATAGACACATCAAAACTTGCTTTTTAGTCCTTGTTTCTCGCCCCAATTGTTCCTATCATCAAAAATAGGCAAGAAGAACTGTTAAAGAACATCAAAATGCTCAATATTCACAATATTTACAGTAAAATCGAAAATTCACATAAAGACACTTAAACTACTAGATTTTAGACTAAACTGTAAAGAAAACCAATTGAAAGGGCCATAGAATCAAGTTAAAGTATACACATTGGAAACACATACAATAGAAGCCACACATATTAGAAACATATAAAACAGAAGACATAAATATTACTCATAAGATTAGAGTAAATTAGGGCAACGATGTTTTGTTTCAAAGAAAAGCATGTCAAGATTAGATTTCGTTAATCCTTTTTAAACGTATCCGATTAATCAAGCATGCGAACTTAGTTTCAATCAATAAAATTGTGTATCCTTGCGGATCCCTTCATTTCTAAAGCGGGTCCGTGAATACTATTGTTTTAATTGCTATATGATTTCACTAAATAGCAACTGAAACAAACAAACATAAAGTTCGATACAAAGCGAATATTAACTTCCAAATCTACGTCTAGATTTTGTTGTTTAATAGATGAAAAAATTAGATCAAGACTTGGAAAATCTATGTCAAGAGTGATTTAAACCATAAATACATAATTAAAAGCGAATATCTTCATCATCTATTGATAATAACCTTGTTCACATACAAAAGATCGAAAGAAATACATAAAAGCATAATTAACTACCTCTAATCTTGACACAAGAGTGTTTTGCTACCCATCACCATGGTAGCCTGATCAACATGTAAGAAAAGAACCTTTGCTAGCATTAAAGTCGAAGAATCGAGGATTGATGCTCCAAAGATTTAATTATAGCTTCTCCAAGAGTTTCTAAGGTTTTTGACCCAGAAAATCATTTTTCTCTTTCTCAAATCTTGAAAAGTGTGAGAAATTACAAGTTGTTGAAAATATCTTCCAAGTGATATATTTTCGGACAAGGCGACTTAGTGCAGTAAGTGGCACTGCGCTAACTGCCCTGAGAGGCGCGCTAAGCATGGTCAGAAGAACACAACTTATTTCCCAAGAAGTGCGCTAAGCGCGATAGGAGCTCACTTATGGCGTTTTGAGACTTTAGCTACTGGGTTTTTCATGAGCGCGCTGGTCTCAAGCTGAAAAGCTCGCCTAGCTCGCTATGCCGGCACAGACACATCAAAACTTGCTTTTTAGTCCTTCTTTCTCGCCTGAATTGTTCCTATGAAAAAAAATAGGCAAGAAGAACTGTTAAAGAACATCAAAATGCTCAATATTCACAATATTTACAATAAAATCGAAAATTCACATAAAGACACTTAAACTACTAGATTTTAGACTAAACTGTAACGAAAACCAATTGAAAGGGCCATAAAATCAAGTTAAAGTATACACATTGGAAACACATACAATAGAAGCCACACATATTAGAAACATATAAAACAGAAAACATAAATATTACTCATAACATTAGAGTAAATTAGGGCAACGATGTTTTGTTTCAAAGAAAAGCATGTCAAGATTAGATTTCGTTAATCCTTTTTAAACGTATCCGATTAATCAAGCATGCGAACTTAGTTTCAATCAATAAAATTGTGTATCCTTGCGGATCCCTTCATTTCTAAAGCGGGTCCGTGAATACTATTGTTTTAATTGCTATATGATTTCACTAAATAGCAACTGAAACAAACAAACATAAAGATCGATACAAAGCGAATATTAACTTCCAAATCTACGTCTAGATTTTGTTGTTTAATAGATGAAAAAATTAGATCAAGACTTGGAAAATCTATGTCAAGAGTGATTTAAACCATAAATACATAATTAAAAGCGAATATCTTCATCATCTATTGATCATAACCTTGTTCACATACAAAAGATCGATAGAAATACATAAAAGCATAATTAACTACCTCTAATCTTGACACAAGAGTGTTTTGCTACCCATCACCATGGTAGCCTGATCAACATGTAAGAAAAGAACCTTTGCTAGCATTAAAGTCGAAGAATCGAGGATTGATGCTCCAAAGATTTAATTATAGCTTCTCCAAGAGTTTCTAAGGTTTTTGACCCAGAAAATCATTTTTCTCTTTCTCAAATCTTGAAAAGTGTGAGAAATTACAAGTTGTTGAAAATATCTTCTAAGTGATATATTTTCGGACAAGGCGACTTAGTGCAGTAAGTGGCACTGCGCTAACTGCCCTGAGAGGCGCGCTAAGCATGGTCAGAAGAACACAACTTATTTCCCAAGAAGTGCGCTAAGCGCGATAGGAGCTCACTTATGGCGTTTTGAGACTTTAGCTACTGGATTTTTCATGAGCGCGCTGGTCTCAAGCTGAAAAGCTCGCCTAGCTCGCTATGCCGGCACAGACACATCAAAACTTGCTTTTTAGTCCTTCTTTCTCGCCCCAATTGTTCCTATCATCAAAAATAGGCAAGAAGAACTGTTAAAGAACATCAAAATGCTCAATATACACAATATTTACAGTAAAATCGAAAATTCACATAAAGACACTTAAACTACTAGATTTTAGACTAAACTGTAAAGAAAACCAATTGAAAGGGCCATAAAATCAAGTTAAAGTATACACATTGAAACACATACAATAGAAGCCACACATATTAGAAACATATAAAACAGAAGACATAAATATTACTCATAACATTAGAGTAAATTAGGGCAACGATGTTTTGTTTCAAAGAAAAGCATGTCAAGATTAGATTTCGTTAATCCTTTTTAAACGTATCCGATTAATCAAGCATGCGAACTTAGTTTCAATCAATAAAATTGTGTATCCTTGCGGATCCCTTCATTTCTAAAGTGGGTCCGTGAATACCCATTGTTTTAATTGCTATATGATTTCACTAAATAGAAACTGAAACTAACAAACATAAAGATCGATACAAAGCGAATATTAACTTCCAAATCTACGTCTAGATTTTGTTGTTTAATAGATGAAAAAATTAGATCAAGACTTGGAAAATCTATGTCAAGAGTGATTTAAACCATAAATACATAATTAAAAGCGAATATCTTCATCATCTATTGATCATAACCTTGTTCACATACAAAAGATCAAAAGAAATACATAAAAGCAGAATTAACTACCTCTAATCTTGACACAAGAGTGTTTTGCTACCCATCACCATGGTAGCCTGATCAACATGTAAGAAAAGAAGCTTTGCTAGCATTAAAGTCGAAGAATCGAGGATTGATGCTCCAAAGATTTAATTATAGCTTCTCCAAGAGTTTCTAATGTTTTTTACCCAGAAAATCATTTTTCTCTTTCTCAAATCCTGAAAAGTGTGAGAAAGTACAAGTTGTTGAAAATATCTTCCAAGTGAGATATTTTTTGGACAAGTAGACTTAGTGCTGTAAGTGGTACTGCACTAAGTGCCCTGAGAGGCGCGCTAAGCATGGTCAGAAGAACATAACTTATTTCCCAGGAAGTGCGCTAAGCGCGATAGGAGCTCACTTATGGCGTTTTGAGCCTTTAGCTACTGGATTTTTCATGAGCGCGCTGGTCTCAAGCTGAAAAGCTCGCCTAGCGCGCTATGCCGGCACAAACACATCAAAACTTGCTTTTTAGTCCTTCTTTCTCGCCCCAATTGTTCCTATCATCAAAAATAGGCAAGAAGAACTGTTAAAGAACATCAAAATGCTCAATATTCACAATATTTACAGTAAAATCGAAAATTCACATAAAGACACTTAAACTACTAGATTTCAGACTAAACTGTAAAGAAAACCAATTGAAAGGGCCATAAAATCAAGTCAAAGTATACACATTGGAAACACATACAATAAAAGCCACACATATTAGAAACATATAAAACAGAAGACATAAATATTACTCATAACATTAGAGTAAATTAGGGCAACGATGTTTTGTTTCAAAGAAAAGCATGTCAAGATTAGATTTCGTTAATCCTTTTTAAACGTATCCGATTAATCAAGCATGCGAACTTAGTTTCAATCAATAAAATTGTGTATCCTTGCGGATCCCTTCATTTCTAAAGCGGGTCCGTGAATACTATTGTTTTAATTGCTATATGATTTCACTAAATAGCAACTGAAACAAACAAACATAAAGATCGATACAAAGCGAATATTAACTTCCAAATCTACGTCGAGATTTTGTTGTTTAATAGATGAAAAAATTAGATCAAGACTTGGAAAATCTATGTCAAGAGTGATTTAAACCATAAATACATAATTAAAAGAGAATATCTTCATCATCTATTGATCATAACCTTGTTCACATACAAAAGATCAAAAGAAATACATAAAAGCAGAATTAACTACCTCTAATCTTGACACAAGAGTGTTTTGCTACCCATCACCATGGTAGCCTGATCAACATGTAAGAAAAGAAGCTTTGCTAGCCTTAAAGTCGAAGAATCGAGGATTGATGCTCCAAAGATTTAATTATAGCTTCTCCAAGAGTTTCTAAGGTTTTTGACCCAGAAAATCATTTTTCTCTTTCTCAAATCCTGAAAAGTGTAAGAAATTACAAGTTGTTGAAAATATCTTCCAAGTGATATATTTTCGGACAAGGCGACTTAGTGCAGTAAGTGGCACTGCGCTAACTGCCCTGAGAGGTGCGCTAAGCATGGTCAGAAGAACACAACTTATTTCCCAAGAAGTGCGCTAAGCGCGATAGGAGCTCACTTATGGCGTTTTGAGCCTTTAGCTACTGGATTTTTCATGAGCGCGCTGGTCTCAAGCTGAAAAGCTCGCCTAGCGCGCTATGCCTGCACAGACACATCAAAACTTGCTTTTTAGTCCTTCTTTCTCGCCCCAATTGTTCCTATCATCAAAAATAGGCAAGAAGAACTGTTAAAGAACATCAAAATGCTCAATATTCACAATATTTACAGTAAAATCGAAAATTCACATAAAGACACTTAAACTACTAGATTTTAGACTAAACTGTAAAGAAAACCAATTGAAAGGGCCATAAAATCAAGTTAAAGTATACACATTGGAAACACATACAATAGAAGCCACAAATATTAGAAACATATAAAACAGAAGACATAAATATTACTCATAACATTAGAGTAAATTAGGGCAACGATGTTTTGTTTCAAAGAAAAGCATGTCAAGATTAGATTTCATTAATCCTTTTTAAACTTATCCGATTAATCAGGCATGTGAACTTAGTTTCAATCAATAAAATTGTGTATCCTTGCGGATCCCTTCATTTCTAAAGCGGGTCCGTGAATACTATTGTTTTAAATGCTATATGATTTCACTAAATAGCAACTGAAACAAACAAACATAAAGATCGATACAAAGCGAATATTAACTTCCAAATCTACGTCTAGATTTTGTTGTTTAATAGATGAAAAAATTAGTTCAAGACTTGGAAAATCTATGTCAAGAGTGATTTAAACCATAAATACATAATTAAAAGCGAATATCTTCATCATCTATTGATCATAACCTTGTTCACATACAAAAGATCAAAAGAAATACATAAAAGCAGAATTAACTACCTCTAATCTTGACACAAGAGTGTTTTGCTACCCATCACCATAGTAGCCTGATCAACATGTAAGAAAAGAAGCTTTGCTAGCCTTAAAGTCGAAGAATCGAGGATTGATGCTCCAAAGATTTAATTATAGCTTCTCCAAGAGTTTCTAAGGTTTTTGACCCAGAAAATCATTTTTCTCTTTCTCAAATCCTGAAAAGTGTAAGAAATTACAAGTTGTTGAAAATATCTTCCAAGTGATATATTTTCGGACAAGGCGACTTAGTGCAGTAAGTGGCACTGCGCTAACTGCCCTGAGAGGTGCGCTAAGCATGGTCAGAAGAACACAACTTATTTCCCAAGAAGTGCGCTAAGCGCGATAGGAGCTCACTTATGGCGTTTTGAGCCTTTAGCTACTGGATTTTTCATGAGCGCGCTGGTCTCAAGCTGAAAAGCTCGCCTAGCGCGCTATGCCTGCACAGACACATCAAAACTTGCTTTTTAGTCCTTCTTTCTCGCCCCAATTGTTCCTATCATCAAAAATATGCAAGAAGAACTGTTAAAGAACATCAAAATGCTCAATATTCACAATATTTACAGTAAAATCGAAAATTCACATAAAGACACTTAAACTACTAGATTTTAGACTAAACTGTAAAGAAAACCAATTGAAAGGGCCATAAAATCAAGTTAAAGTATACACATTGGAAACACATACAATAGAAGCCACACATATTAGAAACATATAAAACAGAAGACATAAATATTACTCATAACATTAGAGTAAATTAGGGCAACGATGTTTTGTTTCAAAGAAAAGCATGTCAAGATTAGATTTCATTAATCCTTTTTAAACTTATCCGATTAATCAGGCATGCGAACTTAGTTTCAATCAATAAAATTGTGTATCCTTGCGGATCCCTTCATTTCTAAAGCGGGTCCGTGAATACTATTGTTTTAATTGCTATATGATTTCACTAAATAGCAACTGAAACAAACAAACATAAAGATCGATACAAAGCGAATATTAACTTCCAAATCTACGTCTAGATTTTGTTGTTTAATAGATGAAAAAATTAGTTCAAGACTTGGAAAATCTATGTCAAGAGTGATTTAAACCATAAATACATAATTAAAACCGAATATCTTCATCATCTATTGATCATAACCTTGTTCACATACAAAAGATCAAAAGAAATACATAAAAGCAGAATTAACTACCTCTAATCTTGACACAAGAGTGTTTTGCTACCCATCACCATGGTAGCCTGATCAACATGTAAGAAAAGAAGCTTTGCTAGCATTAAAGTCGAAGAATCGAGGATTGATGCTCCAAAGATTTAATTATAGCTTCTCCAAGAGTTTCTAAGGTTTTTGACCCAGAAAATCATTTTTCTCTTTCTCAAATCCTGAAAAGTGTTAGAAATTACAAGTTGTTGAAAATATCTTCCAAGTGATATATTTTCGGACAAGGCGACTTAGTGCAGTAAGTGGCACTGCGCTAACTGCCCTGAGAGGCGCGCTAAGCATGGTCAGAAGAACACAACTTATTTCCCAAGAAGTGCGCTAAGCGCGATAGGAGCTCACTTATGGCGTTTTGAGACTTTAGCTACTGGATTTTTCATGAGCGCGCTGGTCTCAAGCTGAAAAGCTTGCCTAGCGCGCTATGCCGGCACAGACACATCAAAACTTGCTTTTTAGTCCTTCTTTCTCGCCCCAATTGTTCCTATCATCAAAAATAGGCAAGAAGAACTGTTAAAGAACATCAAAATGCTCAATATTCACAATATTTACAGTAAAATCGAAAATTCACATAAAGACACTTAAACTACTAGATTTTAGACTAAACTGTAAAGAAAACCAATTGAAAGGGCCATAGAATCAAGTTAAAGTATACACATTGGAAACACATACAATAGAAGCCACACATATTAGAAACATATAAAACAGAAGACATAAATATTACTCATAACATTAGAGTAAATTAGGGCAACGATGTTTTGTTTCAAAGAAAAGCATGTCAAGATTAGATTTCGTTAATCCTTTTTAAACGTATCCGATTAATCAAGCATGCAAACTTAGTTTCAATCAATAAAATTGTGTATCCTTGCGGATCCCTTCATTTCTAAAGCGGGTCCGTGAATACTATTGTTTTAATTGCTATATGATTTCACTAAATAGCAACTGAAACAAACAAACATAAAGTTCGATACAAAGCGAATTCCAAATCTACGTCTAGATTTTGTCGTTTAATAGATGAAAAAATTAGATCAAGACTTGGAAAATCTATGTCAAGAGTGATTTAAACCATAAATACATAATTAAAAGCGAATATCTTCATCATCTATTGATCATAACCTTGTTCACATACAAAAGATCGAAAGAAATACATAAAAGCATAATTAACTACCTCTAATCTTGACACAAGAGTGTTTTGCTACCCATCACCATGGTAGCCTGATCAACATGTAAGAAAAGAACCTTTGCTAGCATTAAAGTCGAAGAATCGAGGATAGATGCTCCAAAGATTTAATTATAGCTTCTCCAAGAGTTTCTAAGGTTTTTGACCCAGAAAATCATTTTTCTCTTTCTCAAATCCTGAGAAGTGTGAGAAATTACAAGTTGTTGAAAATATCTTCCAAGTGATATATTTTCGGACAAGGCGACTTAGTGCAGTAAGTGGCACTGCGCTAAGTGCCCTGAGAGGCGCGCTAAGCATGGTCAGAAGAACACAACTTATTTCCCAGGAAGTGCGCTAAGCGCGATAGGAGCTCACTTATGGCGTTTTGAGCCTTTAGCTACTGGATTTTTCATGAGCGCGTTGGTCTCAAGCTGAAAAGCTCGCCTAGCGCGCTATGCCGGCACAGACACATCAAAACTTGCTTTTTAGTCCTTCTTTCTCGCCCCAATTGTTCCTATCATCAAAAATAGGCAAGAAGAACTGTTAAAGAACATCAAAATGCTCAATATTCACAATATTTACAGTAAAATCGAAAATTCACATAAAGACACTTAAACTACTAGATTTTAGACTAAACTGTTAAGAAAACCAATTGAAAGGGCCATAAAATCAAGTTAAAGTATACACATTGGAAACACATACAATAGAAGCCACACATATTAGAAACATATAAAACAGAAGACATAAATATTACTCATAACATTAGAGCAAATTAGGGCAACGATGTTTTGTTTCAAAGAAAAGCATGTCAAGATTAGATTTCGTTAATCCTTTTTAAACGTATCCGATTAATCAAGCATGCGAACTTAGTTTCAATCAATAAAATTGTGTATCCTTGCGGATCCCTTCATTTCTAAAGCGGGTCCGTGAATACTATTGTTTTAATTGCTATATGATTTCACTAAATAGCAACTGAAACAAACAAACATAAAGATCGATACAAAGCGAAAATTAACTTCCAAATCTACGTCTAGATTTTGTTGTTTAATAGATGAAAAAATTAGATCAAGACTTGGAAAATCTATGTCAAGAGTGATTTAAACCATAAATACATAATTAAAAGCGAATATCTTCATCATCTATTGATCATAACCTTGTTCACATACAAAAGATCGAAAGAAATACTAAAAAAGCATAATTAACTACCTCTAATCTTGACACAAGAGTGTTTTGCTACCCATCACCATGGTAGCCTGATCAACATGTAAGAAAAGAACCTTTGCTAGCATTAAAGTCGAAGAATCGAGGATTGATGCTCCAAAGATTTAATTATAGCTTCTCCAAGAGTTTCTAAGGTTTTTGACCCAGAAAATCATTTTTCTCTTTCTCAAATCCTGAGAAGTGTGAGAAATTACAAGTTGTTGAAAATATCTTCCAAGTGATATATTTTCGGACAAGGCGACTTAGTGCAGTAAGTGGAACTGCGCTAAGTGCCCTGAGAGGCGCGCTAAGCATGGTCAGAAGAACACAACTTATTTCCCAGGAAGTGTGCTAAGCGCGATAGGAGCTCACTTATGGCGTTTTGAGCCTTTAGCTACTGGATTTTTCATGAGCGCGTTGGTCTCAAGCTGAAAAGCTCGCCTAGCGCGCTATGCCGGCACAGACACATCAAAACTTGCTTTTTAGTCCTTCTTTCTCGCCCCAATTGTTCCTATCATCAAAAATAGGCAAGAAGAACTGTTAAAGAACATCAAAATGCTCAATATTCACAATATTTACAGTAAAATCGAAAATTCACATAAAGACACTTAAACTACTAGATTTTAGACTAAACTGTAAAGAAAACCAATTGAAAGGGCCATAAAATCAAGTTAAAGTATACACATTGGAAACACATACAATAGAAGCCACACATATTAGAAACATATAAAACAGAAGACATAAATATTACTCATAACATTAGAGTAAATTAGGGCAACGATGTTTTGTTTCAAAGAAAAGCATGTCAAGATTAGATTTCGTTAATCCTTTTTAAACGTATCCGATTAATCAAGCATGCGAACTTAGTTTCAATCAATAAAATTGTGTATCCTTGCGGATCCCTTCATTTCTAAAGCGGGTCCGTGAATACTATTGTTTTAATTGCTATATGATTTCACTAAATAGCAACTGAAACAAACAAACATAAAGATCGATACAAAGCGAATATTAACTTCCAAATCTACGTCTAGATTTTGTAGTTTAATAGATGAAAAAATTAGATCAAGACTTGGAAAATCTATGTCAAGAGTGATTTAAACCATAAATACATAATTAAAAGCGAATATCTTCATCATCTATTGATCATAACCTTGTTCACATACAAAAGATCGAAAGAAATTCATAAAAGCATAATTAACTACCTCTAATCTTGACACAAGAGTGTTTTGCTACCCATCACCATGGTAGCCTGATCAACATGTAAGAAAAGAACCTTTGCTAGCATTAAAGTCGAAGAATCGAGGATTGATGCTCCAAAGATTTAATTATAGCTTCTCCAAGAGTTTCTAAGGTTTTTGACCCAGAAAATCATTTTTCTCTTTCTCAAATCCTGAGAAGTGTGAGAAATTACAAGTTGTTGAAAATATCTTCCAAGTGATATATTTTCGGACAAGGCGACTTAGTGCAGTAAGTGGAACTGCGCTAAGTGCCCTGAGAGGCGCGCTAAGCATGGTCAGAAGAACACAACTTATTTCCCAGGAAGTGCGCTAAGCGCGATAGGAGCTCACTTATGGCGTTTTGAGCCTTTAGCTACTGGATTTTTCATGAGCGCGTTGGTCTCAAGCTGAAAAGCTCGCCTAGCGCGCTATGCAGGCACAGACACATCAAAACTTGCTTTTTAGTCCTTCTTTCTCGCCCCAATTGTTCCTATCATCAAAAATAGGCAAGAAGAACTGTTAAAGAACATCAAAATGCTCAATATTCACAATATTTACAGTAAAATCGAAAATTCACATAAAGACACTTAAACTACTAGATTTTAGACTAAACTGTAAAGAAAACCAATTGAAAGGGCCATAAAATCAAGTTAAAGTATACACATTGGAAACACATACAATAGAAGCCACACATATTAGAAACATATAAAACAGAAGACATAAATATTACTCATAACATTAGAGTAAATTAGGGCAACGATGTTTTGTTTCAAAGAAAAGCATGTCAAGATTAGATTTCGTTAATCCTTTTTAAACGTATCCGATTAATCAAGCATGCGAACTTAGTTTTAATCAATAAAATTGTGTATCCTTGCGGATCCCTTCATTTCTAAAGCGGGTCCGTGAATACTATTGTTTTAATTGCTATATGATTTCACTAAATAGCAACTGAAACAAACAAACATAAAGATCGATACAAAGCGAATATTAACTTCCAAATCTACGTCTAGATTTTGTTGTTTAATAGATGAAAAAATTAGATCAAGACTTGGAAAATCTATGTCAAGAGTGATTTAAACCATAAATACATAATTAAAAGCGAATATCTTCATCATCTATTGATCATAACCTTGTTTACATACAAAAGATCGGAAGAAATACATAAAAGCATAATTAACTACCTCTAATCTTGACACAAGAGTGTTTTTCTACCCATCACCATGGTAGCCTGATCAACATGTAAGAAAAGAACCTTTGCTAGCATTAAAGTCGAAGAATCGAGGATTGATGCTCCAAAGATTTAATTATAGCTTCTCCAAGAGTTTCTATGGTTTTTGACCCAGAAAATCATTTTTCTCTTTCTCAAATCCTGAAAAGTGTGAGAAATTACAAGTTGTTGAAAATATCTTCCAAGTGATATATTTTCGGACAAGACGACTTAGTGCAGTAAGTGGGACTGCGCTAAGTGCCCTGAGAGGCACGCTAAGCATGGTCAGAAGAACACAACTTATTTCCCAGGAAGTGCGCTAAGCGCGATAGGAGCTCACTTATGGCGTTTTGAGCCTTTAGCTACTGGATTTTTCATGAGCGCGTTGGTCTCAAGCTGAAAAGCTCGCCTAGCGCGCTATGCCGGCACAGACACATCAAAACTTGCTTTTTAGTCCTTCTTTCTCGCCCCAATTGTTCCTATCATCAAAAATAGGCAAGAAGAACTGTTAAAGAACATCAAAATGCTCAATATTCACAAAATTTACAGTAAAATCGAAAATTCACATAAAGACACTTAAATTACTAGATTTTAGACTAAACTGTAAAGAAAACCAATTGAAAGGGCCATAAAATCAAGTTAAAGTATACACATTGGAAACACATACAATAGAAGCCACACATATTAGAAACATATAAAACAGAAGACATAAATATTACTCATAACATTAGAGTAAATTAGGGCAACGATGTTTTTTTTCAAAGAAACGCATGTCAAGATTAGATTTCGTTAATCCTTTTTAAACGTATTCGATTAATCAAGCATGCGAACTTAGTTTCAATCAATAAAATTGTGTATCCTTGCGGATCCCTTCATTTCTAAAGTGGGTCCGTGAATACTATTGTTTTAATTGCTATATGATTTCACTAAATAGACACTGAAACAAACAAACATAAAGATCGATACAAAGCGAATATTAACTTCCAAATCTACGTCTAGATTTTGTTGTTTAATAGATGAAAAAATTAGATCAAGACTTGGAAAATCTATGTCAAGAGTGATTTAAACCATAAATACATAATTAAAAGCGAATATCTTCATCATCTATTGATCATAACCTTGTTCACATACAAAAGATCAAAAAAAATACATAAAAGCAGAATTAACTACCTCTAATCTTGACACAAGAGTGTTTTGCTACCCATCACCATGGTAGCCTGATCAACATGTAACAAAAGAACCTTTGCTAGCATTAAAGTCGAAGAATCGAGGATTGATGCTCCAAAGATTTAATTATAGCTTCTCCAAGAGTTTCTAAGGTTTTTGACCCAGAAAATCATTTTTCTCTTTCTCAAATCCTGAAAAGTGTAAGAAAGTACAAGTTGTTGAAAATATCTTCCAAGTGATATATTTTCGGACAAGGCGACTTAGTGCAGTAAGTGGCACTGCGCTAAGTACCCTGAGAGGCGCGCTAAGCATGGTCAGAAGAACACAACTTATTTCCCAGGAAGTGCGCTAAGCGCGATAGGAGCTCACTTATGGCGTTTTGAGCCTTTAGCTACTGGATTTTTCATGAGCGCGCTGGTCTCAAGCTAAAAAGCTCGCCTAGCGCGCTATGCCGGCACACACACATCAAAACTTGCTTTTTATATTTCTTTCTCGCCCCAATTGCTCCTATCATCAAAAATAGGCAAGAAGAACTGTTAAAGAACATCAAAATGCTCAATATTCACAATATTTACACTAAAATCGAAAATTCACATAAAGACACTTAAACTACTAGATTTTAGACTAAACTGTAAAGAAAACCAATTGAAAGGGCCATAAAATCAAGTTAAAATATACACATTGGAAACACATACAATAGAAGCCACACATATTAGAAACATATAAAACAGAAGACATAAATATTACTCATAACATTAGAGTAAATTAGGGCAACGATGATTTATTTCAAAGAAAAGCATGTCAAGATTAGATTTCGTTAATCCTTTTTAAACGTATCCGATTAATCAAGCATGCGAACTTAGTTTCAATCAATAAAATTGTGTATCCTTGCGGATCCCTTCATTTCTAAAGTGGGTCCGTGAATACTATTGTTTTAATTGCTATATGATTTCACTAAATAGCAACTGAAACAAACAAACATAAAGATCGATACAAAGCGAATATTAACTTCCAAATCTACGTCTAGATTTTGTTGTTTAATAGATGAAAAAATTAGATCAAGACTTGGAAAATCTATGTCAAGAGTGATTTAAACCATAAATACATAATTAAAAGCGAATATCTTCATCATCTATTGATCATAACCTTGTTCACATACAAAAGATCAAAAGAAATACATAAAAGCAAAATTAACTACCTCTAATCTTGACACAAGAGTGTTTTGCTACCCATCACCATGTGATCGCGACTTTCTATGTCTAATACAACCTAACTCAAGTGCACAGTCTATCGCGTAGTAATAATAGATATCGATCCCACAGGGACTCGTAATCAAACTAGTCTTCTCGGGAGTTACTATGTTTAGCTAGGTAGAATATGTTTAAGGGAATAAGATTGTCACTAAAAGGGAACTAAGAATGCTACTTAGATTATAATTGATTGAATCGATATATAGTAATTGTGTTCTTCAGGGATTTGACAAGTTACCGGTGTATGAAATAATTTTCAGAGTTTATTTAAGCAGAAAATAGTGATTTAAAGATTCTCGCCTCACGATGGTTATTGACGCTAATCATAATCCTAAGGGCCAAACGCACACTTTCGTATCCCGTTCGGGGTTAAAATCATTTTTTGGAAATCTCTAAGTTCTAATTCATTTTAAAGTGCTTTCGCTGTTATTAAAATGAATGACTAGTGTTTACTATCTGACCTTACCGCAGCTTTCGCTTGTTGGTTCGTATCTCAATTAATTTCCCACTTTCGTGGCAAAACTACTTTTAAATAAGTTCTCGTTTTCGCAACGAAGTTTATTCAGTAAATCAATTTTAAACACTCAGACCATAAATTATTTTTTTGAAAAGAAAGTTTTTCAACCAGTTGTTATCAAATCCCATTCGAATTATTACTACATATCGATTACCTAAGTTTAGCTAGACATGGATTTGGGAAAGATAAAACATAAATAAAAATAATAAATAATGATTTGCATTATAATAAAACTGGAATCGATTGAAATGAGAAACCTGTAAATATTCCAATTGGCCTTGGGGCAGATCCTCCACAGATGTTGGCAGGATTCTGATCTCTATGCCAATTTGATCGTACAATGAAAGTAGAAATTACAGAAGAATGAAAATGGAATACAGAAGAAATAAAGAGAAAAGAATAAGAATATAAAACTGGAAAATATGCTCTGGAAATAAATTTGGCAGCACTTCGTTGTATGAATGCAGCCTGCTTTCTGAAGTCCCCTGCTTCCCCTTTTATAGAAGTGGAATCCCAACGGTTACCATTGAAGATGATGGACTTTGAGGCAGATAATTTAGGGAGTAGTGGTCCACTCTGTGGGAATTGGAACTGCTTCTGTTACGTGAAATTGAAGTGGGGCGTTTTTGCCTGCATGACGGTCGTCACAAGGTTTGACGGTCGTCACCCGTGTGACGGTCGTCATGAAGCTGTGACGGTCATCACATCAGCAAAAACAGCTTCCTGCGCTTTTCATTGTGTTTTCACTCCTTTTTCGTCCATATTTCATCTGAGATTGCTTCTTTTCTTCATGTTGGCTTGTTTAGACGTGATCGTTGAATACCTGCAAAACATCAGACAAATAACACGGAAATAACCCGAAATCGGATCGAAAACGGTTAAACTTTAGTTAAATTATGCATCAAAATATATATATGATTTCGTGTTATCAAACTCCCCTAAGCTTGAATCTTTGCTTGTCCTCAAGTAAAACGTGAAAAGGTCGGCAAGCATGAGGCAGCTTCTTTGTTCGCAAAAGTCGGGAAAAATCGGGATTCTTTGTAAGAACAAAACGAGTATCATGACGACACTGGACTACAAGTCTTCGGAGGTCTCCTTTTTATGCAACCCGGTCCCAGTCATGCTATTGTAGCTTGGCGTCAAGGTTCTCGCGGCAAGTTCACCCTGTTTGTTCTAGAGCAATCACATTAAGCCCGTTGTTCATATACTTTCATGGCAAGTCGACCTGTTAGTGAATATGATCTCATTTCTTGTTTTTTTGATCTTCTTCATTGATCATAAGCTTATTTCATTGATTTTTCAATGAGTTTTCGTGCCATTGGGCAAAATGTTCGGGCGAGGAGAACCTAACTTAGAAGGAAACGTGTCTTATATTTTTGGGCTATTTAGCTCTCTTTTCATGATTTTTCATCTTTTTGGAGATCATACACTTATTTGCATCGGTCGCTCGCTTAGAAGTGCTTTAGGATGGTGCTGACTGCTAGTATAAACTACTTGGGGTTGAGTTTGCGTAGACACTTGAGGCTTTGGTACGCGTAGGTAGTGAAACCGACTCGCATAAACCGGAGATCTAAGGTGTCAGGACGGTACTGGTCTTGTTAGAACATTCGTTTCCTCGGAGTTTCAAAACTTGTTTTGAACTCGGTTGCATTCTCGTGATGATTTTGCTTTTGAGGAACGAACGAAATTTTTTGTTTACGTTGAATAATGTGGGGATGTTTGCGTAACGGGAAAAAGTATATATAAACGAGCTTTATTTGCTAAAAATAGAAAATGTTTAAATAGAAATTACGAAATTCAGAGTACAGTGGAATGGAAATAAAGGCTCCGCTCCCACACTATCTCAATCAGTGTCCCCACTGATTTTGAAGCATGCGAGAGGGAGATACAACTGAAATGAAAGTACAAATAAACTGGAAATATAGTAAACAAATAAGGAGAAATGGAAATCTAGTCACGGCCTCTGTCACGTCCGCGCTGGCGTCCTCTGGCTCTGGCAAGGGCTACTCTGTCCTCATAACTCATAGCTCCGGTGTGGTAGACGGTGTCTCGGAGTCCTTCGACCTGCAAAGTCAGATTCGCCAGGTTCTCAGTGATGGTAGCTTGGCCGGTTTGAAGTTGTTGCATTTGAGTCCGGTGCCAAGCTTCGAACTGGTCGGCTCGCTGATTCTGCTGCTGCAGCATCACGAGTATCTTAGCCTGCTGGTCTAGGGAGCGGCGGAGGTCCTCTTCTGTGTAGTCTGGCACGGGATGATGGCGGCGGTGGCGAGAGGATGTACCTTCGTAAGGAGGAGGCTGCGATGCCTCTGGCTGCTCGGACCTGTCCAACTCAGCTTGGATTTCATCGTCAGAACCTTGGGTGTGGTCCTGAGTAGGAACAGCGGCAGCAGGAGGGGCAGTAAGGTCAAATAACCAGTTGGTATGATCCTCCGGGTGTGTGCGGGTGCGTGACAGAAGGATGATACTTCGGACGGTCTTGCCACGCACTACCGGATGGTATTTGCTGTCAGCTCGGGAACGGATAAGGTGAGAGGCTCTACAGTGGTCGGTGTCCAGGAACACAGAGGGGATGGAATGGAGGTGCTGGAGGCGGTCGCCAAGGTTCAGCCCAAGTGCAATGGCAGTGACAATCCCGCCAAAGTAGAATGGCTTCAAGCCACGGTTGCAATTGGCCTGAATGTGAGCCAGCAGAAACGGAGCGGCGTTGACAGGTTCGTTGTTGAAGATGCAATGAAGGAAGAAGAGCTCTTTCGAGTTCACTTTGTGGTTGCTGTCTCTGGCGAAAATTGTGTTGCTCAACGCTCTGTGAAAGTACCGGATGGTTGGGTTATGGATATGTGTGGCGTGCCGAGAGTCCTAACCATCGGCATTGATGTCGGTCAACTGATACCACAGCGCGAAAGCTTCATGCTGGAACTGATCGGTGATGCGTCGGTGGGCATTGTCACCTCGAGGTAGCTATAGGAAGCCGACAATCTGGTTTTGGTGCAGCTGATAGTTTGTGTCGAACATCCGGAAGCATGCGGCACCTGAGTGCTGGCTAAGTTCGCCGTTGGATGTGGCGTAAGTAAACGAACTCAAGAACTCGAGAGTGAGTTGTTCGTATGTTGGCAGTGGATTGGTACAGAGATTCCAGATGCCTGCTCTCTGAAGCATCCAGGTTACGCCTTCAAGGAGTCCGAGCTCCGTAAGCGAAGGAATGTGTGGATAATGAGTCGGATGGAGCGACCTCTGATGAAATGCGATGTAGTTTGCTCGCTGTCTCTCGCCTAAGTCTCCTTCACTGAAGATAATGTTGCTGATATCTGGGGTTTCTGCATTTCTTGCCATTGTTGGAAGATTGAGAGGTTTCTGAAGATTGGGGTATTTCTGCAGAGTGGGAAGAAACTGACAGAAGTGTGGTTTGAAGGTTGAGATTGGAGTTGAAATATATGGTGCAATGTGGGGAGGACGAAAATTTGTAGTGGGGTAGGAGTTATGATGATTGGAAGTGGTAATGGGGGTAGTGGGAAAGAACACGAACCCTGTTATATCAGATATCAGTTTTTGAATTCGTGACGGTCGTCACGTATGTGTGACGGTCGTCACCCGCGTGACGCTCGTCAGGGTCCTGTGACGGTCGTCACAGCAGCAAAATCTGCAGAACGCAGAATTTTGCTCTGAGGGCGTACTCGTAGTGACTTTAAGGCTTAGTATTGATATGGCAATGTAATATGACAGCCAACAAACAACGAATAATGCGAAAACAGAATAATTGAATAAAAACTAGAATTGAAATAACATAAAATTGAAATGATTGTATGTAGTACATAAAGAAAACTAACAATGCGAAAAATCAAAATGATTAAATGAAACTAAACTAAACTAAACTAAATCTACTGCTAAAAACTAGTATCTAGTCTTTTTGTGTCTTCAACTGATCGAACTTCCGTGCGTAGTAGTCGAGCTGGTCACAGACTAAATCCATGAAGCCTACCAGTTCGCTGTGTATGCCTGCGATGTCATCTTTTACAGTAGTCAGAGCTGCATCAACGTTGTCCAATCGTAGTAGAACAGTATCCATTTTGTCGGTGTTCTCCTCAGGGATAGGCTCAGGACAGGTGTTGTAGTGCGGAGGGGTCATAGGATCTACTTCAGTTTCGGATACAACATCCTCATAGTACATATAGTCGTGTGCCTCAGAGATGTGGTCACTGTCATACATATAGTTCTGTGGTGTTGACTATGGTGAAGGAGGACCCATAGGCTCGTCCAGTTCATAAAGCCAGTTGTCCTTATTGTGGATACTCGTCATCAGATGATCAGGCAGTGTGAATAGCTGTACTGGTTTTTTGTTAATGAGGTACTCATACGGTTCAGGTTCCATAGTTCCTAATATGCGACTGTTAAAGCAGAATTGAATGTTCATGGGTCGGATGGTGCCAAAACGAGTGCTTGCATTTAAGTGGAATCTAAGGCCAAGCTCGTGGGCAATCATTGTCACGAGGCCTCCTATAAGAATAAGTGTCTGTGGTTCCTGTGTGAGGCGTTTGAAAGATCTCATCATGAAAGGCACTGCATTTACTGTACGTCCCTGAGAAGCACATAACATGATGAATAACTCCTCTTTAGATACTGCAGTAATATTTTCTTCTTTCCCAAACAGGGTGTGAGCTAGTATCTTATGGAAGTATCTGAAGGTTGGGTTATGGATATCATCATTATACATTTTGTCTGGTTCAGGGTGATAGTCGCATGTAATTCTACCCCAGAATTGATCGAGTTGAAAATCAATATCGTCATCTTCTGCACTGATGAACACATGCGGTCCGCTAGGAAATCCTAGGAGGTTAACTAGTGACATCCGGCTATGGGTTTGGTCCATTCCAAACAATCAGAAGGTAATCAGCTCTGTGTTGGATCCAAAGCCATAGTTGGGTATATATTTGAAAGAACTAAGGAATTCATAGGTAAGATCCTTGTAGGTAGCAAAACGTGTTTTCAAAGCAGTGTTCTCCCAACCCAGTTGATTGAACAGGTATTGAATGCTATCCGTGATTCCTAGTTTATCCATGGTAGACTTATCATAATACAGCGTTAAGGCGAATTCTCTTTCAGCTAGTGCTGCAAATCTTGCCTTTTGAGCTAGTCCTCTAAAGTGAACCTTTGTGAAGTCGTACTCGGCCATACTCGCAGGTAATTCGGAGAAAACAGAAGGAATGTTTTGAAGACTTTAAAAATCCTGAAAAGTTTAAAACAGGAGTTTGAAGTCAGGATTTTTGAAAACAAAAAGCAGTAGAAACAAAAGACAAAAGAGAAAAATAAAATAAAATAAAAGTATGAAAACAAACGAAAGTAGAAGGTAGTAGTAATTATAAGTTTAGAATTTTTGTTGGATTGTCAAAGTAAAAGTTTAAAGGAAAAATGAAATATGATAACGAGGGAAATTGGGTTGCCTCCCAGTAAGCGCTGTTTTTAACGTCTAAAGCCTGACGATAGCTTGGTGAGAAGCTATTAGGGTGTTTGAGCTGGAAGCTCAAGCAATGTTATATTGCTGACTTGAGGATTGTTGTCGTTCTTATTGTAATGTTTCAAACGTTGCCCGTTTACGATAAATGGTGCATTCGTCTTATCGGTAATTTCGACAGCTCCACTCTGAAGTACTTTAGTCACTTCATAGGGTCCAGACCACCTAGATTTTAGTTTACCTGGGAAGAGTTTTTATCTTGAATTAAAGAGCAATACGATGTCTCCCACACTGAATTGTTTCCTGACTGAGCGTTTATCATGCCACTTTTTAGTTTGTTCTTTATAGATACGGGCATTTTCATAAGCGTCTAATCGAAGTTCTTCCAATTCGTGTAAGTTCAAGATTCGCTTTTCTCCTGCCTCGGTGTAGTTGAAATTGAGTGTCTTAATGGCCCAGAAGGCCTTATGCTCTAATTCTACAGGGAGATGGCAGGATTTACCGTAAACTAATTTGTAGGGTGTAGTACCTATCGGTGTCTTAAAAGCGGTCCTATAAGCCCATAAAGCTTCTTGTAGCTTTGACGACCAATCTTTCCTTGAGGTAGCGACAGTCTTTTCCAATATCTGCTTTATTTCTCTGTTCGAGACCTCTACTTGTCTGCTAGTTTGCGGATGATAAGGTGTAGCTACTCGGTGTCGGACTCCATATCTAGAGAGAAGTTTATTGAATATTCGCGATATGAAGTGAGATCCGCCGTCACTAATGACGAGTCTGGGTACACCGAATCTAGGAAAGATTGTGTTTTTGAAGAGTTTGATTACTACTCGTGCGTCGTTTGTTGGAGCAGTAATGCCTTCTATCCATTTGGACACGTAATCGACAGCGACGAGTATGTAGTGATTACCAAAAGAAGGTGGGAAAGGTCCCATGAAATCTATTCCCCATACGTCAAAGATTTCTACCTCTAAGATTCCTTTCTGAGGCATTTCATCGCGTCGTGAGATGTTGCCAGTTCGTTGGCATCGATCACATTTTAGCACAGCGATGTGAACGTCTTTCCAAAGGTTAGGCCAGAATAAGCCGGCTTGGAGAATCTTAGCACACGTCTTGGATGTACTAGCATGATCACCATATGGTGCGGAATGGCATTGGGAAATGATATTTTCTCTTTCTTCCTCTGGGAAACAGCGACGGTATATGTTGTCGGCCCCTCTCTTAAAGAGTAGAGGTTCGTCCCAATAATAGTGTTTCAGATCGTGGAAGAATCTCTTCTTTTGTTGATAAGTGAGGTCTGGTGGAAGCACGCCTGCAGCGAGGTAATTAACGATGTCAGCATACCAGGGTAATGTGACTTGGGCATAGACGGCTTCTACGGCTTTTTCGAATTCTGGATCTTCCGAGATTGAGTTGGGTATGTCACTTTCTAATTTGGCTATCAGACGTTCGTACGGGAAATCGTCATTTATCGGTACTGGTTCGTGTCTGATGCCTTCTATTCGGGATAAGTGATCTGAATCAACATTCTCGGTTCCTTTCTTATCTTTGATTTCTAGGTCAAACTCTTGTAATAACAGGATCCATCTCAATAGTCTTGGTTTGGCATCCTTTTTGCTTATTAGGTACCTTATGGCAGCGTGGTCTGTGTATATGATGATTTTTGCTCCTACTAAGTAAGAACGAAATTTGTCAAGCGCAAATATAACTGCTAGAAGTTCCTTTTCTGTGGTAGCGTAGTTCATTTGGGCAGGATCTAAGGTTCTACTGGCATAGTAGATGGCATGGAGTTTCTTGTCCTTCCTTTGTCCTAGAACTGCGCCTACGGCATAATCACTCGCATCGCACATGATTTCGAACGGTAGTTGCCAATCGGGTGGTTGCATGATTGGTGCGGTGATAAGGGCTGATTTCAATGTTTCAAATGCTTTTAAACAGTCGTCTTCGAAGACGAACTCAACATCTTTCATCAACAGGCCGGTCAGAGGTTTTGTGATTTTCGAAAAATCTTTTATAAATCTTCGGTAGAAACCGACATGTCCTAGAAAACTCCGTACTTCTCGTACGGATTTTGGAGGTTGGAGATCTTTTATGATCTCTATTTTAGCTTTGTCTACCTCAATTCCTCTATCTGATATGACATGTCCTAGAACTATTCCTTGTCGGACCATAAAATGGCATTTTTCCCAATTTAGGACGAGGTTTACTTTTATGCAACGTTCTAATACCATTTCTAAGTTTTGTAGGAATCCTTCAAAACTTTGTCCACATACCGAGAAATCGTCCATAAATACTTCCATGATGTCGTTCATGAAATCTTCGAAGATTGCCATCATGCATCTTTGGAAGGTTGCTGGAGCATTACAGAGTCCGAACGGCATTCGGCGGTAAGCAAAAGTACCATAGGGACAGGTGAATGTAGTCTTTTCTTGGTCATCAGGATGGATGGGAATTTGGAAGAATCCTGAATAACCATCTAGATAGCAGAAATATGAATGTTTGGCTAATCTTTCCAACATTTGGTCTATGAAGGGTAACGGGAAGTGATCTTTGCGCGTAGCCTTGTTAAGCTTTCTATAGTCAATGCACATCCTGCTTCCAGTCACGACTCTTTTTGTTATTGATTCGCCTTTTTCGTTTTTAACTACTGTGACTCCTCCTTTCTTTGGTACTACATGAACTGGGCTGACCCATTCACTATCGGAGATCGGATAGATGATTCCTGCATCTAGCAATTTCTTTACTTCATCTTTGACTACAGTGCTCAGGATGGGGTTCAGTCTTCTCTGATGCTCTCGAGAGGTTTTAGAGTCTTCCTTTATTGTAATTCGATGCATACAGATCGAAGGGCTTATACCTTTTAGATCGCTTATGTTATAGCCTAACGCGGTGGGGTACTTCTTTAGGACTTCTAATAGCTTTTCGGTTTCTGGTTGTCCTAAGTCGGCGTTGACTATCACTGGTCTTTTTAGTTCATCGTCTAGAAATTCATATCTAAGGTTTTTGGGTAGTGTTTTGAGTTCTAAAGATGGGTTCTTCGGACCTGGCATATGGTTTGGGGTCAGTGCTAAGCTTTCTCTTAGGTTGTCGTCTTTATACGGTTTACGCCAATCATCGTCTTCAAAAATATCGGGTATTTGAATCTTTATTATTTCTGAATACGTGGTCTCTTTGTTCTCATGTTCTCTTATGCATTCGTCAATTTCGTCTACTAAATAGCAGGTATCATCTATGGCTGGTGCTTGTAAGAACTTGGTGAGAATGAACTCTATCTTTTCTTCTCCTACTTCGAATGTTAGCCTTCCTTTCTTCACATCTATAATCGCTCCGGCTGTAGCTAGGAATGGTCTTCCTAGGATAATTGGGGTAACAGTATCTTCCTTGATGTCCATGATTATGAAGTCGGTTGGGATGTAGAATTGTCCTATGCGTACTGGAACGTTTTCCAGTATTCCGACGGGGTATTTTACTGATCGATCAGCTAATTGTACAGACATCTTGGCTGGTCTGAGGTCTCCCATATTCAGCTTTTTGCATATAGATAAAGGCATAACACTGATACCGGCTCCTAAATCGCATAGAGCTTTGTCTATTACGAACTTTCCTATGACGCAGGGTATGGAGAAACTACATGGGTCTTTTAATTTAGGAGGCATGCGGTTTTGAATAATAGCGCTACACTCTGCAGTAAGTGTAACTGTTTCGTTATCCTCGATCTTTCTCTTATTCGACAGGATTTCTTTGAGAAATTTAGCGTATGACGGCATTTGAGTTATCGCTTATGTAAAAGGAATAGTAATATTCAGCTGTTTAAGGAGCTTTACAAATTTCTTAAACTGTCCTGAAGTTTTGGAGTTTATTAATCTTTGAGGGTAAGGAATAGGTGGTTTATATGGCGCTGGAGGTGCTTGAGTTTTTTCACTTGCGGTATCCTCCTTCTCCTTGTTTTCCTTCTTCTCTAACTCGGATTCCTTCTCTGCTTGTTCAGTTGGTTTTTGTTGCATGGCTGAGTTTTCGGTCCTCGGATCGATCGGTTCGTCCAATTCTTTTCCACATCTTAGTATTACAGTATTTGCTTGGCCTTTTGGGTTCTGTTCGGGTTGTCCAGGAAATGTGCCAGCAGGTGCGGCAGCAGAGGCTTGTTGTTGAGCCACTTGTGATATCTGTGTTTCTAACATTTTGTTGTGGGTGGCTAAAGCGTCTACTTTTCCGGTCAACTGTTTAATTTTCTCGCTAGTGTGTATGTTTTGATTCAGGAATTCTTTGTTTGTTTGAGCTTGAGTAGCTATAAATTTTTCCATCATCAATTCGAGGTTGGATTTCTTAGGTGCATTATGAGCAGCTGGTTTCTGATATCCTGGCGGAGCAGTAGGCATTTGCAATGCATTTTCGCTTTTGTAAGAAAAGTTTGGATGATTTCGCCAACCTGGGTTATAGGTATTTGCGTAAGGATTTCCTTGAGCATAATTTACCTGGTATGGTGGGATTCCGGCTAGCAATGGGCATTCGGGCGCATTATGAGTGGTGCTTCCGCATAACTCGCAATTTGGAGTTACGGCAGCGACCGTTGCATTGGGGTTAACGGTCAGACTATCTATCTTCTGTGCTAGAGCATCTACTTTAGCGTTGAACTTTTCAAGGCTGCTGATCTCGTACATCCCACCTTTCGCTGTGGTTTTCTCTATTGGAGTGCATTCACCTCCCCATTGGCAATGGTTTTGTGACATGTTTTCTATTAATTGATAGGCTTCATCGTATGGCTTATCCATAAGTGCACCGCCCGCGGCAGCGTCTATTGTCAATCTAGTATTGTATAGAAGCCCATTATAGAAAGTATGGATTGTCACCCAGTCTTCTAGACCGTGGTGAGGACATGTTCTCATCATATCTTTGAATCGTTCCCATGCTTCGTAAAGAGATTCAGTATCTTTTTGTCGAAATCCATTGATTTGAGCTCTAAGCATAGCAGTATTACTCGGCGGAAAATATATCGCTAAGAAGACGTTCTTCAATTGTTCCCACGTCGTAACGGAGTTGGATGGTAGAGATTGTAACCATGTCCACGCTCTGTGTCTAAGAGAGAATGGGAAAAGATGAAGTTTTATCGCGTCTGGAGTTACTCCATTAGCTTTCACTGTGTCCGCGTATTGTACAAACTTCGTTAGATGTTCATTCGGATCCTCAGTTGTGTTTCCTGAGAATTGGTTTTGTTGTACAGCTGACAGCAATGATTGTTTCAGCTCAAAATCATTTCGGGTAATTGTTGGGGCAGCAATGCTACTTCTAGGCTCCATCTGAGAGGGTGTAGCGTATGCCTTCAGCGGTTTGTTTGGAGGTCCTTCAGCCATCGTTGGTTCTTTTTCGGATTTGGGAATGGGAGTGAGAGGATCGGGAATGTTATGTTTGAGTTGGTACTCAATGATTCGGCTTCTTAGATGTAAGAAGCGTTCTAGTTCTGCAACTGAAGGTTTCAAGATATCGCCTTGTGAGCGATTACTTGGCATACAATCGACAGCACTAGTAAAGGAAAAATGAAAATTGTTAACCTAGTCTATACGGCGTAACAGAAGGTTACACTATTGACTAAACGGGTCCCCGACAACGGCGCCAAAAACTTGATCGCGACTTTCTATGTCTAATACAACCTAACTGCAAGTGCACAGTCTATCGCGTAGTAATAATAGATATCGATCCCACAGGGACTCGTAATCAAACTAGTGTTCTCGGGAGTTACTATGTTTAGCTAGGTAGAATATGTTTAAGGGAATAAGATTGTCACTAAAAGGGAACTAAGAATGCTACTTAGATTATAATTGATTGAATCGATATATAGTAATTGTGTTATTCAGGGATTTGACAAGTTACCGGTGTATGAAATAATTTTCAGAGTTTATTTAAGCAGAAAATAGTGATTTAAAGATTCTCGCCTCACGATGGTTATTGACGCTAATCATAATCCTAAGGGCCAAACGTACACTTTCGTATCCCGTTCGGGGTTAAAATCATTTTTTGGAAATCTCTAAGTTCTAATTCACTTTAAAGTGCTTTCGCTGTTATTAAAATGAATGACTAGTGTTTACTATCTGACCTTACCGCAGCTTTCGCTTGTTGGTTCGTATCTTAATTAATTTCCCACTTTCGTGGCAAAACTACTTTTAAATAAGTTCTCGCTTTCGCGACGAAGTTTATTCAGTAAATCAATTTTAAACACTCAGACCATAAATTATTTTTTTGAAAAGAAAGTTTTTCAACCAGTTGTTATCAAATCCCATTCGAATTATTACTACATATCGATTACCTAAGTTTAGCTAGACATGGATTTGGGAAAGATAAAACATAAATAAAAATAATAAATAATGATTTGCATTATAATAAAACTGGAATTGATTGAAATGAGAAACCTGTAAATATTCCAATTGGCCTTGGGGCAGATCCTCCACAGATGTTGGCAGGATTCTGATCTCTATGCCAATTTGATCGTACAATGAAAGTAGAAATTACAGAAGAATGAAAATGGAATACATAAGAAATAAAGAGAAACGAATAAGAATATAAAACTGGAAAATATGCTCTGGAAATAAATTTTGCAGCACTTCGTTGTATGAATGCAGCCCGCTTTCTGAAGTCCCCTGCTTCCCCTTTTATAGAAGTGGAATCCCAACGGTTATCATTGAAGATGATGGACTTTGAGGCAGATAATTTAGGGAGTAGTGGTCCACTCTGTGGGAATTGGAACTGCTTCTGTTACGTGAAATTGAAGTGGGGCGTTTTTGCCTGCATGACGGTCGTCACAAGGTGTGACGGTCGTCACCCGTGTGACGGTCGTCATGAAGCTGTGACGGTCGTCACATCAGCAAATATAGCTTCCTGCGCTTTTCATTGTGTTTTCACTCCTTTTTCGTCCATATTTCATCTGAGATTGCTTCTTTTCTTCATGTTGCCTTGTTTAGACGTGATCGTTGAATACCTGCAAAACATCAGACAAATAACACGGAAATAACCCGAAATCGGATCGAAAACGGTTAAACTTTAGTTGAATTATGCATCAAAATATATATACGATTTCATGTTATCACCATGGTAGCCTGATCAACATGTAAGAATCGAAGCTTTGCTAGCATTAAAGTCGAAGAATCAAGGATTGATGCTCCAAAGATTTAATTATAGCTTCTCCAAGAGATTCTAAGGTTTTTGACCCAGAAAATCATTTTTCTCTTTCTCAAATCCTGAAAAGTGTGAGAAATTACAAGTTGTTGAAAATATCTTCCAAGTGATATATTTTCGGACAAGGCGACTTAGTGCAGTAAGTGGCACTGCGCTAAGTGCCCTGAGAGGCGCGCTAAGCATGGTCAGAAGAACACAACTTATTTCCCAGGAAGTGCGCTAAGCGCGATAGGAGCTCACTTATGGCGTTTTGAGCCTTTAGCTACTGGATTTTAAATGAGCATGCTGGTCTCAAGCTGAAAAGCTCGCCTAGCGCGCTATTCCGGCACAGACACATCAAAACTTGCTTTTTAGTCCTTCTTTCTCGCCCCAATTGTTCCTATCATCAAAAATAGGCAAGAAGAACTGTTAAAGAACATCAAAATGCTCAATATTCACAATATTTACAGTAAAATCGAAAATTCACATAAAGACACTTAAACTACTAGATTTTAGACTAAACTGTAAAGAAAACCAATTGAAAGGGCCATAAAATCAAGTTAAAGTATACACATTGGAAACACATACAATAGAAGCCACACATATTAGAAACATATAAAACAGAAGACATAAATATTACTCATAACATTAGACTAAATTAGGGCAACGATGTTTTGTTTCAAAGAAAAGCATGTCAAGATTAGATTTCGTTAATCCTTTTTAAACGTATCCGATTAATCAAGCATGCGAACTTAGTTTCAATCAATAAAATTGTGTATCCTTGCGGATCCCTTCATTTCTAAAGCGGGTCCGTGAATACTATTGTTTTAATTGCTATATGATTTCACTAAATAGCAACTGAAACAAACAAACATAAAGATCGATACAAAGCGAAAATTAACTTCCAAATCTACGTCTAGATTTTGTTGTTTAATAGATGAAAAAATTAGATCAAGACTTGGAAAATCTATGTCAAGAGTGATTTAAACCATAAATACATAATTAAAAGCGAATATCTTCATCATCTATTGATCATAACCTTGTTCACATACAAAAGATCAAAAGAAATACATAAAAGCAGAATTAACTACCTCTAATCTTGACACAAGAGTGTTTTGCTACCCATCACCATGGTAGCCTGATCAACATGTAAGAAAAGAAGCTTTGCTAGCATTAAAGTCGAAGAATCTAGGATTGATGCTCCAAAGATTTAATTATAGCTTCTCAAAGAGTTTCTAAGGTTTTTGACCCAGAAAATCATTTTTCTCTTTCTCAAATCCTGAAAAGTGTGAGAAAGTACAAGTTGTTGAAAATATCTTCCAAGTGATATATTTTCGGACAAGGCGACTTAGTGCAGTAAGTGGCACTGCGCTAAGTGTAACACCCATTTTAATTATTTAGTCATTTTATTCTTATTTTAAAAATTATATGTTGGTGTGTCCTTTGGTGGGGGTGTATTTGGTGATGTTTGGTGGGTGTCCCTAATATGGGAGGACTATTGGTGGTATTTTGGTGTGAAATATAATAATATAAAAATAATACTAACATTGGTGGAGGTGTTATTATTATTATTATATTTATTATATTTGTTAATATTATTAATATTATTATTATTTTGCTGAAATAATGATATTATTATTATTATTATTATATTTATTATATCTGTTAATATTATTAATATTATTATTATTTTGGTGAAATAATGATATTATTATTATTATTATTATTATTATCTTTATTATATTTGTTAATGTTATTAATATTATTATTAGTATTTTGGTGAAATAATGATATTGGTATTATTATTATTATTATTAATAATGAGTATTATTATTATTATGATTATTATTATTATTATTAGTATTATAATATTATTAGTATTAATAATAATATTGTATTATTTTATTAAGTTATTTTATTAATTGGGATTAGATTTAATAAAGAAAATAGAATGTGAAGGGGTGGGAGAGTGGTACGATACATTTTAGAAATTGAGAAAAAGGGCGATAGAAAAGAGAGAAGAGAAAAGGACGAAAGAAAGGAAAAAGAGCGAAGGAAAAAGGGAACGAAGAACGGAAGAGAAAAGGGGAAGGCCAAGAGACCAATTCTAGGAGGATTTCTCTCGATCAACCAATTGTTAAGGTAAGGGGGGAGAAATTTGATTGGGAATGGTTTATACATGTATAGGGTAGAGGGGATTCCTTAACCCCGTAGGAATTTATCGTTATATAAAGTTTTATATTGGCATGCTATGATTATTGTTGATGTTGGGGGATTGATGAATGCTGATGATGCATTTTGGTGTATATATATATATATATATGGTGATGATAGTAACTGTAATGTTGATCCATTTTGTTGGATTGTTGATGTTACTGTAGTATTGATCCATTTTGTTGGATTGTTGATGTTACTGTAGTGTTGATAGTAACTAGGAATATAAAGCTGATGAGATTCTGTGTTGTTACCGTAGTGTTGGCAATGACCATGATTATAGCTTTGGGAAAGTTATGTGTTGTTTCCCTATAGTCTTGTTAACGACTATGGTTAGGACCTTGGTGAGATTCAGAGTGACTCTGAAGTGTCAGTAATGTACCATAATGTCGGTTCTGGAGTAGAAATTATGGGATAATTGGTAAGTATAATATCTATTGGCATGTTTGTGATTGTGGATTGATGTTGATGAATTGTTGATTTTGGTGTATAGGCTGAGGTGTTGGTTTAGGGAGGTTCTGAGTAACCTCAGAGACTTTTGGTGAGATGTCTGAATTGGTCTCGTGTGATCCTTATAGCCTTGCTGTAGTGTGAAAATGATGAGTATGGGATATAACTTGTGTACTTGGTGATAGTACGCGTTTCCCTTAATATTGTTGGTGAACAATTAGTTGATGTATATGTGTGTAGTGATCAGTAAGATCGTGTATTTCCCGAGCGGTGAGATGTGTTTATATTTGGTGTTAGAAAGTGAGACTACTCACTGTGTGATTGAATTATATGATGTTGGTGTATGTTATATCTATATATATGCATTGATGTATGATGATATGATCAGGAGGATCGTGTGCACTTAGTGTTCCAGAATGTAATAGTTATGCATTGGTGTCTTGCATATCATGGTGTTTTGGTGGGATGAATCATGTCTCAGGAGGAGCGTAAGTGATTCATCCGACTTCCTTTGTGGAGAATGGTGGGGGGATAGATCATGTCTCAGGAGGAGCGTAAGTGATCTATCCAGGTTCGATTGAATGAACCAATGAGTCGGTACCGCATGCATGGTGTTGTGTTGCATAATTGCATTATAATATGTTATATTGTAATTTGAACAGTAGGTTCGTTATATGGTATTGTTGGGGTGAATAATTGATGTGATGGTGTATTTTACTGCCTTATTTACATGTATTACATTACCATTATATTTTTGATCATGATTTCTCACCCCTTTGTTGTTGTTGTGGTATGTGCTTCTTCGGAAGTACAGATAATCCAGGTACTTAGCTAGCTTGGATTATGGTGTGACAGTCGAGTCTAGGATGCTCTGATACGTAGCACGGGACTTGGGCGTTTTTATTTACTTTATGAAGAACTTATATTTTATTTTCCTGTGAAACGTATCAAACCTTTATAGGATTTTATTATTTAATATTCCGCTGTATTGGAGAAAACCCTTTTTATAAGGAAACGTTGTTTTCATGTGATATCCCACTTGGGAAATTGGAACTCTGATTTTGTTTATTTATAATGTTTATTAATTTAATTGATTTTGGGAAGTGGGGTGTTACAATAGGTATCAGAGCAGGTCGGTCCGTCCGGCCAGTGTTGTTGAGTCGAGTTGAGTCTGTCCTTTATGATGTAGTTGAATATCGTTTAACCTGGTGTTGTTCTTTTTGAGAAGTATGGCAGGAAGGAACGATGCTGCATTGGCTGCTGCTATGCAAGCAATGGCGCAGGCGGTTGCTAATAAGAATCAAACTGCAGATGCCCAATTCAGGAGTTTGGCGCAGTTTCGGAGCAACAAGCCGCCGACGTTCGAAGGAGGAGTTTTGGATCCTGAAGCTGCTCAGAAGTGGCTGAAGGCAATTGAAAATATCTTCAGAACGATGGAATGTACTGATGAGCAGAAGGTGAGGTTTGGTACTCACATGTTAGAAGTTGAGGCTGAAGCCTGGTGGGACAATAGTCGCCAAAGATTGGAAGCTGCTGGAACCGCCATTACTTGGGAGGTGGTTCGGAAAGGTTTTCTAGAGAAGTATTTCCGGGAAGATATCTGAAGCGCTAAGGAGATTGAATTCCTAGAGCTGAAACATGGTAGTATGACTGTAGCAGAGTATGCTGCTAAGTTTGAGGAGCTGGTGCAGTATGGTCCCCACTATAATGTGGAGGGGGCAATGACTTCTAAGTGCTTAAAGTTTGAGAATGGACTGCGTCCAGAGATTAAGTTGGGGATTGCTTGTCAGAAGATCAGGAGCTATCCTGAGCTGGTAAGCAGAAGCAGGATTTATGATAACGATAACCGAGCAAGGATTGCGCACTACAAAGCTGTTAATGACCGTAAGGGTAAGCAAAGGTTTAGTGGTACTCCTTATAGTGTTGCTGCTGATAAGGGAAAACGTAAAGTTGTTGTTGATAAGAAGCCTAGAGATGGGAGAGCATCTGCTGAAGGGAAATGTTTTCGGTGCGGTGGTATGGGACACCGTGCTAATGATTGTCCTAATGAAGCCAAGAAATGTTTTAAGTGCGGGAAACCAGGTCATGTGATAGCTGACTGCAGAGCAACTATGCCGACCTGTTATAACTGTGGTGAGAAGGGTCATATCAGTACACATTGTGAGAAGCCGAAGAAGCCTCAAACGTCTCCGGCTGGTGGAAAAGTGTTTGCCTTGGCAGGAACTCAAGCTGCCAGTGATGAGCGTGTTATCAGAGGTACTTGTATTATCAATAATATTCCTTTGATTGCTATTATTGATACGGGTGCAACGCACTCGTTTATTTCTGTAGATTTTGTAAAGAGGATAGGTTTGGTGCCGTCCACTCTGGAGAGACGGATGACTATTGAGACACCCTCTATAGGTTCAGTGACTACTTCTTTGGTATTCCTGAAGTGTCCGCTGACTATTTTCGGTAGAGAATTCGGAGTAGATCTGATTTGTCTACCACTTGGTAAGTTGGATGTTATTCTGGGTATGAACTGGTTAGAGTTCAACCGAGTCTACATCGACTGTTTTCGGAAGGAATTGTTGTTCTTGACCCCTGAAGAGGAAGCTTTAGCAATTTCTTTGTCTAATAAAGAATTGAGGGCCTTGTTGGAAGATGAAACTAGAGTGTTTTCTTTATTTGCAACATTATCGGGGGATAGCAAAGTGTCAATAGAGGAAGTAGCCGTGGCGAATGAATTTCCGGAAGTGTTTCCTGACGACATTACGGAATTTCCTCCGACGCGAGAAGTGGAATTTGGTATTGATCTTGTTCCTTGTACGAGGCCTATTTCTATGGCGCCGTACAAGATGTCTACAGTGGAATTGGCTGAGTTGAAGTCTCAGATTGGAGAATTGTTGGATAGGAAGTTTATTAGGCCAAGTGTATCGTCGTGGGGAGCTCCAGTGTTATTGGTGAAGAAGAAGGATGGTAGTATGCGTTTGTGCATCGATTACCGTCAATTGAATAAAGTGACTATTAAGAATAAGTATCCTCTACCTAGGATTGATGACTTGATGGACTAGCTGGTGGGAACTCGTGTATTTAGTAAGATCGACTTAAGATCGGGTTATCATCAGATAAGAGTAAAAGAAGGTGATGTTCAGAAGACTGCCTTTAGGACTCGATATGGACATTACGAATATGCTGTAATGCCGTTTGGAGTGACTAATGCACCAGGAGTATTTATGGAGTATATGAACAGAATTTTCCATTCTTATTTGGATCAGTTCATTGTAGTGTTTATTGATGATATATTAATTTATTCTAAATCTGATGAAGAGCATGCAGGACATCTGAGAATTGCCTTGCAAGTGTTGAAGGAAAATAAATTATTTGCTAAACTGTCAAAGTGTGACTTTTGGTTGAAGAAAGTAAGTTTCTTGGGGCATGTAATATCTGAAGATGGAATAGCGGTGGATCCGTCAAAAGTAAGTGCAGTATTGCAGTGGGAACCGCCGAAGACAGCGACAGAGATTAGAAGCTTTTTGGGGTTAGCCGGTTATTACCGTAGGTTTATTGAAGGGTTCTCTAATTTGGCATTGCCATTAACTCAGTTGACGAGAAAGAACCAAGTTTTTGTATGGGATGCTGCTTGTGAAGAAAGTTTTGAAGAGTTGAAAAAGAGATTGACTACGGCATCGGTGTTAGTGTTACCGACTCCGAGTGAACCGTTTGTGGTGTACTGTGATGCGTCTAAGATGGGATTAGGCGGGGTTCTGATGCAGAATGGTAAAGTAGTAGCATATGCATCGCGGCAATTGAGAGTGCATGAGCGAAATTATCCGACTCATGATCTTGAATTAGTTGCGGTTGTTTTTGTGTTGAAAATCTGGAGACATTATTTATATGGTTCAAGATTTGAAGTGTTTAGTGATCATAAGAGTCTGAGATACCTGTTTGATCAGAAAGAGCTGAATATGAGGCAGAGAAGATGGTTGGAATTTTTGAAGGATTATGACTTCAGTTTGAGTTATCATCCAGGAAAGGCCAATGTAGTGGCAGATGCTTTGAATAGGAAAGCAATTCATATGGCAGCTCTGATGGTGAAAGAAATTGAGTTAATTGAACAATTTAGAGATTTGAGCATGGTTTGTGAGACTACTGCAGATAGTGTAATGTTGGGTATGTTGCAGGTAAATAATGTCTTCTTGGATATGATTAGAGAAAATCAGAAGTTGGATGTGAAATTGGTAGATTTGATGCCTGGAGTAGGAAGTGACTCCGATAGTGACTTTAAATTGGATAGTACAGGTGTGTTGAGATTTAGAGGCAGGATTTGTGTACCAGATGATGAAGAATTGAAAAAGTCAATTTTGAGCGAAGGACATCGTAGTAGCCTGAGTATTCATCTGGGAGCTACGAAAATGTATCATGATTTGAAGAAATTATTTTGGTGGTCTGGTATGAAAAGAGACATAGCTCAAGTTGTGTATGCCTGTTTGACATGTCAGAAGTCGAAGGTGGAACACTAGAGACCTTCTGGATTTATGCAACCATTAGAGATTCTGGTTTGGAAATGGGATTGCATTACTATGGATTTTGTGACAGGTTTGCCGAATATGGCGAGAGGTTTTCATGCTATATGGGTGATTGTGGATCGATTGACGAAGTCTGCACACTTTGTGCCGCTCAATATTAGTTTTCCGTTAACGAAGCTGGCGGATATTTACATTCGGGTAATTGTGAAGTTGCATGGTGTTCCGTCTAGTATTGTGTCGGATAGAGATCCGCGGTTTACTTTGGAATTTTGGAAGAGCTTGCAGGAAGCTTTGGGAACTAAGTTGAAATTGAGTTCAGCTTATCATCCGCAAACTGATGGTCAGTCGGAGAGGACTATTCAGTCGCTTGAAGATTTGTTGAGAGCTTGTGTGTTAGAAAAGGGTGGTGCGTGGGATACTCATTTACCATTGATTGAGTTCACGTACAATAACAGTTACCATTCTAGTATCGGAATGGCACCGTTTGAAGCTTTGTATGGGAGGAGGTGTAGGACTCCTCTGTGTTGGTATGAAACTGGTGAGAATATGGTGCTTGGACCAGAAATTGTACAGCAGACTACTGAGACAATTCAAATGATTCGTGAGAAAATGAAAGTGTCTCAGAGTAGGCAGAAAAGTTATCATGATAATCGGAGGAAAGAGTTGGAATTCTGTGTAGGTGATCACGTATTCCTAAGAGTTAATCCAATGACTGGTGTGGGTCGTGCGTTGAATTCCAATAAGCTGGATCCTAAGTTCATTGGACCTTATGAGATTTTGCAGAGAATTGGTGATGTGGCTTATAGGGTGGCGTTGCCGCCTGAGTTGTCAAACTTACATAATGTGTTTCATGTGTCGCAATTGCGAAAGTATGTTTCTGATCCATCTCATGTGATTCAGAGAGATGATGTTCAGATTCGGGAAATCTTACTGTTGAGACGATGCCGTTGAGTATCGAGGACCGTAAGATGAAACAGCTCCGAGGGAAGTAAATACCTTTGGTGAAGGTAGCGTGGGGAGGTGCTGCAGGAGGCAGTGTGACCTGGGAGTTGGAAAACAGGATGCGAGAAGCGTATCCGGAGCTATTTCCATCAGGTAATTTTCGAGGACGAAAATAATTAAAGTGGGGGAGAGTTGTAACACCCATTTTAATTATTTAGTCATTTTATTATTATTTTAAAAATTATACGTTGGTGTGTCCTTTGGTGGGGGTGTATTTGGTGATGTTTGGTGGGTGTCCCTAATGTGGGAGGACTATTGGTGGTATTTTGGTGTGAAATATAATAATATAAAAATAATAGTAACATTGGTGGGGGTGTTATTATTATTATTATTATTATATTTATTATATTTGTTAATATTATTAATATTATTATTATTTTGGTGAAATAATGATATTATTATTATTATTATAATATTTATTATATTTGTTAATATTATTAATATTATTATTATTTTGGTGAAATAATGATATTATTATAATTATTATTATATTTATTATATTTGTTAATATTATTATTATTATTATTATTATTAATAATGAATATTATTATTATTATTATGATTATTATAATTATTATTATTAGTATTATAATATTATTAGTATTAATAATAATATTGTATTATTTTATTAAGTTATTTTATTAATTGGGATTAGATTTTATAAAGAAAATAGAATGTGAAGGGGTGGGGAGAGTGGTACGATACATTTTAGAAATTGAGAAAAAGGGCGATAGAAAAGAGAGAAGAGAAAAGGACGAAAGAAAGGAAAAAGAGCGAAGGAAAAAGGGAACGAAGAACGGAAGAGAAAAGGGGAAGGCCAAGAGACCAATTCTAGGAGGATTTCTATCGATCAACCAATTGATAAGGTAAGGGGGGAGAAATTTGATTGGGAATGGTTTATACATGTATAGGGTAGAGGGGATTCCTTAACCCCGTAGGAATTTATCATTATATAAAGTTTTATATTGGCATGCTATGATTATTCTTGATGTTGGAGGATTGATGAATGCTGATGATGCATTTTGGTGTATATATATATATATATATATATATATATATATATATATATATATATATATATATATATATATATATATATATATATATATATGGTGATGATAGTAACTGTAATGTTGATCCATTTTGTTGGATTGTTGATGTTACTGTAGTATTGATCTATTTTGTTGGATTGTTGATGTTACTGTAGTGTTGATAGTAACTAGGAATATAAAGCTGATGAGATTCTGTGTTGTTACTGTAGTGTTGGCAATGACCATGATTATAGCTTTGGGAAAGTTATCTGTTGTTTCCATATAGTCTTGTTAACGACTATGGTTAGGACCTTGGTGAGATTCAGAGTGACTCTGAAGTGTCGGTAATGTACCATAATGTCGGTTCTAGAGTAGAAATTATGGGATAATTGGTAAGTATAATATCTATTCGCATGTTTGTGATTGTGGATTGATGTTGATGAATGGTTGATTTTGGTGTATAGGTTGAGGTGTTGGTTTAGGGAGGCTCTGAGTAACCTCAGAGACTTTTGGTGAGATGTCTGAATTGGTCTCGTGTGATCCTTCTAGCCTTGCTGTAGTGTGAAAATGATGAGTATGGGATATAACTTGTGTACTTGGTGATAGTACACGTTTCCCTTAATAATGTTGGTGAACAATTAGTTGATGTATATGTGTGTAGTGATCAGTAGGATCGTGTATTTCCCGAGCGGTGAGATGTGTTTATATTTGGTGTTAGAAAGTGAGACTACTCACTGTGTGATTGAATTATATGATGTTGGTGTATGTTATATCTATAAATATGCATTGATGTATGATGATATGGTCAGGAGGATCATGTGCACTTAGTGTGCCAGAATGTAATAGTTATGCATTGGTGTCTTGCATATCATGGTGTTTTGGTGGCATGAATCATGTCTCAGGAGGAGCGTAAGTGATTCATCCGTACTCCTTTGTGGAGAATGGTGGGGGGATAGATCATTTCTCAGGAGGAGCGTAAGTGATCTATCCAGGTTCGATTGAATGAACCAATGAGTCGGTACCGCATGCATGGTGTTGTGTTGCATAATTGCATTATAATATGTTATATTGTAATTTGAACAGTAGGTTCGTTATATGGTATTGTTGGGGTGAATAATTGATGTGATGGTGTATTTTACTGCCTTATTTACATGTAATACATTACCATTATATTTTTGATCATGATTTCTCACCCCTTTGTTGTTGTTGTGGTCTGTGCTTCTTCGGAAGTACAGATAATCCAGGTACTTAGCTAGCTTGGATTATGGTGTGACAGTCGAGTCTAGGATGCTCTGATACGTAGCACGGGACTTGGGCGTTTTTATTTACTTTATGAAGAACTTATATTTTATTTTCCTGTGAAACGTATCAAACCTTTATTCGATTTTATTATTTAATATTCCGCTGTATTGGAGAAAACCCTTTTTATAAGGAAACGTTGTTTTCATGTGATATCCCACTTGGGAAATTGGAACTCTGATTTTATTTATTTATAATGTTTATTATGTTAATTGATTTTGGGAAGTGGGGTGTTACACTAAGTGCCCTGAGAGGCACGCTAATCATGGTCAGAAGAACACAACTTATTTCCCAGGAAGTGCGCTAATCGCGATAGGAGCTCACTTATGGCGTTTTGAGCCTTTAGCTACTGGATTTTTCATGAGCGCGCTGGTCTCAAGCTGAAAAGCTCGCCTAGCGCGCTATGCCGGCACAGACACATCAAAATATGCTTTTTAGTCCTTCTTTCTTGCCCCAATTGTTCCCATCATCAAAAATAGGCAACAAGAACTGTTAAAGAACATCAAAATGCTCAATATTCACAATATTTACAGTAAAATCGAAAATTCACATAAAGACACTTAAACTACTAGATTTTAGACTAAACTGTAAAGAAAACCAATTGAAAGGGCCATAAAATCAAGTTAAAGTATACACATTGGAAACACATACAATAGAAGCCACACATATTAGAAACATATAAAACAGAAGACATAAATATTACTCATAACATTAGAGTAAATTAGGGCAACGATGTTTTGTTTCAAAGAAAAGCATGTCAAGATTAGATTTCGTTAATCCTTTTTAAACGTATCCGATTAATCAAGCATGCGAACCTAGTTTCAATCAATAAAATTGTGTATCCTTGCGGATCCCTTCATTTCTAAAGCGGGTCTGTGAATACTATTGTTTTAATTGCTATATGATTTCACTAAATAGCAACTGAAACAAACAAACATAAAGATCGATACAAAGCGAATATTAACTTCCAAATCTACGTCTAGATTTTGTTGTTTAATAGATGAAAAAATTAGATCAACACTTGGAAAATCTATGTCAAGAGTGATTTAAACCATAAATACATAATTAAAGGCGAATATCTTCATCATCTATTGATCATAACCTTGTTCACATACAAAAGATCAAAAGAAATACATAAAAGCAGAATTAACTACCTCTAATCTTGACACAAGAGTGTTTTGCTACCTATCACCAGGGTAGCCTGATCAACATGTAAGAAAAGAAGCTTTGCTAGCATTAAAGTCGAAGAATCGAGGATTGATGCTCCAAAGATTTAATTATAGCTTCTCCAAGAGTTTCTAAGGTTTTTGACCCAGAAAATCATTTTTCTCTTTCTCAAATCCTGAAAAGTGTGAGAAAGTACAAGTTGTTGAAAATATCTTCCAAGTGATATATTTTCGGACAAGGCGACTTAGTGCAGTAACTGGAACTGCGCTAAGTGCCCTGAGAGGCGCGCTAAGCATGGTCAGAAGAACACAACTTATTTCCCAGGAAGTGCGCTAAGCGCGATAGGAGCTCACTTATGGCGTTTTGAGCCTTTAGCTACTGGATTTTTCATGAGCACGCTGGTCTCAAGCTGAAAAGCTCGCCTAGCGCGTTATGCCGACACAGACACATCAAAACTTGCTTTTTAGTCCTTCTTTCTCGTCCCAATTGTTCCTATCATCAAAAATAGGCAAGAAGAACTGTTAAAGAACATCAAAATGCCCAATATTCACAATATTTACACTAAAATCGAAAGTTCACATAAAGACACTTAAACTACTAGATTTTAGACTAAACTGTAAAGAAAACCAATTGAAAGGGCCATAAAATCAAGTTAAAGTATACACATTGGAAACACATACAATAGAAGCCACACATATTAGAAACATATAAAACAGAAGACATAAATATTACTCATAACATTAGAGTAAATTAGGGCAACGTTGTTTTGTTTCAAAGAAAAGCATGTCAAGATAAGATTTCGTTAATCCTTTTTAAACGTATCCGATTAATCAAGCATGCGAACTTAGTTTCAATCAATAAAATTGTGTATCCTTGCGGATCCCTTCATTTCTAAAGCGGGTCCGTGAATACTATTGTTTTAATTGCTATATGATTTCACTAAATAGCAACTAAAACAAACAAACATAAAGATCGATACAAATCGAATATTAACTTCCAAATCTACGTCTAGATTTTGTTGTTTAATAGATGAAAAAATTAGATCAAGACTTGGAAAATCTATGTCAAGAGTGATTTAAACCATAAATACATAATTAAAAGCGAATATCTTCATCATCTATTGATCATAACCTTCTTCACATACAAAAGATCAAAAGAAATACATAAAAGCAGAATTAACTACCTCTAATCTTGACACAAGTGTGTTTTGCTACCCATCACCATGGTAGCCTGATCAACATGTAAGAAAAGAAGCTTTGCTAGCATTAAAGTCGAAGAATCGATGATTGATGCTCCAAAGATTTAATTATAGCTTCTCCAAGAGTTTCTAAGATTTTTGACCCAGAAAATCATTTTTCTCTTTCTCAAATCCTGAAAAGTGTGAGAAATTACAAGTTGTTGAAAATATCTTCCAAGTGATATATTTTCGGACAAGGCGACTTAGTGCAGTAAGTGGCACTGCGCTATGTGCCCTGAGAGGCGCGCTAAGCATGGTCAGAAGAACACAACTTATTTCCCAAGAAGTGCGCTAAGCGCGATAGGAGCTCACTTATGGCGTTTTGAGCTTTTAGCTACTGGATTTTTCATGAGCGCGCTGGCCTCAAGCTGAAAAGCTCGCCTAGCGGCTATGCCGGCATAGACACATCAAAACTTGCTTTTTAGTCCTTCTTTCTCGCCCCAATTGTTCCTATCATCAAAAATAGGCAACAGGAACTATTAAAGAACATCAAAATGCTCAATATTCACAATATTTACACTAAAATCGAAAATTCACATAAAGACACTTAAACTACTAGATTTTAGAGTAAACTGTAAAAAAAACCAATTGAAAGGGCCATAAAATCAAGTTAAAGTATACACATTGGAAACACATACAATAGAAGCCACACATATTAGAAACATATAAAACAGAAGGCATAAATATTACTCAGAACATTAGAGTAAATTAGGGCAACGATGTTTTGTTTCAAAGAAAAGCATGTCAAGATTAGATTTCGTTAATCCTTTTTAAACGTATCCGATTAATCAAGCATGCGAACTTAGTTTCAATCAATAAAATTGTGTATCCTTGCGGATCCCTTCATTTCTAAAGCGGGTCCGTGAATACTATTGTTTTAATTGCTATATGATTTCACTAAATAGGAACTGAAACAAACAAACATAAAGATCGATACAAAGCGAATATTAACTTCCAAATCTACGTCTAGATTTTGTTGTTCAGTAGATGAAAAAATTAGATCAAGACTTGGAAAATCTATGTCAAGAGTGATTTAAACCATAAATACATAATTAAACGCGAATATCTTCATCATTTATTGATCATAACCTTGTTCACATACAAAAGATCAAAAGAAATACATAAAAGCATAATTAACTACATCTAATCTTGACACAAGAGTGTTTTGCTACCCATCACCATGGTAGCCTGATCAACATGTAAGAAAAGAAGCTTTGCTAGCATTAAAGTCGAAGAATCGAGGATTGATGCTCCAAAGGTTTAATTATAGCTTCTCCAAGAGTTTCTAAGGTTTTTGACCCAGAAAATCATTTTTCTCTTTCTCAAATCCTGAAAAGTGTGAGAAAGTACAAGTTGTTGAAAATATCTTCCAAGTGATATATTTTCGGACAAGGCGACTTAGTGCAGGAAGTGGCACTGTGCTAAGTGCCCTGAGAGGCGCGCTAAGCATGGTCAGAAGAACACAACTTCTTTCCCAGGAAGTGTGCTAAGAGCGATAGGAGCTCACTTATGGCGTTTTGAGCCTTTAGCTACTGGATTTTTCATGAGCGCGCTGGTCTCAAGCTGAAAAGCTCGCTTAGCGCGCTATGCCGGCACAGACACATCAAAACTTGCTTTTCAGTCCTTCTTTCTCGCCCCAATTGTTCCTATCATCAAAAATAGGCAAGAAAAACTGTTAAAGAACATCAAAATGCTCAATATTCACAATATTTACACTAAAATCGAAAATTAACATAAAGAGGCTTAAACTACTAGATTTTAGACTAATCTGTAAAGAAAAACGATTGAAACGGCCATAAAATCAAGTTAAAGTATGCACAATTTGGCCCTTAACAATTACAACTCCTTCAAATTTCAAAAAATCTAGAGAGAGCTGATGTCAAGACATGTGGTGTAACATCACATCTGCTTCAAAATAGCAACAATCTCATACATGTCCATTACTCCCCCTGTCAAATATAACCAATATTTCCCCTAAAGGCGAAAACCCAAATCTTCTGAAGTCTAAACCTCAACTACCTAAGTTCACACATACCTGTCAAGAGGAAAACCCAAATCACCTGGCAGAACACTATGAACTTTCCAAGCTCACACATTGGAAACACATACAATAGAAGCCACACATATTAGAAACATATAAAACAGAAGGCATAAATATTACTCATAACATTAGAGTAAATTAGGGCAACGATGTTTTGTTTCAAAGAAAAGCATGTCAAGATTAGATTTCGTTAATCCTTTTTAAACGTATCCGATTAATCAAGCATGCGAACTTAGTTTCAATCAATAAAATTGTGTATCCTTGCGGATCCCTTCATTTCTAAAGCGGGTTCGTGAATACTATTGTTTTAATTGCTATATGATTCACTAAATAGCAACTGAAAGAAACAAACATAAAGATCGATACAAAGCGAATATTAACTTCCAAATCTATGTCTAGATTTTGTTGTTTAATAGATTAAAAAATTAGATCAAGACTTGGAAAATCTATGTCAAGAGTGATTTAAACCATAAATACATAATTAAAAGCGAATATCTTCATCATCTATTGATCATAACCTTGTTCACATACAAAAGATCTAAAGAAATACATAAAAGCAGAATTAACTACCTCTAATCTTGACACAAGAGTGTTTTGCTACCCAGCACCATAGTAGCCTGATCAACATGTAAGAAAAGAAGCTTTGCTAGCATTAAAGTCGAAGAATCGAGGATTGATGCTCCAAAGATTTAATTATAGCTTCTCCAAGAGTTTCTAAAGTTTTTGACCCAGAAAATCATTTTTCTCTTTCTCAAATCCTGAAAAGTGTGAGAAAGTACAAGTTGTTGAAAATATCTTCCAAGTGATATATTTTCGGACAAGGCGACTTAGTGCAGTAACTGGCACTGCGCTAAGTGCCCTGAGAGGCGCGCTAAGCATGGTCAGAAGAACACAACTTATTTCCCAGGAAGTGCGCTAAGCGCGATAGGAGCTCACTTATGGCGTTTTGAGCCTTTAGCTACTGGATTTTTCATGAGCGCGCTGGTCTCAAGCTGAAAAGCTCGCTTACCGCGCTATGCCGGCACAGACACATCAAAACTTGCTTTTCAGTCCTTCTTTCTCGCCCCAATTGTTCCTATCATCAAAAATAGGCAAGAAGAACTATTAAAGAACATCAAAATGCTCAATATTCACAATATTTACACTAAAATCGAAAATTAACATAAAGAGGCTTAAACTACTAGATTTTAGACTAATCTGTAAAGATAACCGATTGAAAGGGCCATAAAATCAAGTTAAAGTATGCACAATTTGGCCCTTAACAATTACAACTCCTTCAAATTTCAAAAAATCTAGAGAGAGCTGATGTCAAGACATGTGGTGTAACATCACATCTGCTTTAAAATAGCAACAATCTCATACATGTCCATTACTCCCCCTGTCAAATATAACCAATATTTCCCCTAAAGGCGAAAACCCAAATCTTCTGAAGTCTAAACCTCAACTACCTAAGTTCACACATACCTGTCAAGAGGAAAACCCAAATCACCTGGCAGAACACTATGAACTTTCAAAGCTCACACATTGGAAACACATACAATAGAAGCCACACATATTAGAAACATATAAAACAGAAGGCATAAATATTACTCATAACATTAGAGTAAATTAGGGCAACGATGTTTTGTTTCAAAGAAAAGCATGTCAAGATTAGATTTTGTTAATCCTTTTTAAACGTATCTGATTAATCAAGCATGCGAACTTAGTTTCAATCAATAAAATTGTGTATCCTTGCGGATCCCTTCATTTCTAATGCGGGTCCGTGAATACTATTGTTTTAATTGCTATATGATTTCAATAAAGAAAAACTGAAAGAAACAAACATAAAGATCGATACAAAGCGAATATTAACTTCCAAATTTACGTCTAGATTTTGTTGTTTAATAGATGAAAAAATTAGATCAAGACTTGGAAAATCTATGTCAAGAGTGATTTAAACCATAAATACATAATTAAAAGCGAATATCTCCATAATCTATTGATCATAACCTTGTTCACATACAAAAGATCAAAAGAAATACATAAAAGCAGAATTAACTACCTCTAATCTTGACACAAGAGTGTTTTGCTACCCATCACCATGGTAGCCTGATCAACATGTAAGAAAAGAAGCTTTGCTAGCATTAAAGTCGAAGAATCGAGGATTGATGCTCCAAAGATTTAATTATAGCTTCCCCAAGAGTTTCTAAGGTTTTTGACCCAGAAAATCATTTTTCTCTTTCTCAAATCCTGAAAAGTGTGAGAAAGTACAAGTTGTTGAAAATATCTTCCAAGTGATATATTTTCGGACAAGGCGACTTAGTGCAGTAACTGGCACTGCGCTAAGTGCCCTGAGAGGCGCGCTAAGCATGGTCAGAAGAACACAACTTATTTCCCAGGAAGTGCGCTAAGCGCGATAGGAGCTCACTTATGGCGTTTTGAGCCTTTAGCTACTGGATTTTTCATGAGCGCGCTGGTCTCAAGCTGAAAAGCTCGCTTACCGCGCTATGCCGGCACAGACACATCAAAACTTGCTTTTCAGTCCTTCTTTCTCGCCCCAATTGTTCCTATCATCAAAAATAGGCAAGAAGAACTATTAAAGAACATCAAAATGCTCAATATTCACAATATTTACACTAAAATCGAAAATTAACATAAAGAGGCTTAAACTACTAGATTTTAGACAAATCTGTAAAGAAAACCAATTGAAAGGGCCATAAAATCAAGTTAAAGTATGCACAATTTGGCCCTTAACAATTACAACTCCTTCAAATTTCAAAAAATCTAGAGAGAGCTGATGTCAAGACATGTGGTGTAACATCACATCTGCTTCAAAATAGCAACAATCTCATACATGTCCATTACTCCTCCTGTCGCATATAACCAATATTTCCCCTAAAGGCGAAAACCCAAATCTTCTGATGTCTAAACCTCAACTACCTAAGTTCACACATACCTGTCAAGAGGAAAACCCAAATCACCTGGCAGAACACTATGAACTTTCCAAGTTCACACATTGGAAACACATACAATAGAAGCCACACATATTAGAAACATATAAAACAGAAGGCATAAATATTACTCATAACATTAGAGTAAATTAGGGCAACGATGTTTTGTTTCAAAGAAAAGCATGTCAAGATTAGATTTCGTTAATCCTTTTTAAACGTATCCGATTAATCAAGCATGCGAACTTAGTTTCAATCAATAAATTTGTGTATCCTTGCGGATCCCTTCATTTCTAAAGCGGGTCCGTGAATACTATTGTTTTAATTGCTATATGATTCACTAAATAACAACTGAAAGAAACAAACATAAAGATCGATACAAAGCGAATATTAACTTCCAAATCTACGTCTAGATTTTGTTGTTTAATAGATTAAAAAATTAGATCAAGACTTGGAAAATCTATGTCAAGAGTGATTCAAACCATAAATACATAATTAAAAGCGAATATCTTCATCATCTATTGATCAAAACCTTGTTCACATACAAAAGATCAAAAGAAATACATAAAAGCAGAATTAACTACCTCTAATCTTGACACAAGAGTGTTTTGGTACCCACCACCATGGTAGCCTGATCAACATGTAAGAAAAGAAGCTTTGCTAGCATTAAAGTCGAAGAATCGAGGATTGATGCTCCAAAGATTTAATTATAGCTTCTCCAAGAGTTTCTAATGTTTTTGACCCAGAAAATCATTTTTCTCTTTCTCAAATCCTGAAAAGTGTGAGAAAGTACAAGTTGTTGAAAATATCTTCCAAGTGATATATTTTCGGACAAGGCGACTTAGTGCAGTATGTGGCACTGCGCTAAGTGCCCTGAGAGGCGCGCTAAGCATGGTCAGAAGAACACAACTTCTTTTCCAGGAAGTGCGCTAAGCGCGATAGGAGCTCACTTATGGCGTTTTGAGCCTTTAGCTACTGGATGTTTCATGAGCGCGCTGGTCTCAAGCTGAAAAGCTCGCTTAGCGCGCTATGCCGACACAGACACATCAAAACTTGCTTTTTAGTCCTTCTTTCTCGCCCCAATTGTTCCTATCTTCAAAAATAGGCAAGAAGAACTGTTAAAGAACATAAAAATGCTCAATATTCACAATATTTACACTAAAATCGAAAATTAACATAAAGAGGCTTAAACTACTAGATTTTAGACTAATCTGCAAAGAAAACCGATTGAAAGGGCCATAAAATCAAGTTAAAGTATGCACAATTTGGCCCTTAACAATTACAACTCCTTCAAATTTCAAAAAATCTAGAGAGAGCTAATGTCAAGACAAGTGGTGTAACATCACATCTGCTTCAAAATATCAACAATCTCATACATGTCCATTACTCCCCCTGTCGCATATAACCAATATTTCCCCTAAAGGCGAAAACCCAAATCTTCTGAAGTCTAAACCTCAACTACCTAATTTCACACATCCCTGTCAAGAGGAAAACCCAAATCACCTGGTAGAACACTATGAACTTTCCAAGTTCACACATTGGAAACACATACAATAGAAGCCACACATATTAGAAACTTATAAAATAGAAGGCATAAATATTACTCATAACATTAGAGTAAATTAGGGCAACGATGTTTTGTTTCAAAGAAAAGCATGTCAAGATTAGATTTCGTTAATCCTTTTTAAACGTATTCGATTAATCAAGCATGCAAACTTAGTTTCAATCAATAAAATTGTGTATCCTTGCGGATCCCTTCATTTCTAAAGTGGGTCTGTGAATACTATTGTTTTAATTGCTATATGATTTCACTAAATAGCAACTGAAACTAACAAACATAAAGATCGATACAAAGCGAATATTAACTTCCAAATCTACGTCTAGATTTTGTTGTTTAATAGATGAAAAAATTAGATCAAGACATGGAAAATCTATGTCAAGAGTGATTTAAACCATAAATACAAAATTAAAAGCGAATATCTTCATCATCTATTGATCATAACCTTGTTCACATACAAAAGATCAAAAGAAATACATAAAAGCATAATTAACTACCTCTAATCTTGACACAGGAGTGTTTTGCTACCCATCACCATAGTAGCCTGATCAACATGTAAGAAAAGAAGCTTTGCTAGCATTAAAGTCGAAGAATCGAGGATTGATGCTCCAAAGATTTAATTATAGCTTCTCCAAGAGTTTCTAATGTTTTTGACCCAGAAATTCATTTTTCTCTTTCTCAAATCCTGAAAAGTGTGAGAAAGTACAAGTTGTTGAAAATATCTTCCAAGTGATATATTTTCGGACAAGGCGACTTAGTGCAGTATGTGGCACTGCGCTAAGTGCCCTGAGAGGCGCGCTAAGCATGGTCAGAAGAACACAACTTATTTCCCAAGAAGTGCGCTAAGCGCGATAGGAGCTCACTTATGGCGTTTTGAGCCTTTAGCTACTGGATGTTTCATGAGCGCGCTGGTCTCAAGCTGAAAAGCTCGCTTAGCGCGCTATGCCGACACAGACACATCAAAACTTGCTTTTTAGTCCTTCTTTCTCGCCCCAATTGTTCCTATCTTCAAAAATAGGCAAGAAGAACTGTTAAAGAACATAAAAATGCTCAATATTCACAATATTTACACTAAAATCGAAATTAACATAAAGAGGCTTAAACTACTAGATTTTAGACTAATCTGCAAAGAAAACCGATTGAAAGGGCCATAAAATCAAGTTAAAGTATGCACAATTTGGCCCTTAACAATTACAACTCCTTCAAATTTCAAAAAATCTAGAGAGAGCTAATGTCAAGACAAGTGGTGTAACATCACATCTGCTTCAAAATAGCAACAATCTCATACATGTCCATTACTCCCCCTGTCGCATATAACCAATATTTCCCCTAAAGGCGAAAACCCAAATCTTCTGAAGTCTAAACCTCAACTACCTAATTTCACACATCCCTGTCAAGAGGAAAACCCAAATCACCTAGTAGAACACTATGATCTTTCCAAGTTCACACATTGGAAACACATACAATAGAAGCCACACATATTAGAAAAATATAAAACAGAAGGCATAAATATTACTCATAACATTAGAGTAAATTAGGGCAACGATGTTTTCTTTCAAAGAAAATCATGTCAAGATTAGATTTCGTTAATCCTTTTTAAACGTATTCGATTAATCAAGCATGCGAACTTAGTTTCAATCAATAAAATTGTGTATCCTTGCGGATCCCTTCATTTCTAAAGCGGGTCCGTGAATACTATTGTTTTAATTGCTATATGATTTCACTAAATAGCAACTGAAACAAACAAACATAAATATCGATACAAAGCGAATATTAACTTCCAAATCTACGTCTAGATTTTGTTGTTTAATAGATGAAAAAATTAGATCAAGACTTGGAAAATCTATGTCAAGAGTGATTTAAACCATAAATACATAATTAAAAGCGAATATCTTCATCATCTATTGATCATAACCTTGTTCAAATACAAAAGATCAAAAGAAATACATAAAAGCAGAATTAACTACCTCTAATCTTGACACAAGAGTGTTTTGCTACCCATCACCATGGTAGCCTGATCAACATGTAAGAAAAGAAGCTTTGCTAGCATTAAAGTCGAAGAATCGATGATTGATGCTCCAAAGATTTAATTATAGCTTCTCCAAGAGTTTCTAATGTTTTTGACCCAGAAAATCATTTTTCTCTTTCTCAAATCCTGAAAAGTGTGAGAAAGTACAAGTTGTTGAAAATATCTTCCAAGTGATATATTTTCGGACAAGGCGACTTAGTGCAGTATGTGGCACTGCGCTAAGTGCCCTGCGAGGCGCGCTAAGCATGGTCAGAAGAACACAACTTATTTCCCAGGAAGTGCGCTAAGCGCGATAGGAGCTCACTTATGGCGTTTTGAGCCTTTAGCTACTGGATTTTTCATGAGCGCGCTGGTCTAAAGCTGAAAAGCTCGCTTAGCGCGCTATGCCGGCACAGACACTTCAAAACTTGCTTTTCAGTCCTTCTTTCTCGCCCCAATTGTTCCTATCATCAAAAATAGGCAAGAAGAACTGTTAAAGAACATCAAAATGCTCAATATTCACAATATTTAGACTAAAATCGAAAATTAACATAAAGAGGCTTAAACTACTAGATTTTAGACTAATCTGTAAAGAAAACCAATTGAAAGGGCCATAAAATCAAGTTAAAGTATACACATTGGAAACACATACAATAGAAGCCACACATATTAGAAACATATAAAACAGAAGACATAAATACTACTCATAACATTAGAGTAAATTAGGGCAACGATGTTTTGTTTCAAAGAAAAGCATGTCAAGATTAGATTTCGTTAATCCTTTTTAAACGTATCCGATTAATCAAGCATGCGAACTTAGTTTCAAACAATAAAATTATGTATCCTTGCGGATCCCTTCATTTCTAAAGCGGGTCCGTGAATACTATTGTTTTAATTGCTATATGATTTCACTAAATAGCAACTGAAACAAACAAACATAAAGATCGATACAAAGCGAAAATTAACGTCCAAATCTATGTCTAGATTTTGTTGTTTAATAGATGAAAAAATTAGATCAAGACTTGGAAAATCTATGTCAAGAGTGATTTAAACCATAAATACATAATTAAAAGCGAATATCTTCATCATCTATTGATCATAACCTTGTTCACATACAAAATAACAAAAGAAATACATAAAAGCAGAATTAACTACCTCTAATCTTGACACAAGAGTGTTTTGATACCCATCACCATGGTAGCCTGATCAACATGTAAGAAAAGAAGCGTTGCTAGCATTAAAGTTGAAGAATTGAGGATTGATGCTCCAAAGATTTAATTATAGCTTCTCCAAGAGTTTCTAAGGTTTTTGACCCAGAAAATCATTTTTCTCTTTCTCAAATCCTGAAAAGTGTGAGAAAGTACAAGTTGTTGAAAATATCTTCCAAGTGATATATTTTTGGACAAGGCGACTTAGTGCAGTAAGTGGCACCGCGCTAAGTGCCCTGAGAGGCGCGCTAAGCATGGCCAGAAGAACACAACTTATTTCGCAGGAAGTGCGCTAAGCGCGATAGGAGCTCACTTATGGCGTTTTGAGCCTTTAGCTACTAGATTTTTCATTAGCGCGCTGGTCTCAAGATGAAAAGCTCGCCTAGTGCGCTATGCCGGCACAGACACATCAAAACTTGCTTTTTAGTCCTTCTTTCTCGCCCCAATTGTTCCTATCATCAAAAATAGGCAAGAAGAACTGTTAAAGAACATCAAAATGCTCAATATTCACAATATTTACACTAAAATCGAAAATTCATATAAAGACACTTAAACTACTAGATTTTAGACTAAACTTTAAAGAAAACCAATTGAAAGGGCCATAAAATCAAGTTAAAGTATACACATTGGAAACACATACAATAGAAGCCACACATATTAGAAACATATAAAACAGAAGACATAAATATTACTCATAACATTAGAGTAAATTAGGGCAACGATTTTTTGTTTCAAAGAAAAGCATGTCAAGATTAGATTTCGTTAATCCTTTTTAAACGTATCCGATTAATCAAGCATGCGAACTTAGTTTCAATCAATAAAATTGTGTATCCTTGCGGATCCCTTCTTTTCTAAAGCGGGTTCGTGAATACTATTGTTTTAATTGCTATATGATTTCACTAAATAGCAACTGAAACAAACAAACATAAAGATCGATACAAAGCGAATATTAACTTCCAAATCTACGTCTAGATTTTGTTGTTTAATAGATGAAAAAATTAGATCAAGACCTGGAAAATCTATGTCAAGAGTGATTTAATCCATAAATATAAAATTAAAAGCGAATATCTTCATCATCTATTGATCATAACCTTGTTCACATACAAAAGATCAAAAGAAATACATAAAAGCTGAATTAACTACCTCTAATCTTGACACAAGAGTGTTTTGCTACCCATCACCATGGTAGCCTGATCAACATGTAAGAAAAGAAGCTTTTCTAGGATTAAAGTCGAAGAATCGAGGATTGATGCTCCAAAGATTTAATTATAGCTTTTCCAAGAGTTTCTAAGGTTTTTGACCCAGAAAATCATTTTTCTCTTGCTCAAATCTTGAAAAGTGTGAGAAAGTACAAGTTGTTGAAAATATCTTCCAAGTGATATATTTTCGGACAAGGCGACTTAGTGCAGTAAGTGGCACTACGCTAAGTGCCCTGAGAGGCGCGCTAAGCATGGCCAGAAGAACACAACTTATTTCCCAGGAAGTGCGCTAAGCGAGATAGGAGCTCACTTATGGCGTTTTGAGCCTTTAGCTACTGGATTTTTCATGAGCGCGCTGGTCTCAAGATGAAAAGCTCGCCTAGTGCGCTATGCCGGCGCAGACACATCAAAACTTGCTTTTTAGTCCTTCTTTCTCGCCCCAATTGTTCCTATCATCAAAAATAGGCAAGAAGAACTGTTAAAGAACATCAAAATGCTCAATATTCACAATATTTACACTAAAATCGAAAGTTCACATAAAGACACTTAAACTACTAGATTTTAGACTAAACTGTAAAGAAAACCAATTGAAAGGGCCATAAAATCAAGTTAAAGTATACACATTGGAAACACATACAATAGAAGCCACACATATTAGAAACATATAAAACAGAAGACATAAATATTACTCATAACATTAGAGTAAATTAGGGCAACGATTTTTTGTTTCAAAGAAAAGCATGTCAAGATTAGATTTCGTTAATCCTTTTTAAACGTATCCGATTAATCAAGCATGCGAACTTAGTTTCAATCAATAAAATTGTGTATCCTTGCGGATCCCTTCTTTTCTAAAGCGGGTCCGTGAATACTATTGTTTTAATTGCTATATGATTTCACTAAATAGCAACTGAAACAAACAAACATAAAGATCGATGCAAAGCGAATATTAACTTCCAAATCTACGTCTAGATTTTGTTGTTTAATAGATGAAAAAATTGGATCAAGACTTGGAAAATCTATGTCAAGAGTGATTTAAACCATAAATACATAATTAAAAGCGAATATCTTCATCATCTATTGATCATAACCTTGTTCACATACAAAAGATCAAAAGAAATACATAAAAGCTGAATTAACTACCTCTAATCTTGACACAAGAGTGTTTTGCTACCCATCACCATGGTAGCCTGATCAACATGTAAGAAAAGAAGCTTTGCTAGCATTAAAGTCAAAGAATCGAGGATTGATGCTCCAAAGATTTAATTATAGATTCTCCAAGAGTTTCTAAGGTTTTTGACCCAGAAAATCATTTTTCTCTTGCTCAAATCTTGAAAAGTGTGAGAAAGTACAAGTTGTTGAAAATATCTTCCAAGTGATATATTTTCGGACAAGGCGACTTAGTGCAGTAAGTGGCACTACGCTAAGTGCCCTGATAGGCGCGCTAAGCATGGCCAGAAGAACACAACTTATTTCCCAGGAAGTGCGCTAAGCGAGATAGGAGCTCACTTATGGCGTTTTGAACCTTTAGCTACTGGATTTTTCATGAGCGCGCTGGTCTCAAGATGAAAAGCTCGCCTAGTGCGCTATGCTGGCGCAGACACATCAAAACTTGCTTTTTAGTCCTTCTTTCTCGCCCCAATTGTTCCTATCATCAAAAATAGGCAAGAAGAACTGTTAAAGAACATCAAAATGCTCAATATTCACAATATTTACACTAAAATCGAAAGTTCACATAAAGACACTTAAACTACTAGATTTTAGACTAAACTGTAAAGAAAACCAATTGAAAGGGCCATAAAATCAAGTTAAAGTATACACATTGGAAACACATACAATAGAAGCCACACATATTAGAAACATATAAAATAGAAGACATAAATGCTACTCATAACATTAGAGTAAATTAGGGCAACGATGTTTTGTTTCAAAGAAAAGCATGTCAAGATTAGATTTCGTTAATCCTTTTTAAACGTATCCGATTAATCAAGCATGCGAACTTAGTTTCAATCAATAAAATTGTGTATCCTTGCGGATCCCTTCATTTCTAAAGCGGGTCCGTGAATACTATTGTTTTAATTGCTATATGATTTCACTAAATAGCAACTGAAACAAACAAACATAAAGATCGATACAAAGCGAAAATTAACGTCCAAATCTACGTCTAGATTTTGTTGTTTAATAGATGAAAAAATTAGATCAAGACTTGGAAAATCTATGTCAAGAGTGATTTAAACCATAAATACATAATTAAAAGCGAATATCTTCATCATCTATTGATCATAACCTTGTTCACATACAAAATATCAAAAGAAATACATAAAAGCAGAATTAACTACCTCTAATCTTGACACAAGAGTGTTTTGCTACCCATCACCATGGTAGCCTGATCAACATGTAAGAAAAGAAGCTTTGCTAGCATTAAAGTTGAAGAATTGAGGATTGATGCTCCAAAGATTTAATTATAGCTTCTCCAAGAGTTTCTAAGGTTTTTGACCCAGAAAATCATTTTTCTCTTTCTCAAATCCTGAAAAGTGTGAGAAAGTACAAGTTGTTGAAAATATCTTCCAAGTGATATATTTTGGGACAAGGCGACTTAGTGCAGTAAGTGGCACCGCGCTATGTGCCCTGAGAGGCGCGCTAAGCATGGCCAGAAGAACACAACTTATTTCGCAGGAAGAGCGCTAAGCGCGATAGGAGCTCACTTATGGCGTTTTGAGCCTTTAGCTACTGGATTTTTCATGAGCGCGCTGGTCTCTAGCTGAAAAGCTCGCCTAGCGCGCTATGCCGGCACAGACACATCAAAACTTGCTTTTTAGTCCTTCTTTCTCACCCCAATTGTTCCTATCATCAAAAATAGGCAAGAAGAACTGTTAAAGAACATCAAAATGCTCAATATTCACAATATTTACACTAAAATCGAAAATTCACATAAAGACACTTAAACTACTAGATTTTAGACTAAACTGTAAAGAAAACCAATTGAAAGGGCCATAAAATCAAGTTAAAGTATACACATTGGAAACACATACAATAGAAGCCACACATATTAGAAACATATAAAACAGAAGACATAAATACTACTCATAACATTAGAGTAAATTAGGGCAACGATGTTTTGTTTCAAAGAAAAGCATGTCAAGATTAGATTTCGTTAATCATTTTTAAACGTATCCGATTAATCAAGCATGCGAACTTAGTTTCAATCAATAAAATTGTGTATCCTTGCGGATCCCTTCATTTCTAAAGCGGGTCCGTGAATACTATTGTTTTAATTGCTATATGATTTCACTAAATAGCAACTGAAACAAACAAACATAAAGATAGATACAAAGCGAAAATTAACGTCCAAATCTACGTCTAGATTTTGTTGTTTAATAGATGAAAAAATTAGATCAAGACTTGGAAAATCTATGTCAAGAGTGATTTAAACCATAAATACATAATTAAAAGCGAATATCTTCATCATCTATTGATCATAACCTTGTTCACATACAAAATATCAAAAGAAATACATAAAAGCAGAATTAACTACCTCTAATCTTGACACAAGAGTGTTTTGCTACCCATCACCATGGTAGCCTGATCAACATGTAAGAAAAGAAGCTTTGCTAGCATTAAAGATGAAGAATTGAGGATTGATGCTCCAAAGATTTAATTATAGCTCCTCCAAGAGTTTCTAAGGTTTTTGACAGAAAAAAACATTTTTCTCTTTCTCAAATCCTGAAAAGTGTGAGAAAGTACAAGTTGTTGAAAATATCTTCCAAGTGATATATTTTGGGACAAGGCGACTTAGTGCAGTAAGTGGCACCGTGCTAAGTGCCCTGAGAGGCGCGCTAAGCATGGCCAGAAGAACACAACTTATTTCGCAGGAAGTGCGCTAAGCGCGATAGGAGCTCACTTATGGCGTTTTGAGCCTTTAGCTACTGGATTTTTCATGAGCGCGCTGGTCTCAAGATGAAAAGCTCGCCTAGTGCGCTATGCCGGCACAGACACATCAAAACTTAATTTTTAGTCCTTCTTTCTCGCCCCAATTGTTCCTATCATCAAAAATAGGCAAGAAGAACTGTTAAAGAACATCAAAATGCTCAATATTCACAATATTTACACTAAAATCGAAAATTCATATAAAGACACTTAAACTACTAGATTTTAGACTAAATTGTAAAGAAAACCAATTGAAAGGGCCATAAATTCAAGTTAAAGTATACACATTGGAAACACATACAATAGAAGCCACACATATTAGAAACATATAAAACAGAAGACATAAATATTACTCATAACATTAGAGTAAATTAGGGCAACGATGTTTTGTTTCAAAGAAAAGCATGTCAAGATTAGATTTCGTTAATCCTTTTTAAACGTATCCGATTAATCAAGCATGCGAACTTAGTTTCAATCAATAAAATCGTGTATCCTTGCGGATCCCTTCTTTTCAAAAGCGGGTCCGTGAATACTATTGTTTTAATTGCTATATGATTTCACTAAATAGCAACTGAAACAAACAAACATAAAGATCGATACAAAGCGAATATTAACTTCCAAATCTACGTCTAGATTTTGTTGTTTAATAGATGAAAAAATTAGATCAAGACTTGGAAAATCTATGTCAAGAGTGATTTAATCCATAAATACAAAATTAAAAGCGAATATCTTCATCATCTATTGATCATAACCTTGTTCACATACAAAAGATCAAAAGAAATACATAAAAGCTGAATTAACTACCTCTAATCTTGACACAAGAGTGTTTTGCTACCCATCACCATGGTAGCCTGATCAACATGTAAGAAAAGAAGCTTTGCTAGGATTAAAGTCGAAGAATCGAGGATTGATGCTCCAAAGATTTAATTATAGCTTCTCCAAGAGTTTCTAAGGTTTTTGACCCAGAAAATCATTTTTCTCTTGCTCAAATCTTGAAAAGTGTGAGAAAGTACAAGTTGTTGAAAATATCTTCCAAGTGATATATTTTCGGACAAGGCGACTTAGTGCAGTAAGTGGCACTACGCTAAGTGCCCTGAGAGGCGCGCTAAGCATGGCCAGAAGAACACAACTTATTTCCCAGGAAGTGCGCTAAGCGAGATAGGAGCTCACTTATGGCGTTTTGAGCCTTTAGCTACTGGATTTTTCATGAGCGCGCTGGTCTCAAGATGAAAAGCTCGCCTAGTGCGCTATGCCGGCACAGACACATCAAAACTTGCTTTTTAGTCCTTCTTTCTCGCCCGAATTGTTCCTATCATCAAAAATAGGCAAGAAGAACTGTTAAAGAACATCAAAATACTCAATATTCACAATATTTACACTAAAATCGAAAGTTCACATAAAGACACTTAAACTACTAGATTTTAGACTAAACTGTAAAGAAAACCAATTGAAAGGGCCATAAAATCAAGTTAAAGTATACACATTGGAAACACATACAATAGAAGCCACACATATTAGAAACATATAAAACAGAAGACATAAATATTACTTATAACATTAGAGTAAATTAGGGCAACGATGTTTTGTTTCAAAGAAAAGCATGTCAAGATTAGATTTCGTTAATCCTTTTTAAACGTATCCGATTAATCAAGCATGCGAACTTAGTTTCAATCAATAAAATTGTGTATCCTTGCGGATCCCTTCTTTTCTAAAGCGGGTCCGTGAATACTATTGTTTTAATTGCTATATGATTTCACTAAATAGCAACTGAAACAAACAAACATAAAGATCGATGCAAAGCGAATATTAACTTCCAAATCTACGTCTAGATTTTGTTGTTTAATAGATGAAAAAATTAGATCAAGACTTGGAAAATCTATGTCAAGAGTGATTTAATCCATAAATACATAATTAAAAGCGAATATATTCATCATCTGTTGATCATAACCTTGTTCACATACAAAAGATCAAAAGAAATACATAAAAGCTGAATTAACTACCTCTAATCTTGACACAAGAGTGTTTTGCTACCCATCACCATGGTAGCCTGATCAACATGTAAGAAAAGAAGCTTTGCTAGGATTAAAGTCGAAGAATCGAGGATTGATGCTCCAAAGATTTAATTATAGCTTCTCCAAGAGTTTCTAAGGTTTTTGACCCAGAAAATCATTTTTCTCTTTCTCAAATCCTGAAAAGTGTGAGAAAGTACAAGTTGTTGAAAATATCTTCCAAGTGATATATTTTCGGACAAGGCGACTTAGTGCAGTAAGTGGCACCGCGCTAAGTGCCCTGAGAGGCGCGCTAAGCATGGCCAGAAGAACACAACTTATTTCCCAGGAAGTGCGCTAAGCGAGATAGGAGCTCACTTATGGCGTTTTGAGCCTTTAGCTACTGGATTTTTCATGAGCGCGCTGGTCTCAAGCTGAAAAGCTCGCCTAGCGCGCTATGCCGGCACAGACACATCAAAACTTGCTTTTTAGTCCTTCTTTCTCGCCCCAATTGTCCCTATCATCAAAAATAGGCAAGAAGAACTGTTAAAGAACATCAAAATGCTCAATATTCACAATATTTGCACTAAAATCGAAAGTTCACATAAAGACACTTAAACTACTAGATTTTAGACTAAACTGTAAAGAAAACCAATTGAAAGGGCCATAAAATCAAGTTAAAGTATACACATTGGAAACACATACAATAGAAGCCACACATATTAGAAACATATAAAACAGAAGACAAAAATATTACTTATAACATTAGAGTAAATTAGGGCAACGATGTTTTGTTTCAAAGAAAAGCATGTCAAGATTAGATTTCGTTAATCCTTTTTAAACGTATCCGATTAATCAAGCATGCGAACTTAGTTTCAATCAATAAAATTGTGTATCCTTGCGGATACCTTCATTTCTAAAGAGGGTCCATGAATACTATTGTTTTAATTGCTATATGATTTCACTAAATAGCAACTGAAACAAACAAACATAAAGATCGATGCAAAGCGAATATTAACTTCCAAATCTACGTCTAGATTTTGTTGTTTAATAGATTAAAAAATTAGATCAAGACTTGGAAAATCTATGTCAAGAGTGATTTAAACCATAAATACATAATTAAAAGCGAATATCTTCATCATCTATTGATCATAACCTTGTTCACATACAAAAGATCAAAAGAAATACATAAAAGCAGAATTAACTACCTCTAATCTTGACACAAGAGTGTTTTGCTACCCATCACCATGGTAGCCTGATCACCATGTAACAAAAGAAGCTTTGCTAGCATTAAAGTCAAAGAATCGAGGATTGATGCTCCAAAGATTTAATTATAGATTCTCCAAGAGTTTCTAAGGTTTTTGACCCAGAAAATCATTTTTCTCTTTCTCAAATCCTGAAAAGTGTGAGAAATTACAAGTTGTTGAAAATATCTTCCAAGTGATATATTTTCGGACAAGGTGACTTAGTGCAGTAAGTGGCACTGCGCTAAGTGCCCTGAGAGGCGCGCTAAGCATGGTAAGAAGAACACAACTTATTTCCCAGGAAGTGCGATAAGCGCGATAGGAGCTCACTTATGGCGTTTTGAGCCTTTAGCTACTGGATTTTTCATGAGCGCGCTGGTCTCTAGCTGAAAAGCTCGCCTAGCGCGCTATGCCGGCACAGACACATCAAAACTTGCTTTTTAGTCCTTCTTTCTCAACCCAATTGTTCCTATCATCAGAAATAGTCAAGAAGAACTGTTAAAGAACATCAAAATGCTCAATATTCACAATATTTATACTAAAATCGAAAATTCACATAAAGACACTTAAACTACAAGATTTAAGACTAAACTGTAAAGAAAACCAATTGAAAGGGCCATAAAATCAAGTTAAAGTATACACATTGGAAACACATACAATAGAAGCCACACATATTAGAAACATATAAAATAGAAGACATAAATGCTACTCATAACATTAGAGTAAATTAGGGCAACGATGTTTTGTTTCAAAGAAAAGCATGTCAAGATTAGATTTCGTTAATCCTTTTTAAACGTATCCGATTAATCAAGCATGCGAACTTAGTTTCAATCAATAAAATTGTGTATCCTTGCGGATCCCTTCATTTCTAAAGCGGGTCCGTGAATACTATTGTTTTAATTGCTATATGATTTCACTAAATAGCAACTGAAACAAACAAACATAAAGATCGATACAAAGCGAAAATTAACGTCCAAATCTACGTCTAGATTTTGTTGTTTAATAGATGAAAAAATTAGATCAAGACTTGGAAAATCTATGTCAAGAGTGATTTAAACCATAAATACATAATTAAAAGCGAATATCTTCATCATCTATTGATCATAACCTTGTTCACATACAAAATATCAAAAGAAATACATAAAAGCAGAATTAACTACCTCTAATCTTGACACAAGAGTGTTTTGCTACCCATCACCATGGTAGCCTGATCAACATGTAAGAAAAGAAGCTTTGCTAGCATTAAAGTTGAAGAATTGAGGATTGATGCTCCAAAGATTTAATTATAGCTTCTCCAAGAGTTTCTAAGGTTTTTGACCCAGAAAATCATTTTTCTCTTTCTCAAATCCTGAAAAGTGTGAGAAAGTACAAGTTGTTGAAAATATCTTCCAAGTGATATATTTTGGGACAAGGCGACTTAGTGCAGTAAGTGGCACCGCGCTATGTGCCCTGAGAGGCGCGCTAAGCATGGCCAGAAGAACACAACTTATTTCGCAGGAAGAGCGCTAAGCGCGATAGGAGCTCACTTATGGCGTTTTGAGCCTTTAGCTACTGGATTTTTCATGAGCGCGCTGGTCTCTAGCTGAAAAGCTCGCCTAGCGCGCTATGCCGGCACAGACACATCAAAACTTGCTTTTTAGTCCTTCTTTCTCACCCCAATTGTTCCTATCATCAAAAATAGGCAAGAAGAACTGTTAAAGAACATCAAAATGCTCAATATTCACAATATTTACACTAAAATCGAAAATTCACATAAAGACACTTAAACTACTAGATTTTAGACTAAACTGTAAAGAAAACCAATTGAAAGGGCCATAAAATCAAGTTAAAGTATACACATTGGAAACACATACAATAGAAGCCACACATATTAGAAACATATAAAACAGAAGACATAAATACTACTCATAACATTAGAGTAAATTAGGGCAACGATGTTTTGTTTCAAAGAAAAGCATGTCAAGATTAGATTTCGTTAATCATTTTTAAACGTATCCGATTAATCAAGCATGCGAACTTAGTTTCAATCAATAAAATTGTGTATCCTTGCGGATCCCTTCATTTCTAAAGCGGGTCCGTGAATACTATTGTTTTAATTGCTATATGATTTCACTAAATAGCAACTGAAACAAACAAACATAAAGATAGATACAAAGCGAAAATTAACGTCCAAATCTACGTCTAGATTTTGTTGTTTAATAGATGAAAAAATTAGATCAAGACTTGGAAAATCTATGTCAAGAGTGATTTAAACCATAAATACATAATTAAAAGCGAATATCTTCATCATCTATTGATCATAACCTTGTTCACATACAAAATATCAAAAGAAATACATAAAAGCAGAATTAACTACCTCTAATCTTGACACAAGAGTGTTTTGCTACCCATCACCATGGTATCCTGATCAACATGTAAGAAAAGAAGCTTTGCTAGCATTAAAGATGAAGAATTGAGGATTGATGCTCCAAAGATTTAATTATAGCTTCTCCAAGAGTTTCTAAGGTTTTTGACAGAAAAAAACATTTTTCTCTTTCTCAAATCCTGAAAAGTGTGAGAAAGTACAAGTTGTTGAAAATATCTTCCAAGTGATATATTTTGGGACAAGGCGACTTAGTGCAGTAAGTGGCACCGTGCTAAGTGCCCTGAGAGGCGCGCTAAGCATGGCCAGAAGAACACAACTTATTTCGCAGGAAGTGCGCTAAGCGCGATAGGAGCTCACTTATGGCGTTTTGAGCCTTTAGCTACTGGATTTTTCATGAGCGCGCTGGTCTCAAGATGAAAAGCTCGCCTAGTGCGCTATGCCGGCACAGACACATCAAAACTTGATTTTTAGTCCTTCTTTCTCGCCCCAATTGTTCCTATCATCAAAAATAGGCAAGAAGAACTGTTAAAGAACATCAAAATGCTCAATATTCACAATATTTACACTAAAATCGAAAATTCATATAAAGACACTTAAACTACTAGATTTTAGACTAAATTGTAAAGAAAACCAATTGAAAGGGCCATAAATTCAAGTTAAAGTATACACATTGGAAACACATACAATAGAAGCCACACATATTAGAAACATATAAAACAGAAGACATAAATATTACTCATAACATTAGAGTAAATTAGGGCAACGATGTTTTGTTTCAAAGAAAAGCATGTCAAGATTAGATTTCGTTAATCCTTTTTAAACGTATCCGATTAATCAAGCATGCGAACTTAGTTTCAATCAATAAAATCGTGTATCCTTGCGGATCCCTTCTTTTCAAAAGCGGGTCCGTGAATACTATTGTTTTAATTGCTATATGATTTCACTAAATAGCAACTGAAACAAACAAACATAAAGATCGATACAAAGCGAATATTAACTTCCAAATCTACGTCTAGATTTTGTTGTTTAATAGATGAAAAAATTAGATCAAGACTTGGAAAATCTATGTCAAGAGTGATTTAATCCATAAATACAAAATTAAAAGCGAATATCTTCATCATCTATTGATCATAACCTTGTTCACATACAAAAGATCAAAAGAAATACATAAAAGCTGAATTAACTACCTCTAATCTTGACACAAGAGTGTTTTGCTACCCATCACCATGGTAGCCTGATCAACATGTAAGAAAAGAAGCTTTGCTAGGATTAAAGTCGAAGAATCGAGGATTGATGCTCCAAAGATTTAATTATAGCTTCTCCAAGAGTTTCTATGGTTTTTGACCCAGAAAATCATTTTTCTCTTGCTCAAATCTTGAAAAGTGTGAGAAAGTACAAGTTGTTGAAAATATCTTCCAAGTGATATATTTTCGGACAAGGCGACTTAGTGCAGTAAGTGGCACTACGCTAAGTGCCCTGAGAGGCGCGCTAAGCATGGCCAGAAGAACACAACTTATTTCCCAGGAAGTGCGCTAAGCGAGATAGGAGCTCACTTATGGCGTTTTGAGCCTTTAGCTACTGGATTTTTCATGAGCGCGCTGGTCTCAAGATGAAAAGCTCGCCTAGTGCGCTATGCCGGCACAGACACATCAAAACTTGCTTTTTAGTCCTTCTTTCTCGCCCCAATTGTTCCTATCATCAAAAATAGGCAAGAAGAACTGTTAAAGAACATCAAAATACTCAATATTCACAATATTTACACTAAAATCGAAAGTTCACATAAAGACACTTAAACTACTAGATTTTAGACTAAACTGTAAAGAAAACCAATTGAAAGGGCCATAAAATCAAGTTAAAGTATACACATTGGAAACACATACAATAGAAGCCACACATATTAGAAACATATAAAACAGAAGACATAAATATTACTTATAACATTAGAGTAAATTAGGGCAACGATGTTTTGTTTCAAAGAAAAGCATGTCAAGATTAGATTTCGTTAATCCTTTTTAAACGTATCCGATTAATCAAGCATGCGAACTTAGTTTCAATCAATAAAATTGTGTATCCTTGCGGATCCCTTCTTTTCTAAAGCGGGTCCGTGAATACTATTGTTTTAATTGCTATATGATTTCACTAAATAGCAACTGAAACAAACAAACATAAAGATCGATGCAAAGCGAATATTAACTTCCAAATCTACGTCTAGATTTTGTTGTTTAATAGATGAAAAAATTAGATCAAGACTTGGAAAATCTATGTCAAGAGTGATTTAATCCATAAATACATAATTAAAAGCGAATATATTCATCATCTGTTGATCATAACCTTGTTCACATACAAAAGATCAAAAGAAATACATAAAAGCTGAATTAACTACCTCTAATCTTGACACAAGAGTGTTTTGCTACCCATCACCATGGTAGCCTGATCAACATGTAAGAAAAGAAGCTTTGCTAGGATTAAAGTCGAAGAATCGAGGATTGATGCTCCAAAGATTTAATTATAGCTTCTCCAAGAGTTTCTAAGGTTTTTGACCCAGAAAATCATTTTTCTCTTTCTCAAATCCTGAAAAGTGTGAGAAAGTACAAGTTGTTGAAAATATCTTCCAAGTGATATATTTTCGGACAAGGCGACTTAGTGCAGTAAGTGGCACCGCGCTAAGTGCCCTGAGAGGCGCGCTAAGCATGGCCAGAAGAACACAACTTATTTCCCAGGAAGTGCGCTAAGCGAGATAGGAGCTCACTTATGGCGTTTTGAGCCTTTAGCTACTGGATTTTTCATGAGCGCGCTGGTCTCAAGCTGAAAAGCTCGCCTAGCGCGCTATGCCGGCACAGACACATCAAAACTTGCTTTTTAGTCCTTCTTTCTCGCCCCAATTGTCCCTATCATCAAAAATAGGCAAGAAGAACTGTTAAAGAACATCAAAATGCTCAATATTCACAATATTTGCACTAAAATCGAAAGTTCACATAAAGACACTTAAACTACTAGATTTTAGACTAAACTGTAAAGAAAACCAATTGAAAGGGCCATAAAATCAAGTTAAAGTATACACATTGGAAACACATACAATAGAAGCCACACATATTAGAAACATATAAAACAGAAGACAAAAATATTACTTATAACATTAGAGTAAATTAGGGCAACGATGTTTTGTTTCAAAGAAAAGCATGTCAAGATTAGATTTCGTTAATCCTTTTTAAACGTATCCGATTAATCAAGCATGCGAACTTAGTTTCAATCAATAAAATTGTGTATCCTTGCGGATCCCTTCATTTCTAAAGAGGGTCCATGAATACTATTGTTTTAATTGCTATATGATTTCACTAAATAGCAACTGAAACAAACAAACATAAAGATCGATACAAAGCGAATATTAACTTCCAAATCTACGTCTAGATTTTGTTGTTTAATAGATGAAAAAATTAGATCAAGACTTGGAAAATCTATGTCAAGAGTGATTTAAACCATAAATACATAATTAAAAGCGAATATCTTCATCATCTATTGATCATAACCTTGTTCACATACAAAAGATTAAAAGAAATACATAAAAGCTGAATTAACTACCTCTAATCTTGACACAAGAGTGTTTTGCTACCCATCACCATGGTAGCCTGATCAACATGTAAGAAAAGAAGCTTTGCTAGCATTAAAGTCGAAGAATCGAGGATTGATGCTCCAAAGATTTAATTATAGCTTCTCCAAGAGTTTCTAAGGTTTTTGACCCAGAAAATCATTTTTCTCTTTCTCAAATCCTGAAAGGTGTGAGAAATTACAAGTTGTTGAAAATATCTTCCAAGTGATATATTTTCGGACAAGGCGACTTAGTGCAGTAAGTGGCACCGCGCTAAGTTCCCTGAGAGGCGCGCTAAGCATGGCCAGAAGAACACAACTTATTTCCCAGGAAGTGCGCTAAGCGCGATAGGAGCTCACTTATGGCGTTTTGAGCCTTTAGCTACTGGATTTTTCAAGAGCACGCTGGTCTCAAGCTAAAAAGCTCGCCTAACGCGCTATGCCGTCACAGACACATCAAAATATGCTTTTTAGTCCTTCTTTCTCGCCCCAATTGTTCCTATCATCAAAAATAGGCAAGAAGAACTGTTAAAGAACATCAAAATGCTCAATATTCACAATATTTACACTAAAATCGAAAATTCATATAAAGACACTTAAACTACTAGATTTTAGACTAAACTGTAAAGAAAACCAATTGAAAGGGCCATAAAATCATGTTAAAGTATACACATTGGAAACACATACAATAGAAGCCACACATATTAGAAACATATAAAACAAAAGACATAAATATTACTCATAACATTAGAGTAAATTAGGGCAATGATGTTTTGTTTCAAAGAAAAGCATGTCAAGATTAGATTTCGTTATTCCTTTTTAAACGTATCCGATTAATCAAGCATGCGAACTTAGTTTCAATCAATAAAATTGTGTATCCTTGCGGATCCCTTCTTTTCTAAAGCGGGTCCGTGAATACTATTGTTTTAATTGCTATATGATTTCACTAAATAGCAACTGAAACAAACAAACATAAAGATCGATACAAAGCGAATATTAACTTCCAAATCTACGTCTAGATTTTGTTGTTTAATAGATGAAAAAATTAGATCAAGACTTGGAAAATCTATGTCAAGAGTGATTTAAACCATAAATACAAAATTAAAAGTGAATATCTTCATCATCTATTGATCATAACCTTGTTCACATACAAAAGATCAAAAGAAATACATAAAAGCTGAATTAACTACCTCTAATCTTGACACAAGAGTGTTTTTCTACCCATCACCATGGTAGCCTGATCAACATGTAAGAAAAGAAGCTTTGCTAGGATTAAAGTCGAAGAATCGAGGATTGATGCTCCAAAGATTTAATTATAGCTTCTCCGAGAGTTTCTAAGGTTTTTGACCAAGAAAATCATTTTTCTCTTGCTCAAATCTTGAAAAGTGTGAGAAAGTACAAGTTATTGAAAATATCTTCCAAGTGATTTATTTTCGGACAAGGCGACTTAGTGCAGTAAGTGGCACTCCGCTAAGTGCCCTGAGAGGCGCGCTAAGCATGGTCAGAAGAACACAACTTATTTCCCAGGAAGTGCGCTAAGCGAGATAGGAGCTCACTTATGGCGTTTTGAGCCTTTAGCTACTGGATTTTTCATGAGCGCGCTAGTCTCAAGCTGAAAAGCTCGCCTAGCGCGCTATGCTGGCACAGACACATCAAAACTTGCTTTTTAGTCCTTCTTTCTCGCCCCAATTGTCCCTATCATCAAAAATAGGCAAGAAGAACTGTTAAAGAACATCAAAATGCTCAATATTCACAATATTTACACTAAAATCGAAAGTTCACATAAAGACACTTAAACTACTAGATTTTAGACTAAACTGTAAAGAAAACCAATTGAAAGGGCCATAAAATCAAGTTAAAGTATACACATTGGAAACACATACAATAGAAGCCACACATATTAGAAACATATAAAACAGAAGACATAAATATTACTCATGACATTAGAGTAAATTAGGGCAACGTTGTTTTGTTTCAAAGAAAATCATGTCAAGATTAGATTTCGTTAATCCTTTTTAAACGTATCCGATTAATCAAGCATGCGAACTTAGTTTCAATCAATAAAATTGTGTATCCTTGCGGAACCCTTCATTTCTAAAGCGGGTCCGTGAATACTATTGTTTTAATTGCTATATGATTTCACTAAATAGCAACTGAAACAAACAAACATAAAGATCGATACAAAGCGAATATTAACTTCCAAATCTACGTCTAGATTTTGTTGTTTAATAGATGAAAAAATTAGATCAAGACTTGGAAAATCTATGTCAAGAGTGATTTAAACCATAAATACAAAATTAAAAGCGAATATCTTCATCATCTATTGATCATAACCTTGTTCACATACAAAAGATCAAAAGAAATACATAAAAGCTGAATTAACTACCTCTAATCTTGACACAAGACTGTTTTGCTACCCATCACCATGGTAGCCTGATCAACATGTAAGAAAAGAAGCTTTGCTAGGATTAAAGTCGAAGAATCGAGGATTGATGCTCCAATGATTTAATTATAGCTTCTCCAAGAGTTTCTAAGGTTTTTGACCCAGAAAATCATTTTTCTCTTGCTCAAATCTTGAAAAGTGTGAGAAAGTACAAGTTATTGAAAATATCTTCCAAGTGATATATTTTCGGACAAGGCGACTTAGTGCAGTAAGTGGCACTCCGCTAAGTGCCCTGAGAGGCGCGCTAAGCATGGTCAAAAGAACACAACTTATTTCCCAGGAAGTGCGCTAAGCGAGATAGGAGCTCACTTATGGCGTTTTGAGCCTTTAGCTAGTGGATTTTTCATGAGCGCGCTGGTCTCAAGCTGAAAAGCTCGCCTAGCGCGCTATGCCGACACAGACACATCAAAACTTGCTTTTTAGTCCTTCTTTCTCGCCCCAATTGTCCCTATCATCAAAAATAGGCAAGAAGAACTGTTAAAGAACATCAAAATGCTCAATATTCACAATATTTACACTAAAATCGAAAGTTCACATAAAGACACTTAAACTACTAGATTTTAGACTAAACTGTAAAGAAAACCAATTGAAAGGGCCATAAAATCAAGTTAAAGTATACACATTGGAAACACATACAATAGAAGCCACACATATTAGAAACATATAAAACAGAAGACATAAATATTACTCATAACATTAGAGTAAATTAGGGCAACGTTGTTTTGTTTCAAAGAAAAGCATGTCAAGATTAGATTTCGTTAATCCTTTTTAAACGTATCCGATTAATCAAGCATGCGAACTTAGTTTCAATCAATAAAATTGTGTATCCTTGCGGATCCCTTCATTTCTAAAGCGGGTCCGTGAATACTATTGTTTTAATTGCTATATGATTTCACTAAATAGCAACTGAAACAAACAAACATAAAGATCAATACAAAGCGAATATTAACTTCCAAATCTACGTCTAGATTTTGTTGTTTAATAGATGAAAAAATTAGATCAAGACTTGGAAAATCTATGTCAAGAGTGATTTAAACCATAAATACAAAATTAAAAGCGAATATCTTCATCATCTATTGATCATAACCTTGTTCACATACAAAAGATCAAAAGAAATACATAAAAGCTGAATTAACTACCTCTAATCTTGACACAAGACTGTTTTGCTACCCATCACCATGGTAGCCTGATCAACATGTAAGAAAAGAAGCTTTGCTAGGATTAAAGTCGAAGAATCGAGGATTGATGCTCCAAAGATTTAATTATAGCTTCTCCGAGAGTATCTAAGGTTTTTGACCCAGAAAATCATTTTTCTCTTGCTCAAATCTTGAAAAGTGTGAGAAAGTACAAGTTATTGAAAATATCTTCCAAGTGATATATTTTCGGACAAGGCGACTTAGTGCAGTAAGTGGCACTCCGCTAAGTGCCCTGAGAGGCGCGCTATGCATGGTCAGAAGAACACAACTTATTTCCCAGGAAGTGCGCTAAGCGAGATAGGAGCTCACTTATGGTGTTTTGAGCCTTTAGCTACTGGATTTTTCATGAGCGCGCTGGTCTCAAGCTGAAAAGCTCGCCTAGCGCGCTATGCCGGCACAGACACATCAAAACTTGCTTTTTAGTCCTTCTTTCTCGCCCCAATTGTCCCTATCATCAAAAATAGGCAAGAAGAACTGTTAAAGAACATCAAAATGCTCAATATTCACAATATTTACACTAAAATCGAAACTTCACATAAAGACACTTAAACTACTAGATTTTAGACTAAACTGTAAAGAAAACCAATTGAAAGGGCCATAAAATCAAGTTAAAGTATACACATTGGAAACACATACAATAGAAGCCACACATATTAGAAACATATAAAACAGAAGACATAAATATTACTCATAACATTAGAGTAAATTAGGGCAACGTTGTTTTGTTTCAAAGAAAAGCATGTCAAGATTAGATTTCGTTAATCCTGTTTAAACGTATCCGATTAATCAAGCATGCGAACTTAGTTTCAATCAATAAAATTGTGTATCCTTGCGGATCCCTTCATTTCTAAAGCGGGTCCGTGAATACTATTGTTTTAATTGCTATATGATTTCACTAAATAGCAACTGAAACAAACAAACATAAAGATCGATACAAAGCGAATACTAACTTCCAAATCTACGTCTAGATTTTGTTGTTTAATAGATGAAAAAATTAGATCAAGACTTGGAAAATCTATGTCAAGAGTGATTTAAACCATAAATACATAATTAAAAGCGAATATCTTCATCATCTATTGATCATAACCTTGTTCACATACAAAAGATCAAAAGGAATACATAAAAGCATAATTAACTACCTCTAATCTTGACACAAGAGTGTTTTGCTACCCATCACCATGGTAGCCTGATCAACATGTAAGAAAAGAAGCTTTGCTAGGATTAAAGTCGAAGAATCGAGGATTGATGCTCCAAAGATTTAATTATAGCTTCTCCAAGAGTATCTAAGGTTTTTGACCCAGAAAATCATTTTTCTCTTGCTCAAATCTTGAAAAGTGTGAGAAAGTACAAGTTATTGAAAATATCTTCCAAGTGATATATTTTCGGACAAGGCGACTTAGTGCAGTAAGTGGCACTCCGCTAAGTGCCCTGAGAGGCGCGCTATGCATGGTCAGAAGAACACAACTTATTTCCCAGGAAGTGCGCTAAGCGCGATAGGAGCTCACTTATGGCGTTTTGAGCCTTTAGCTACTGGATTTTTCATGAGCGCGCTGGTCTCAAGCTGAAAAGCTCGCCTAGCGCGCTATGCCGGCACAGACACATCAAAACTTGCTTTTTAGTCCTTCTTTCTCGCCCCAATTGTCCCTATCATCAAAAATAGGCAAGAAGAACTGTTAAAGAACATCAAAATGCTCAATATTCACAATATTTACACTAAAATCGAAACTTCACATAAAGACACTTAAACTACTAGATTTTAGACTAAACTGTAAAGAAAACCAATTGAAAGGGCCATAAAATCAAGTTAAAGTATACACATTGGAAACACATACAATAGAAGCCACACATATTAGAAACATATAAAACAGAAGACATAAATATTACTCATAACATTAGAGTAAATTAGGGCAACGTTGTTTTGTTTCAAAGAAAATCATGTCAAGATTAGATTTCGTTAATCCTTTTTAAACGTATCCGATTAATCAAGCATGCGAACTTAGTTTCAATCAATAAAATTGTGTATCCTTGCGGAACCCTTCATTTCTAAAGCGGGTCCGTGAATACTATTGTTTTAATTGCTATATGATTTCACTAAATAGCAACTGAAACAAACAAACATAAAGATCGATACAAAGCGAATATTAACTTCCAAATCTACGTCTAGATTTTGTTGTTTAATAGATGAAAAAATTAGATCAAGACTTGGAAAATCTATGTCAAGAGTGATTTAAACCATAAATACAAAATTAAAAGCGAATATCTTCATCATCTATTGATCATAACCTTGTTCACATACAAAAGATCAAAAGAAATACATAAAAGCTGAATTAACTACCTCTAATCTTGACACAAGACTGTTTTGCTACCCATCACCATGGTAGCCTGATCAACATGTAAGAAAAGAAGCTTTGCTAGGATTAAAGTCGAAGAATCGAGGATTGATGCTCCAATGATTTAATTATAGCTTCTCCAAGAGTTTCTAAGGTTTTTGACCCAGAAAATCATTTTTCTCTTGCTCAAATCTTGAAAAGTGTGAGAAAGTACAAGTTATTGAAAATATCTTCCAAGTGATATATTTTCGGACAAGGCGACTTAGTGCAGTAAGTGGCACTCCGCTAAGTGCCCTGAGAGGCGCGCTAAGCATGGTCAAAAGAACACAACTTATTTCCCAGGAAGTGCGCTAAGCGAGATAGGAGCTCACTTATGGCGTTTTGAGCCTTTAGCTAGTGGATTTTTCATGAGCGCGCTGGTCTCAAGCTGAAAAGCTCGCCTAGCGCGCTATGCCGACACAGACACATCAAAACTTGCTTTTTAGTCCTTCTTTCTCGCCCCAATTGTCCCTATCATCAAAAATAGGCAAGAAGAACTGTTAAAGAACATCAAAATGCTCAATATTCACAATATTTACACTAAAATCGAAAGTTCACATAAAGACACTTAAACTACTAGATTTTAGACTAAACTGTAAAGAAAACCAATTGAAAGGGCCATAAAATCAAGTTAAAGTATACACATTGGAAACACATACAATAGAAGCCACACATATTAGAAACATATAAAACAGAAGACATAAATATTACTCATAACATTAGAGTAAATTAGGGCAACGTTGTTTTGTTTCAAAGAAAAGCATGTCAAGATTAGATTTCGTTAATCCTTTTTAAACGTATCCGATTAATCAAGCATGCGAACTTAGTTTCAATCAATAAAATTGTGTATCCTTGCGGATCCCTTCATTTCTAAAGCGGGTCCGTGAATACTATTGTTTTAATTGCTATATGATTTCACTAAATAGCAACTGAAACAAACAAACATAAAGATCGATACAAAGCGAATATTAACTTCCAAATCTACGTCTAGATTTTGTTGTTTAATAGATGAAAAAATTAGATCAAGACTTGGAAAATCTATGTCAAGAGTGATTTAAACCATAAATACAAAATTAAAAGCGAATATCTTCATCATCTATTGATCATAACCTTGTTCACATACAAAAGATCAAAAGAAATACATAAAAGCTGAATTAACTACCTCTAATCTTGACACAAGACTGTTTTGCTACCCATCACCATGGTAGCCTGATCAACATGTAAGAAAAGAAGCTTTGCTAGGATTAAAGTCGAAGAATCGAGGATTGATGCTCCAAAGATTTAATTATAGCTTCTCCGAGAGTATCTAAGGTTTTTGACCCAGAAAATCATTTTTCTCTTGCTCAAATCTTGAAAAGTGTGAGAAAGTACAAGTTATTGAAAATATCTTCCAAGTGATATATTTTCGGACAAGGCGACTTATTGCAGTAAGTGGCACTCCGCTAAGTGCCCTGAGAGGCGCGCTATGCATGGTCAGAAGAACACAACTTATTTCCCAGGAAGTGCGCTAAGCGAGATAGGAGCTCACTTATGGTGTTTTGAGCCTTTAGCTACTGGATTTTTCATGAGCGCGCTGGTCTCAAGCTGAAAAGCTCGCCTAGCGCGCTATGCCGGCACAGACACATCAAAACTTGCTTTTTAGTCCTTCTTTCTCGCCCCAATTGTCCCTATCATCAAAAATAGGCAAGAAGAACTGTTAAAGAACATCAAAATGCTCAATATTCACAATATTTACACTAAAATCGAAACTTCACATAAAGACACTTAAACTACTAGATTTTAGACTAAACTGTAAAGAAAACCAAATGAAAGGGCCATAAAATCAAGTTAAAGTATACACATTGGAAACACATACAATAGAAGCCACACATATTAGAAACATATAAAACAGAAGACATAAATATTACTCATAACATTAGAGTAAATTAGGGCAACGTTGTTTTGTTTCAAAGAAAAGCATGTCAAGATTAGATTTCGTTAATCCTGTTTAAACGTATCCGATTAATCAAGCATGCGAACTTAGTTTCAATCAATAAAATTGTGTATCCTTGCGGATCCCTTCATTTCTAAAGCGGGTCCGTGAATACTATTGTTTTAATTGCTATATGATTTCACTAAATAGCAACTGAAACAAACAAACATAAAGATCGATACAAAGCGAATATTAACTTCCAAATCTACGTCTAGATTTTGTTGTTTAATAGATGAAAAAATTAGATCAAGACTTGGAAAATCTATGTCAAGAGTGATTTAAACCATAAATACATAATTAAAAGCGAATATCTTCATCATCTATTGATCATAACCTTGTTCACATACAAAAGATCAAAAGGAATACATAAAAGCAGAATTAACTACCTCTAATCTTGACACAAGAGTGTTTTGCTACCCATCACCATGGTAGCCTGATCAACATGTAAGAAAAGAAGCTTTGCTAGGATTAAAGTCGAAGAATCGAGGATTGATGCTCCAAAGATTTAATTATAGCTTCTCCAAGAGTATCTAAGGTTTTTGACCCAGAAAATCATTTTTCTCTTGCTCAAATCTTGAAAAGTGTGAGAAAGTACAAGTTATTGAAAATATCTTCCAAGTGATATATTTTCGGACAAGGCGACTTAGTGCAGTAAGTGGCACTCCGCTAAGTGCCCTGAGAGGCGCGCTATGCATGGTCAGAAGAACACAACTTATTTCCCAGGAAGTGCGCTAAGCGCGATAGGAGCTCACTTATGGCGTTTTGAGCCTTTAGCTACTGGATTTTTCATGAGCGCGCTGGTCTCAAGCTGAAAAGCTCGCCTAGCGCGCTATGCCGGCACAGACACATCAAAACTTGCTTTTTAGTCCTTCTTTCTCGCCCCAATTGTCCCTATCATCAAAAATAGGCAAGAAGAACTGTTAAAGAACATCAAAATGCTCAATATTCACAATATTTACACTAAAATCGAAACTTCACATAAAGACACTTAAACTACTAGATTTTAGACTAAAATGTAAAGAAAACCAATTGAAAGGGCCATAAAATCAAGTTAAAGTATACACATTGGAAACACATACAATAGAAGCCACACATATTAGAAACATATAAAACAGAAGACATAAATATTACTCATAACATTAGAGTAAATTAGGGCAACGTTGTTTTGTTTCAAAGAAAAGCATGTCAAGATTAGATTTCGTTAATCCTTTTTAAACGTATCCGATTAATCAAGCATGCGAACTTAGTTTCAATCAATAAAATTGTGTATCCTTGCGGATCCCTTCATTTCTAAAGCGGGTCCGTGAATACTATTGTTTTAATTGCTATATGATTTCACTAAATAGCAACTGAAACAAACAAACATAAAGATCGATACAAAGCGAATATTAACTTCCAAATCTACGTCTAGATTTTGTTGTTTAATAGATGAAAAAATTAGATCAAGACTTGGAAAATCTATGTCAAGAGTGATTTAAACCATAAATACAAAATTAAAAGCGAATATCTTCATCATCTATTGATCATAACCTTGTTCACATACAAAAGATCAAAAGAAATACATAAAAGCTGAATTAACTACCTCTAATCTTGACACAAGACTGTTTTGCTACCCATCACCATGGTAGCCTGATCAACATGTAAGAAAAGAAGCTTTGCTAGGATTAAAGTCGAAGAATCGAGGATTGATGCTCCAAAGATTTAATTATAGCTTCTCCAAGAGTATCTAAGGTTTTTGACCCAGAAAATCATTTTTCTCTTGCTCAAATCTTGAAAAGTGTGAGAAAGTACAAGTTATTGAAAATATCTTCCAAGTGATATATTTTCGGACAAGGCGACTTAGTGCAGTAAGTGGCACTCCGCTAAGTGCCCTGAGAGGCGCGCTATGCATGGTCAGAAGAACACAACTTATTTCCCAGGAAGTGCGCTAAGCGAGATAGGAGCTCACTTATGGTGTTTTGAGCCTTTAGCTACTGGATTTTTCATGAGCGCGCTGGTCTCAAGCTGAAAAGCTCGCCTAGCGCGCTATGCCGGCACAAACACATCAAAACTTGCTTTTTAGTCCTTCTTTCTCGCCCCAATTGTCCCTATCATCAAAAATAGGCAAGAAGAACTGTTAAAGAACATCAAAATGCTCAATATTCACAATATTTACACTAAAATCGAAACTTCACATAAAGACACTTAAACTACTAGATTTTAGACTAAAATGTAAAGAAAACCAATTGAAAGGGCCATAAAATCAAGTTAAAGTATACACATTGGAAACACATACAATAGAAGCCACACATATTAGAAACATATAAAACAGAAGACATAAATATTACTCATAACATTAGAGTAAATTAGGGCAACGTTGTTTTGTTTCAAAGAAAAGCATGTCAAGATTAGATTTCGTTAATCCTTTTTAAACGTATCCGATTAATCAAGTATGCGAACTTAGTTTCAATCAATAAAATTGTGTATCCTTTCGGATCCCTTCATTTCTAAAGCGGGTCCGTGAATACTATTGTTTTAATTGCTATATGATTTCACTAAATAGCAACAGAAACAAACAAACATAAAGATCTATACAAAGCGAATATTAACTTCCAAATCTACGTCTAGATTTTGTTGTTTAATAGATGAAAAAATTAGATCAAGACTTGGAAAATCTATGTCAAGAGTGATTTAAACCATAAATACATAATTAAAAGCGAATATCTTCATCATCTATTGATCATAACCTTGTTCACATACAAAAGATCAAAAGGAATACATAAAAGCAGAATTAACTACCTCTAATCTTGACACAAGAGTGTTTTGCTACCCATCACCATAGTAGCCTGATCAACATGTAAGAAAAGAAGCTTTGCTAGCATTAAAGTCGAAGAATCGATGATTGATGCTCCAAAGATTTAATTATAGCTTCTCCAAGAGTTTCTAAGGTTTTTGACCCAGAAAATCATTTTTCACTTTCTCAAATCCTGAAAAGTGTGAGAAATTACAAGTTGTTGAAAAATCTTCCAAGTGATATATTTTCAGACAAGGCGACTTAGTGCAGTAAGTGGCACTGCGTTGAGTGCCCTGAGAGGCGCGCTAAGCATGGTCAGAAGAACACAACTTATTTCCCAAGAAGTGCGCTAAGCGCGATAGGAGCTCACTTATGGCGTTTTGAGCATTTAGTTATTGGATTTTTCATGAGCGCGCTGGCCTCAAGCTGAGAAGCTCGCCTAGCGCGCTATGCCGGCACAGACACATCAAAACTTGCTTTTTAGTCCTTCTTTCTCGCCCCAATTGTTCCTATCATCAAAAATAGGCAAGAAGAACTGTTAAAGAACATCAAAATGCTCAATATTCACAATATTTACAGTAAAATCGAAACTTCACATAAAGACACTTAAACTACTAGATTTTAGACTAAACTGTAAAAAAAACCAATTGAAAGGGCCATAAAATCAAGTTAAAGTATACACATTGGCAACACATACAATAGAAGCCACACATATTAGAAACATATAAAACATAAGACATAAATATTACTCATAACATTAGAGTAAATTAGGGCAACGTTGTTTTGTTTCAAAGAAAAGCATGTCAAGATTAGATTTCGTTAATCCTTTTTAAACGTATCCGATTAATCAAGCATGCGAACTTAGTTTCAATCAATAAAATTGTGTATCCTTGCGGATCCCTTCATTTCTAAAGCGGGTCCGTGAATACTATTGTTTTAATCTCTATATGATTTCACTAAATAGCAACTGAAACAAACAAACATAAAGATCGATACAAAGCGAATATTAACTTCCAAATCTACGTCTAGATTTTGTTGTTTAATAGATGAAAAAATTGGATCAAGACTTGGAAAATCTATGTCAAGAGTGATTTCAACCATAAATACATAATTAAAAGCGAATATCTTCATCATCTATTGATCATAACCTTGTTCACATACAAAAGATCAAAAGAAATACATAAAATCAGAATTAACTACCTCTAATCTTGACACAAGAGTGTTTTACTACCCATCACCATGGTAGTCTGATCAACATGTTAGAAAAGAAGCTTTGCTAGCATTAAAGTTGAAGAATCGAGGATTGATGCTCCAAAGATTTAATTATAGCTTCTCCAAGAGTTTCTAAGGTTTTTGACCCAGAAAATCATTTTTCTCTTTCTCAAATCCTGAAAAGTGTGAGAAAGTACAAGTTGTTGAAAATATCTTCCAAGTGATATATTTTCGGACAAGGCGACTTAGTGCAGTAAGTGGCACCGCGCTAAGTGCCCTGAGAGGCGCGCTAAGCATGGTCAGAAGAACACAACTTATTTCCCAGGAAGTGCGCTAAGCGCGATAAGAGCTCACTTATGGCGTTTTGCGCCTTTAGCTACTGGATTTTTCATGAGCGCGCTGGTCTCAAGCTGAAAAGCTCGCCTAGCGCGCTATGCCGGCACAGACACATCAAAACTTGCTTTTTAGTCCTTCTTTCTCGCCCCAATTGTTCCTATCATCAAAAATAGGCAAGAAGAACTGTTAAAGAACATCAAAATGCTCAATATTCACAATATTTGCACTAAAATCGAAAATTCACATAAAGACACTTAAACTACTAGATTTTAGACTAAACTGTAAAGAAAACCAATTGAAAGGGCCATAAAATCAAGTTAAAGTATACACATTGGAAACACATACAATAGAAGCCACACATATTAGAAACATATAAAACAGAAGTCATAAATATTACTCATAGCATTAGAGTAAATTAGGGCAACGATGTTTTGTTTCAAAGAAAAGCATGTCAAGATTCGATTTCGTTAATCCTTTTTAAACGTATCCGATTAATCAAGCATGCGAACTTAGTTTCAATCAATAAAATTGTGTATCCTTGCGGATCCCTTCATTTCTAAAGCGGGTCCGTGAATACCATTGTTTTAATCGCTATATGATTTCACTAAATAGCAACTGAAACAAACAGACATAAAGATCGATACAAAGCGAATATTAACTTCCAAATCTACGTCTAGATTTTGTTGTTTAATAGATGAAAAAATTAGATCAAGACTTGGAAAATCTATGTCAAGACTGATTTAAACCATAAATACATAATTAAAAGCGAATATCTTCATCATCTATTGATCATAACCTTGTTCACATACAAAAGATCAAATGAAATACATAAAAGCATAATTAACTACCTCTAATCTTGACACAAGAGTGTTTTGCTACCCATCACCATGGTAGCCTGATCAACATGTAAGAAAAGAAGCTTTGCTAGCATTAAAGTTGAAGAATCGAGGATTGATGCTCCAAAGATTTAATTATAGCTTCTCCAAGAGTTTCTAAGGTTTTTGACCCAGAAAATCATTTTTCTCTTTCTCAAATCCTGAAAAGTGTGAGAAAGTACAAGTTGTTGAAAATATCTTCCAAGTGATATATTTTCGGACAAGGCGACTTAGTGCAGTAAGTGGCACCGCGCTAAGTGCCCTGAGAGGCGCGCTAAGCATGGCCAGAAGAACACAACTTATTTCCTAGGAAGTGCGCTAAGCGCGATAGGAGCTCACTTATGGCGTTTTGAGCCTTTAGCTACTAGATTTTTCATGAGCGCGCAGGTCTCAAGCTGAAAAGCTCGCCTAGCGCGCTATGCCGACACAGACACATCAAAACTTGCTTTTCAGTCCTTCTTTCTCGCCCCAATTGTTCCTATCATCAAAAATAGGCAAGAAGAACTGTTAAAGAACATCAAAATGCTCAATATTGACAATATTTACAGTAAAATCGAAAATTCACATAAAGACACTTAAACTACTAGATTTTACACTAAACTGTAAAGAAAACCAATTGAAAGGGCCATAAAATCAAGTTAAAGTATACACATTGGAAACACATATAATAGAAGCCACACATATTAGAAACATATAAAACAGAAGACATAAATATTACTCATAACATTAGAGTAAATTAGGGCAACGATGTTTTGTTTCAAAGAAAAGCATGTCAAGATTAGATTTCGTTAATCCTTTTTAAACGTATCCGATTAATCAAGCATGCGAACTTAGTTTCAATCAATAAAATTGTGTATCCTGGCGGATCCCTTCATTTCTAAAGCGGGTCCGTGAATACTATTGTTTTAATTGCTATATGATTTCACTAAATAGCAACTGAGACAAACCAACATAAAGATCGATACAAAGCGAATATTAACTTCCAAATCTACGTCTAGATTTTGTTGTTTAATAGATGAAAAAATTAGATCAAGACTTGGAAAATCTATGTCAAGAGTGATTTAAACCATAAATACATAATTAAAAACGAATATCTTCATCATCTATTGATCATAACCTTGTTCACATACAAAAGATCAAATGAAATACATAAAAGCAGAATTAACTACCTCTAATCTTGACACAAGAGTGTTTTGCTACCCATCACCATGGTAGCCTGATCAACATGTAAGAAAAGAAACTTTGCTAGCATTAAAGTCGAAGAATCGAGGATTGATGCTCCAAAGATTTAATTATAGCTTCTCCGAGAGTTTCTAAGGTTTTTGACCCAGAAAATCATTTTTCTCTTTCTCCAATCTTGAAGAGTGTGAGAAAGTACAAGTTGTTGAAAATATCTTCCAAGTGATATATTTTCGGACAAGGCGACTTAGTGCAGTAAGTGGCACCGCGCTAAGTGCCCTGAGAGGCGCGCTAAGCATGGTCAGAAGAACACAACTTATTTCCCAGGAAGTGTGCTAAGCGCGATATGAGCTCACTTATGGCGTTTTGAGCCTTTAGCTACTGGATTTTTCATAAGTGCGCTGGTCTCAAGCTGAAAAGCTCGCCTAGCGCGCTATGCCGGCACAGACACATCAAAACATGCTTTTCAGTCCTTCTTTCTCGCCCCAATTGTTCCTATCATCAAATATAGGCAAGAAGAACTGTTAAAGAACATCAAAATGCTCAATATTGACAATATTTACAGTAAAATCGAAAATTCACATAAAGACACTTAAACTACTAGATTTTAGACTAAACTGTAAAGAAAACCAATTGAAAGGGCCATAAAATCAAGTTAAAGTATACACATTGGAAACACATATAATAGAAGCCACACATATTAGAAACATATGAAACAGAAGACATAAATATTACTCATAACATTAGAGTAAATTAGGGAAACGATGTTTTGTTTCAAAGAAAAGCATGTCAAGATTAGATTTCGTTAATCCTTTTTAAATGTATCCAATTAATCAAGAATGCGAACTTAGTTTCAATCAATAAAATTGTGTATCCTTGCGGATCCCTTCATTTCTAAAGCGGGTCCGTGAATACTATTGTTTTAATCGCTATATGATTTCACTAAATAGCAACTGAAACAAACAAACATAAAGATCGATACAAAGCGAATATTAACTTCCAAATCTACGTCTAGATTTTGTTGTTTAATAGATTAAAAAATTAGATCAAGACTTGGAAAATCTATGTCAAGAGTGATTTAAACCATAAATACATAATTAAAAGCGAATATCTTCATCATCTATTGATCATAACCTTGTTCACATACAAAAGATCAAAAGAAATACATAAAAGGAGAATTAACTACCTCTAATCTTGAAACAAGAGTGTTTTGCTACCCATCACCATGGTAGCCTGATCAACATGTACGAAAAGAAGCTTTGCTAGCATTCAAGTCGAAGAATCGAGGATTGATGCTCCAAAGATTTAATTATAGCTTCTCCAAGAGTTTCTAAGGTTTTTGACCCAGAAAATCATTTTTCTCTTTCTCAAATCCTGAAAAGTGTGAGAAAGTACAAGTTGCTGAAAATATCTTCCAAGTGATATATTTTCGGACAAGGCGACTTAGTGCAGTAAGTGGCACCGCGCTAAGTGCCCTGAGAGGCGCGCTAAGCATGGTCAGAAGAACACAACTTATTTCCCAGGAAGTGCGCTAAGCGCGATATGAGCTCACTTATGGCGTTTTGAGCCTTTAGCTACTGGATTTTTCATGAGTGCGCTGGTCTCAAGCTGAAAAGCTCGCCTAGCGCGCTATGCCGGCACAGACACATCAAAACATGCTTTTCAGTCCTTCTTTCTCGCCCCAATTGTTCCTATCATCAAATATAGGCAAGAAGAACTGTTAAAGAACATCAAAATGCTGAATATTCACAATATTTACAGTAAAATCGAAAATTCACATAAAGACACTTAAACTACTAGATTTTAGACTAAACTGTAAAGAAAACCAATTGAAAGGGCCATAAAATCAAGTTAAAGTATACACATTGGAAACACATATAATAGAAGCCACACATATTAGAAACATATGAAACAGAAGACATAAATATTACTCATAACATTAGAGTAAATTAGGGAAACGATGTTTTGTTTCAAAGAAAAGCATGTCAAGATTAGATTTCGTTAATCCTTTTTAAATGTATCCAATTAATCAAGAATGCGAACTTAGTTTCAATCAATAAAATTGTGTATCCTTGCGGATCCCTTCATTTCTAAAGCGGGTCCGTGAATACTATTGTTTTAATCGCTATATGATTTCACTAAATAGCAACTGAAACAAACAAACATAAAGATCGATACAAAGCGAATATTAACTTCCAAATCTACGTCTAGATTTTGTTGTTTAATAGATTAAAAAATTAGATCAAGACTTGGAAAATCTATGTCAAGAGTGATTTAAACCATAAATACATAATTAAAAGCGAATATCTTCATCATCTATTGATCATAACCTTGTTCACATACAAAAGATCAAAAGAAATACATAAAAGGAGAATTAACTACCTCTAATCTTGAAACAAGAGTGTTTTGCTACCCATCACCATGGTAGCCTGATCAACATGTACGAAAAGAAGCTTTGCTAGCATTCAAGTCGAAGAATCGAGGATTGATGCTCCAAAGATTTAATTATAGCTTCTCCAAGAGTTTCTAAGGTTTTTGACCCAGAAAATCATTTTTCTCTTTCTCAAATCCTGAAAAGTGTGAGAAAGTACAAGTTGCTGAAAATATCTTCCAAGTGATATATTTTCGGACAAGGCGACTTAGTGCAGTAAGTGGCACCGCGCTAAGTGCCCTGAGAGGCGCGCTAAGCATGGTCAGAAGAACACAACTTATTTCCCAGGAAGTGCGCTAAGCGCGATAGGAGCTCACTTATGGCGTTTTGAGCCTTTAGCTACTGGATTTTTCATGAGCGCGCTGGTCTCAAGCTGAAAAGCTCGCCTAGAGCGCTATGCCGACACAGGCACATCAAAACTTGCTTTTCAGTCCTTCTTTCTCGCCCCAATTGTTCCTATCATCAAAAATAGGCAAGAAGAACTGTTAAAGAACATCAAAATGCTCAATATTCACAATATTTATAGTAAAATCGAAAATTCACATAAAGACACTTAAACTACTAGATTTTAGACTAAACTGAAAAGAAAACCAATTGAAAGGGCCATAAAATCAAGTTAAAGTATACACATTGGAAACACATACAATAGAAGCCACACATATTAGAAACATATAAATCAGAAGACATAAATATTACTCATAACATTAGAGTAAATTAGGGCAACGATGTTTTGTTTCGAAGAAAAGCATGTCAAGATTAGATTTTGTTAATCCTTTTTAAACGTATCTGATTAATCAAGAATGCGAACTTAGTTTCAATCAATAAAATTGTGTATCCTTGCGGATCCCTTCATTTCTAAAGCGGGTCCGTGAATACTATTGTTTTAATCGGTATATGATTTCACTAAATAGCAACTGAAACAAACAAACATAAAGATGGATACAAAGCGAATATTAACTTCCAAATCTACGTCTAGATTTTGTTGTTTAATAGATGAAAAAATTAGATCAAGACTTGGAAAATCTATGTCAAGAGTGATTTAAACCATAAATACATAATTAAAAACGAATATCTTCATCATCTATTGATCATAACCTTGTTCACATACAAAAGATCAAAAGAAATACATAAAAGGAGAATTAACTACCTCTAATCTTGACACAAGAGTGTTTTGCTACCCATCACCATGGTATCTTGATCAACATGTACGAAAAGAAGCTTTGCTAGCATTAAAGTCGAAGAATCGAGGATTGATGTTCCAAAGATTTAATTATAGCTTCTCCAAGAGTTTCTAAGGTTTTTGACCCAGAAAATCATTTTTCTCTTTCTCCAATCCTGAAGAGTGTGAGAAAGTACAAGTTGTTGAAAATATCTTCCAAGTGATATATTTTCGGACAAGGCGACTTAGTGCAGTAAGTGGCACCGCGCTAAGTGCCCTGAGAGGCGCGCTAAGCATGGTCAGAAGAACACAACTTATTTCCCAGGAAGTGCGCTAAGCGCGATAGGAGCTCACTTATGGCGTTTTGAGCCTTTAGCTACTGGATTTTTCATGAGCGCGCTGGTCTCAAGCTGAAAAGCTCGCCTAGCGCGCTATGCCGGCACAGCCACATCAAAACTTGCTTTTCAGTCCTTCTTTCTCGCCCCAATTGTTCCTATCATCAAAAATAGGCAAGAAGAACTATTAAAGAACATCAAAATGCTCAATATTCACAATATTTACAGTAAAATCGAAAATTCACATAAAGACACTTAAACTACTAGATTTTAGACTAAACTGAAAAGAAAACCAATTGAAAGGGCCATAAAATCAAGTTAAAGTATACACATTGGAAACACATACAATAGAAGCCACACATATTAGAAACATATAAAACAGAAGACATAAATATTACTCATAACATTAGAGTAAATTAGGGCAACGATGTTTTGTTTCAAAGAAAAGCATGTCAAGATTAGATTTCGTTAATCCTTTTTAAACGTATCCGATTAATCAAGCATGCGAACTTAGTTTCAATCAATAAAATTGTGTATCCTGGCGGATCCCTTCATTTCTAAAGCGGGTCCGTGAATACTATTGTTTTAATTGCTATATGATTTCACTAAATAGCAACTGAAACAAACCAACATAAAGATCGATACAAAGCGAATATTAACTTCCAAATCTACGTCTAGATTTTGTTGTTTAATAGATGAAAAAATTAGATCAAGACTTGGAAAATCTATGTCAGGAGTGATTTAAACCATAATTACATAATTAAAAACGAATATCTTCATCATCTATTGATCATAACCTTGTTCACATACAAAAGATCAAATAAAATACATAAAAGCAGAATTAACTACCTCTAATCTTGACACAAGAGTGTTTTGCTACCCATCACCATGGTAGCCTGATCAACATGTAAGAAAAGAAGCTTTGCTAGCATTAAAGTCGAAGAATCGAGGATTGATGCTCCAAAGATTTAATTATAGCTTCTCCAAGACTTTCTAAGGTTTTTGACCCAGAAAATCATTTTTCTCTTTCTCCAATCTTGAAGAGTGTGAGAAAGTACAAGTTGTTGAAAATATCTTCCAAGTGATATATTTTCGGACAAGGCGACTTAGTGCAGTAAGTGGCACCGAGCTAAGTGCCCTGAGAGGCGCGCTAAGCTTGGTCATAAGAACACAACTTATTTCCCAGGAAGTGCGCTAAGCGCGATATGAGCTCACTTATGGCGTTTTGAGCCTTTAGCTACTGGATTTTTCATGAGTGCGCTGGTCTCAAGCAGAAAAGCTCGCCTAGCGCGCTATGCCGGCACAGACACATCAAAACTTGCTTTTTAGTCCTTCTTTCTCGCCCCAATTGTTCCTATCATCAAAAATAGGCAAGAAGAACTATTAAAGAACATCAAAATGCTCAATATTCACAATATTTACAGTAAAATCGAAAATTCACATAAAGATACTTAAACTACTAGATTTTAGACTAAACTGTAAAGAAAACAAATTGAAAGGGCCATAAAATCAAGTTAAAGTATACACATTGGAAACACATATAATAGAAGCCACACATATTAGAAACATATAAAACAGAAGACATAAATATTACTCATAACATTAGAGTAAATTAGGGCAACGATGTTTTGTTTCAAAGAAAAGCATGTCAAGATTAGATTTAGTTAATCCTTTTTAAACGTATCTGATTAATCAAGCATGCGAACTTAGTTTCAATCAATAAAATTGTGTATCCTTGCGGATCCCTTCATTTCTAAAGCGGGTCCGTGAATACTATTGTTTTAATTGCTATATGATTTCACTAAATAGCAACTGAAACAAACCAACATAAAGATCGATACAAAGCGAATATTAACTTCCAAATCTACGTCTAGATTTTTTTGTTTAATAGATGAAAAAATTAGATCAAGACTTGGAAAATCTATGTCAAGAGTGATTTAAACCATAAATACATAATTAAAAACGAATATCTTCATCATCTATTGATCATAACCTTGTTCACATACAAAAGATCAAATGAAATACATAAAAGCAGAATTAACTACCTCTAATCTTGACACAAGAGTGTTTTGCTACCCATCACCATGGTAGCCTGATCAACATGTAAGAAAAGAAGCTTTGCTAGCATTAAAGTCGAAGAATCGAGGATTGATGCTCCAAAGATTTAATTATAGCTTCTCCAAGACTTTCTAAGGTTTTTGACCCAGAAAATCATTTTTCTCTTTCTCCAATCTTGAATAGTGTGAGAAAGTACAAGTTGTTGAAAATATCTTCCAAGTGATATATTTTCGGACAATGCGACTTAGTGCAGTAAGTGGCATCGCGCTAAGTGCCCTGAGAGGCGCGCTAAGCATGGTCAGAAGAACACAACTTACTTCCCAGGAAGTGCGCTAAGCGCGATATGAGCTCACTTATGGCGTTTTGAGCCTTTAGCTACTGTATTTTTCATGAGTGCGCTGGTCTCAAGCTGAAAAGCTCGCCTAGCGCGCTATGCCGGCACAGACACATCAAAACTTGCTTTTTAGTCCTTCTTTCTCGCCCCAATTGTTCCTATCATCAAAAATAGGCAAGAAGAACTATTAAAGAACATCAAAATGCTCAATATTCACAATATTTACAGTAAAATCGAAAATTCACATAAAGACACTTAAACTACTAGATTTTAGACTAAACTGTAAAGAAAACAAATTGAAAGGGCCATAAAATCAAGTTAAAGTATACACATTGGAAACACATATAATAGAAGCCACACATATTAGAAACATATAAAACAGAAGACATAAATATTACTCATAACATTAGAGTAAATTAGGGCAACGATGTTTTGTTTCAAAGAAAAGCATGTCAAGATTAGATTTAGTTAATCCTTTTTAAACGTATCTGATTAATCAAGCATGCGAACTTAGTTTCAATCAATAAAATTGTGTATCCTTGCGGATCCCTTCATTTCTAAAGCGGGTCCATGAATACTATTGTTTTAATCGCTATATGATTTCACTAAATAGCAACTGAAACAAACAAACATAAAGATCGATACAAAGCGAATATTAACTTCCAAATCTACGTCTAGATTTTGTTGTTTAATAGATGAAAAAATTAGATCAAGACTTGGAAAATCTTTGTCAAGAGTGATTTAAACCATAAATACATAATTAAAAGTGAATATCTTCATCATCTATTGATCATAACCTTGTTCACATACAAAAGATCAAAAGAAATACATAAAAGCAGAATTAACTACCTCTAATCTTGACACAAGAGTGTTTAGCTACCCATCACCATGGTAGCCTGATCAACATGTAAGAAAAGAAGCTTTGCTAGCATTAAAGTCGAAGAATCGAGGATTGATGCCCCAAAGATTTAATTATAGCTTCTCCAAGAGTTTCTAAGGTTTTTGACCCAGAAAATCATTTTTCTCTTTCTCAAATCCTGAAAAGTGTGAGAAATTACAAGTTGTTGAAAATATCTTCCAAGTGATATATTTTCGGACAAGGCGACTTAGTGCAGTAAGTGGCACCGCGCTAAGTGCCCTGAGAGGCGCGCTAAGCATGGTCAGAAGAACACAACTTATTTCCCAGGAAGTGCGCTAAGCACAATAGGAGCTCACTTATGGCGTTTTGAGCCTTTAGCTACTGGATTTTTCATGAGCGAGCTGGTCTCAACCTGAAAAGCTCGCCTAGCGCGCTATGCCGGCACAGACACATAAAAACTTGCTTTTCAGTCCTTCTTTCTCACCCCAATTGTTCCTATCATCAAAAATAGGCAAGAAGAACTGTTAAAGAACATCAAAATGCACAATATTCACTATATTTACAGTAAAATCGAAAATTCACATAAAGACACTTAAACTACTAGACTTTAGACTAAACTGTAAAGAAAACCAATTGAAAGGGCCATAAAATCAAGTTAAAGTATACACATTGGAAACACATACAATAGAAGCCACACATATTAGAAACATATAAAACAGAAGACATAAATATTACTCATAACATTAGAGTAAATTAGGGCAACGATGTTTTGTTTCAAAGAGAAGCATGTCAAGATTAGATATCGTTAATCCTTTTTAAACGTATCCGATTAATCAAGAATGCGAACTTAGTTTCATTCAATAAAATTGTGTATCCTTGCGGATCCCTTCATTTCTAAAGCGGGTCCGTGAATACTATTGTTTTAATCGCTATATGATTTCACTAAATAGCAACTAAAACAAACAAACATAAAGATCGATACAAAGCGAATATTAACTTCCAAATCTACGTCTAGATTTTGTTGTTTAATAGATGAAAAAATTAGATCAAGACTTGGAAAATCTATGTCAAGAGTGATTTAAACCATAAATACATAATTAAAAACGAATATCTTCATCATCTATTGATCATAACCTTGTTCACATACAAAAGATCAAATGAAATACATAAAAGCAGAATTAACTACCTCTAATCTTGACACAAGAGTGTTTTGCTACGCATCACCATGGTAGCCTGATCAACATGTAAGAAAAGAAGCTTTGCTAGCATTAAAGTCGAAGAATCGAGGATTGATGCTCCAAAGATTTAATTATAGCTTCTCCAAGACTTTCTAAGGTTTTTGACCCAGAAAATCATTTTTCTCTTTCTCCAATCTTGAAGAGTGTGAGAAAGTACAAGTTGTTGAAAATATCTTCCAAGTGATATATTTTCGGACAAGGCGACTTAGTGCAGTAAGTGGCATCGCGCTAAGTGCCCTGAGAGGCGCGCTAAGCATGGTCAGAAGAACACAACTTATTTCCCAGGAAGTGCGCTAAGCGCGATATGAGCTCACTTATGGCGTTTTGAGCCTTTAGCTACTGTATTTTTCATGAGTGCGCTGGTCTCAAGCTGAAAAGCTCGCCTAGCGCGCTATGCCGACACAGACACATCAAAACTTGCTTTTTAGTCCTTCTTTCTCGCCCCAATTGTTCCTATCATCAAAAATAGGCAAGAAGAACTATTAAAGAACATCAAAATGCTCAATATTCACAATATTTACAGTAAAATCGAAAATTCACATAAAGACACTTAAACTACTAGATTTTAGACTAAACTGTAAAGAAAACAAATTGAAAGGGCCATAAAATCAAGTTAAAGTATACACATTGGAAACACATATAATAGAAGCCACACATATTAGAAACATATAAAACAGAAGACATAAATATTACTCATAACATTAGAGTAAATTAGGGCAACGATGTTTTGTTTCAAAGAAAAGCATGTCAATATTAGATTTAGTTAATCCTTTTTAAACGTATCGGATTAATCAAGCATGCGAACTTAGTTTCAATCAATAAAATTGTGTATCCTTGCGGATCCCTTCATTTCTAAAGCGGGTCCGTGAATACTATTGTTTTAATCGCTATATGATTTCACTAAATAGCAACTGAAACAAACAAACATAAAGATTGATACAAAGCGAATATTAACTTCCAAATCTACGTCTAGATTTTGTTGTTTAATAGATGAAAAAATTAGATCAAGACTTGGAAAATCTTTGTCAAGAGTAATTTAAACCATAAATACATAATTAAAAGTGAATATCTTCATCATCTATTGATCATAACCTTGTTCACATACAAAAGATCAAAAGAAATACATAAAAGCAGAATTAATTACCTCTAATCTTGACACAAGAGTGTTTTGCTACCCATCACCATGGTAGCCTGATCAACATGTAAGAAAAGAAGCTTTGCTAGCATTAAAGTCGAAGAATCGAGGATTGATGCTCCAAAGATTTAATTATAGCTTCTCCAAGAGTTTCTAAGGTTTTTTACCCAGAAAATCATTTTCTCTTTCTCAAATCCTGAAAAGTGTGAGAAATTACAAGTTGTTGAAAATATCTTCCAAGTGATATATTTTCGGACAAGGCGACTTAGTGCAGTAAGTGGCACCGCGCGAAGTGCTTTGAGAGGCGCGCTAAGCATGGTCAGAAGAACACAACTTATTTCCCAGGAAGTGCGCTAAGCGCAATAGGAGCTCACTTATGGCGTTTTGAGCCTATAGCTACTGGATTTTTAATGAGCGAGCTGGTCTCAACCTGAAAAGCTCGCCTAGCGCGCTATGCCGGCACAGACACATCAAAACTTGCTTTTCAGTCCTTCTTTCTCACCCCAATTGTTCCTATCATCAATAATAGGCAATAAGAACTGTTAAAGAACATCAAAATGCTCAATATTCACTATATTTACAGTAAAATCGAAAATTCACATAAAGACACTTAAACTACTAGACTTTAGACTAAATTGTAAAGAAAACCAATTGAAAGGGCCATAAAATCAAGTTAAAGTATACACATTGGAAACACATACAATAGAAGCCACACATATTAGAAACATATAAAACAGAAGACATAAATATTACTCATAACATTAGAGTAAATTAGGGCAACGATGTTTTGTTTCAAAGAGAAGCATTTCAAGATTAGATATCGTTAATCCTTTTTAAACGTATCCGATTAATCAAGAATGCGAACTTAGTTTCATTCAATAAAATTGTGTATCCTTGCGGATCCCTTCATTTCTAAAGCGGGTCCGTGAATACTATTGTTTTAATCGCTATATGATTTCACTAAATAGCAACTGAAACAAACAAACATAAAGATCGATACAAAGCGAATATTAACTTCCAAATCTACGTCTAGATTTTGTTGTTTAATAGATGAAAAAATTAGATCAAGACTTGGAAAAACTATGTCAAGAGTGATTTAAACCATAAATACATAATTAAAAACGAATATCTTCATCATCTATTGATCATAACCTTGTTCACATACAAAAGATCAAATGAAATACATAAAAGCAGAATTAACTACCTCTAATCTTGACACAAGAGTGTTTTGCTACGCATCACCATGGTAGCCTGATCAACATGTAAGAAAAGAAGCTTTGCTAGCATTAAAGTCGAAGAATCGAGGATTGATGCTCCAAAGATTTAATTATAGCTTCTCCAAGACTTTCTAAGGTTTTTGACCCAGAAAATCATTTTTCTCTTTCTCCAATCTTGAAGAGTGTGAGAAAGTACAAGTTGTTGAAAATATCTTCCAAGTGATATATTTTCGGACAAGGCGACTTAGTGCAGTAAGTGGCATCGCGCTAAGTGCCCTGAGAGGCGCGCTAAGCATGGTCAGAAGAACACAACTTATTTCTCAGGAAGTGCGCTAAGCGCGATATGAGCTCACTTATGGCGTTTTGAGCCTTTAGCTACTGTATTTTTCATGAGTGCGCTGGTCTCAAGCTGAAAAGCTCGCCTAGCGCGCTATGCCGGCACAGACACATCAAAACTTGCTTTTTAGTCCTTCTTTCTCGCCCCAATTGTTCCTATCATCAAAAATAGGCAAGAAGAACTATTAAAGAACATCAAAATGCTCAATATTCACAATATTTACAGTAAAATCGAAAATTCACATAAAGACACTTAAACTACTAGATTTTAGACTAAACTGTAAAGAAAACAAATTGAAAGGGCCATAAAATCAAGTTAAAGTATACACATTGGAAACACATATAATAGAAGCCACACATATTAGAAACATATAAAACAGAAGACATAAATATTACTCATAACATTAGAGTAAATTAGGGCAACGATGTTTTGTTTCAAAGAAAAGCATGTCAAGATTAGATTTAGTTAATCCTTTTTAAACGTATCTGATTAATCAAGCATGCGAACTTAGTTTCAATCAATAAAATTGTGTATCCTTGCGGATCCCTTCATTTCTAAAGCGGGTCCGTGAATACTATTGTTTTAATCGCTATATGATTTCACTAAATAGCAACTGAAACAAACAAACATAAAGATTGATACAAAGCGAATATTAACTTCCAAATCTACGTCTAGATTTTGTTGTTTAATAGATGAAAAAATTAGATCAAGACTTGGAAAATCTTTGTCAAGAGTAATTTAAACCATAAATACATAATTAAAAGTGAATATCTTCATCATCTATTGATCATAACCTTGTTCACATACAAAAGATCAAAAGAAATACATAAAAGCAGAATTAATTACCTCTAATCTTGACACAAGAGTGTTTTGCTACCCATCACCATGGTAGCCTGATCAACATGTAAGAAAAGAAGCTTTGCTAGCATTAAAGTCGAAGAATCGAGGATTGATGCTCCAAAGATTTAATTATAGCTTCTCCAAGAGTTTCTAAGGTTTTTTACCCAGAAAATCATTTTCTCTTTCTCAAATCCTGAAAAGTGTGAGAAATTACAAGTTGTTGAAAATATCTTCCAAGTGATATATTTTCGGACAAGGCGACTTAGTGCAGTAAGTGGCACCGCGCGAAGTGCTTTGAGAGGCGCGCTAAGCATGGTCAGAAGAACACAACTTATTTCCCAGGAAGTGCGCTAAGCGCAATAGGAGCTCACTTATGGCGTTTTGAGCCTATAGCTACTGGATTTTTAATGAGCGAGCTGGTCTCAACCTGAAAAGCTCGCCTAGCGCGCTATGCCGGCACAGACACATCAAAACTTGCTTTTCAGTCCTTCTTTCTCACCCCAATTGTTCCTATCATCAATAATAGGCAAGAAGAACTGTTAAAGAACATCAAAATGCTCAATATTCACTATATTTACAGTAAAATCGAAAATTCACATAAAGACACTTAAACTACTAGACTTTAGACTAAACTGTAAAGAAAACCAATTGAAAGGGCCATAAAATCAAGTTAAAGTATACACATTGGAAACACATACAATAGAAGCCACACATATTAGAAACATATAAAACAGAAGACATAAATATTACTCATAACATTAGAGTAAATTAGGGCAACGATGTTTTGTTTCAAAGAGAAGCATTTCAAGATTAGATATCGTTAATCCTTTTTAAACGTATCCGATTAATCAAGAATGCGAACTTAGTTTCATTCAATAAAATTGTGTATCCTTGCGGATCCCTTCATTTCTAAAGCGGGTCCGTGAATACTATTGTTTTAATCGCTATATGATTTCACTAAATAGCAACTGAAACAAACAAACATAAAGATCGATACAAAGCGAATATTAACTTCCAAATCTACGTCTAGATTTTGTTGTTTAATAGATGAAAAAATTAGATCAAGACTTGGAAAATCTATGTCAAGAGTGATTTAAACCATAAATACATAATTAAAAACGAATATCTTCATCATCTATTGATCATAACCTTGTTCACATACAAAAGATCAAATGAAATACATAAAAGCAGAATTAACTACCTCTAATCTTGACACAAGAGTGTTTTGCTACGCATCACCATGGTAGCCTGATCAACATGTAAGAAAAGAAGCTTTGCTAGCATTAAAGTCGAAGAATCGAGGATTGATGCTCCAAAGATTTAATTATAGCTTCTCCAAGACTTTCTAAGGTTTTTGACCCAGAAAATCATTTTTATCTTTCTCCAATCTTGAAGAGTGTGAGAAAGTACAAGTTGTTGAAAATATCTTCCAAGTGATATATTTTCGGACAAGGCGACTTAGTGCAGTAAGTGGCATCGCGCTAAGTGCCCTGAGAGGCGCGCTAAGCATGGTCAGAAGAACACAACTTATTTCTCAGGAAGTGCGCTAAGCGCGATATGAGCTCACTTATGGCGTTTTGAGCCTTTAGCTACTGTATTTTTCATGAGTGCGCTGGTCTCAAGCTGAAAAGCTCGCCTAGCGCGCTATGCCGGCACAGACACATCAAAACTTGCTTTTTAGTCCTTCTTTCTCGCCCCAATTGTTCCTATCATCAAAAATAGGCAAGAAGAACTATTAAAGAACATCAAAATGCTCAATATTCACAATATTTACAGTAAAATCGAAAATTCACATAAAGACACTTAAACTACTAGATTTTAGACTAAACTGTAAAGAAAACAAATTGAAAGGGCCATAAAATCAAGTTAAAGTATACACATTGGAAACACATATAATAGAAGCCACACATATTAGAAACATATAAAACAGAAGACATAAATATTACTCATAACATTAGAGTAAATTAGGGCAACGATGTTTTGTTTCAAAGAAAAGCATGTCAAGATTAGATTTAGTTAATCCTTTTTAAACGTATCTGATTAATCAAGCATGCGAACTTAGTTTCAATCAATAAAATTGTGTATCCTTGCGGATCCCTTCATTTCTAAAGCGGGTCCGTGAATACTATTGTTTTAATCGCTATATGATTTCACTAAATAGCAACTGAAACAAACAAACATAAAGATTGATACAAAGCGAATATTAACTTCCAAATCTACGTCTAGATTTTGTTGTTTAATAGATGAAAAAATTAGATCAAGACTTGGAAAATATTTGTCAAGAGTAATTTAAACCATAAATACATAATTAAAAGTGAATATCTTCATCATCTATTGATCATAACCTTGTTCACATACAAAAGATCAAAAGAAATACATAAAAGCAGAATTAATTACCTCTAATCTTGACACAAGAGTGTTTTGCTACCCATCACCATGGTAGCCTGATCAACATGTAAGAAAAGAAGCTTTGCTAGCATTAAAGTCGAAGAATCGAGGATTGATGCTCCAAAGATTTAATTATAGCTTCTCCAAGAGTTTCTAAGGTATTTGACCCAGAAAATCATTTTCTCTTTCTCAAATCCTGAAAAGTGTGAGAAATTACAAGTTGTTGAAAATATCTTCCAAGTGATATATTTTCGGACAAGGCGACTTAGTGCAGTAAGTGGCACCGCGCGAAGTGCTTTGAGAGGCGCGCTAAGCATGGTCAGAAGAACACAACTTATTTCCCAGGAAGTGCGCTAAGCGCAATAGGAGCTCACTTATGGCGTTTTGAGCCTATAGCTACTGGATTTTTAATGAGCGAGCTGGTCTCAACCTGAAAAGCTCGCCTAGCGCGCTATGCCGACACAGACACATCAAAACTTGCTTTTCAGTCCTTCTTTCTCACCCCAATTGTTCCTATCATCAATAATAGGCAAGAAGAACTGTTAAAGAACATCAAAATGCTCAATATTCACTATATTTACAGTAAAATCGAAAATTCACATAAAGACACTTAAACTACTAGACTTTAGACTAAACTGTAAAGAAAACCAATTGAAAGGGCCATAAAATCAAGTTAAAGTATACACATTGGAAACACATACAATAGAAGCCACACATATTAGAAACATATAAAACAGAAGACATAAATATTACTCATAACATTAGAGTAAATTAGGGCAACGATGTTTTGTTTCAAAGAGAAGCATTTAAAGATTAGATATCGTTAATCCTTTTTAAACGTATCCGATTAATCAAGAATGCGAACTTAGTTTCATTCAATAAAATTGTGTATCCTTGCGGATCCCTTCATTTCTAAAGCGGGTCCGTGAATACTATTGTTTTAATCGCTATATGATTTCACTAAATAGCAACTGAAACAAACAAACATAAAGATCGATACAAAGCGAATATTAACTTCCAAATCTACGTCTAGATTTTGTTGTTTAATAGATGAAAAAATTAGATCAAGACTTGGAAAATCTATGTCAAGAGTGATTTAAACCATAAATACATAATTAAAAATGAATATCTTCATCATCTATTGATCATAACCTTGTTCACATACAAAAGATCAAATGAAATACATAAAAGCAGAATTAACTACCTCTAATCTTGACACAAGAGTGTTTTGCTACGCATCACCATGGTAGCCTGATCAACATGTAAGAAAAGAAGCTTTGCTAGCATTAAAGTCGAAGAATCGAGGATTGATGCTCCAAAGATTTAATTATAGCTTCTCCAAGACTTTCTAAGGTTTTTGACCCAGAAAATCATTTTTATCTTTCTCCAATCTTGAAGAGTGTGAGAAAGTACAAGTTGTTGAAAATATCTTCCAAGTGATATATTTTCGGACAAGGCGACTTAGTGCAGTAAGTGGCATCGCGCTAAGTGCCCTGAGAGGCGCGCTAAGCATGGTCAGAAGAACACAACTTATTTCTCAGGAAGTGCGCTAAGCGCGATATGAGCTCACTTATGGCGTTTTGAGCCTTTAGCTACTGTATTTTTCATGAGTGCGCTGGTCTCAAGCTGAAAAGCTCGCCTAGCGCGCTATGCCGGCACAGACACATCAAAACTTGCTTTTTAGTCCTTCTTTCTCGCCCCAATTGTTCCTATCATCAAAAATAGGCAAGAAGAACTATTAAAGAACATCAAAATGCTCAATATTCACAATATTTACAGTAAAATCGAAAATTCACATAAAGACACTTAAACTACTAGATTTTAGACTAAACTGTAAAGAAAACAAATTGAAAGGGCCATAAAATCAAGTTAAAGTATACACATTGGAAACACATATAATAGAAGCCACACATATTAGAAACATATAAAACAGAAGACATAAATATTACTCATAACATTAGAGTAAATTAGGGCAACGATGTTTTGTTTCAAAGAAAAGCATGTCAAGATTAGATTTAGTTAATCCTTTTTAAACGTATCTGATTAATCAAGCATGCGAACTTAGTTTCAATCAATAAAATTGTGTATCCTTGCGGATCCCTTCATTTCTAAAGCGGGTCCGTGAATACTATTGTTTTAATCGCTATATGATTTCACTAAATAGCAACTGAAACAAACAAACATAAAGATTGATACAAAGCGAATATCAACTTCCAAATCTACGTCTAGATTTTGTTGTTTAATAGATGAAAAAATTAGATCAAGACTTGGAAAATATTTGTCAAGAGTAATTTAAACCATAAATACATAATTAAAAGTGAATATCTTCATCATCTATTGATCATAACCTTGTTCACATACAAAAGATCAAAAGAAATACATAAAAGCAGAATTAACTACCTCTAATCTTGACACAAGAGTGTTTTGCTACCCATCACCATGGTAGCCTGATCAACATGTAAGAAAAGATGCTTTGCTAGCATTAAAGTCGAAGAATCGAGGATTGATGCTCCAAAGATTTAATTATAGCTTCTCCAAGAGTTTCTAAGGTTTTTGACCCAGAAAATCATTTTTCTCTTTCTCAAATCCTGAAGAGTGTGAGAAAGTACAAGTTGTTGAAAATATCTTCCAAGTGATATATTTTCGGACAAGGCGACTTAGTGCAGTAAGTGGCACCGCGCGAAGTGCCCTGAGAGGCGCGCTAAGCATGGTCAGAAGAACACAACTTATTTCCCAGGAAGTGCGCTAAGCGCAATAGGAGCTCACTTATGGCGTTTTGAGCCTATAGCTACTGGATTTTTAATGAGCGAGCTGGTCTCAACCTGAAAAGCTCGCCTAGCGCGCTATGCCGACACAGACACATCAAAACTTGCTTTTCAGTCCTTCTTTCTCACCCCAATTGTTCCTATCATCAATAATAGGCAAGAAGAACTGTTAAAGAACATCAAAATGCTCAATATTCACTATATTTACAGTAAAATCGAAAATTCACATAAAGACACTTAAACTACTAGACTTTAGACTAAACTGTAAAGAAAACCAATTGAAAGGGCCATAAAATCAAGTTAAAGTATACACATTGGAAACACATACAATAGAAGCCACACATATTAGAAACATATAAAACAGAAGACATAAATATTACTCATAACATTAGAGTAAATTAAGGCAACGATGTTTTGTTTCAAAGAAAAGCATGTCAAGATTAGATTTCGTTAATCCTTTTTAAACGTATCCGATTAATCAAGAATGCGAACTTAGTTTCATTCAATAAAATTGTGTATCCTTGCGGATCCCTTCATTTCTAAAGCGGGTCCGTGAATACTATTGTTTTAATCGCTATATGATTTCACTAAATAGCAACTGAAACAAACAAACATAAAGATCGATACAAAGCGAATATTAACTTCCAAATCTAAGTCTAGATTTTGTTGTTTAATAAATGAAAAAATTAGATCAAGACATGGAAAATCTATGTCAAGAGTGATTTAAACCATAAATACATAATTAAAAACGAATATCTTCATCATCTATTGATCATAACCTTGTTCACATACAAAAGATCAAAAGAAATACATAAAAGGAGAATTAACTACCTCTAATCTTGACACAAGAGTGTTTTGCTACCCATCACCATGGTAGCCTGATCAACATGTAAGAAAAGAAGTTTTGCTAGCATTAAAGTTGAAGAATCGAGGATTGATGCTCCAAAGATTTAATTATAGCTTCTCCAAGAGTTTCTAAGGTTTTTGACCCAGAAAATCATTTTTCTCTTTCTCAAATCTGTAAGAGTGTGAGAAAGTACAAGTTGTTGAAAATATCTTCCAAGTGATATATTTTCGGACAAGGCGACTTAGTGCAGTAAGTGGCACTGCGCTAAGTGCCCTGAGAGGCGCACTAAGCATGGTCAGAAGAACACAACTTATTTCCCAGGAAGTGCGCTAAGCGCGATAGGAGCTCACTTATGGCGTTTTGAGCCTTTAGCTACTGGATTTTTCATGAGCGCGCTGGTCTCAAGCTGAAAAGCTCGCTTAGCGCGCTGTGCCGGCACAGACACATCAAAACTTGCTTTTCAGTCCTTCTTTCTTGCCCCAATTGTTCCTATCATCAAAAATTGGCAAGAAGAACTGTTAAAGAACATCAAAATGCTCAATATTCACAATATCTACACTAAAATCGAAAATTAACATAAAGACACTTAAACTACTAGATTTTAGACTAAACTGTAAAGAAAACCAATTGAAAGGGCCATAGAATCAATTTAAAGTATGCACAATTTGTCCCTTAACAATTACAACTCCTTCAAATTTCAAAAAATAAAGAGAGATCTGATGTCAGGACATTGTGACTAACATCACATCTGCTTCAAAATAGCAACAATCTCATAGATGTCCATTACTACCCCTGTCACAGATAACCAATATTTCCCCTAAAGGCGAAAACCCAAGTCTTCTGAAGTCCAAACCTCAACTACCTAGTGTCGCTTGCGCAAAAATATGGTGCCGGCATGACAGAAGAGTCGCCACCTTTCGTTATTTATCCCTCAGAGCGGGAAAGGAAACGATCGGAAAAACCTGACGAAAAAAGGTAAGACAAGGTCGTCGCAACCGTTGGACGGGTTGGTTTTATTCTATCTACCTATCAAGGCTGGATGAAATAGAAAATAAAAATGACTCAGCAAAGCGTCGTGCTTTATGCCTACGTATTCTCATCAGAGAATGAGAAATCAGAGTCAACGTAGTTCGGCCTACGAAGGGTTATGGGGGAAGGTAGCTCGCCAAGACTTCGCCATCTTGTGCCTACGTACTCTCAACAGGCACGAGAGATCAGAGCTCACGTAGTTCGGGAAACTACGGTTTATTTTCTGTCTTTTACGAAAGAAGTGTTTTTTATTGTGTTTGCGATTTCAACCGCACTAGAGACTATGACCTGAGAGTGAATGCCTCGCATGTCACCCAAAGGGTACCATACTAAACATCCAGACTGTGGAAAAGAAGCTCTCCCACAATCCTTTCTCAGATAGCTTATGGCTCGTAACGTACGAAAGAAATCATTCATGATTACTGTATCTTAAACTGTTTTGAGATGAGAAGAGAACAGGCCCAGCAAGGAGGGAGACTATCAAGTCCTACTGTTATCATGCCATGGATTCATCCTATGGTTGAGGTTTGAACAGGGAACTCCTAGAAGTTGTCATGCATAGGTTTCAACCTAAAATTCTATCATCAAATCCTTATCAAAGGAAATGAGAGTCCTAAGGGATCATGTCAATGATACACCAAAACAAACAAAGCATCAGCTTAACAGTAAAATGCATGCAATGCAAGTGAGGGAGGAAATGTGTGTGGGGCTTCATCACAAAAGTTTTAATCAAATTCTATGCTACTTAGAACTACCTAATTAAAACTACCCTAAAAATTATCACAAAATCATGGCATTAATTCAGGGGGAACCTAAACCATTCATCTAATCATCCTAAAAAGATTGAACTCAAAATCCTAAGGGAACTACCCTAATTAAAATCTACAAAATCATGCATCAACTAAAAGAATTAAAAAAGCAATTAAAAGTAAAAATATGCAGAAAATATAAAAATGAAATAAAATGGCTATTTTATGGTTTTATATTTTTCTAGACAGAAAATGGAAAATGGGAAAAAAAGTCTCATTAAAAAATATTCATTTTTCATTTTATTATGAATTTTTAAAGTAAAATGAAATTTGGAGAAAATTATAATATGAAAATGATGAGGGGGTGCAGATAGAAATAAGATTCAGTTGAAAATGATGATGGGCCCAGAGGGTGGGGTGCCAAGAGCAAGGCGCGCCCCAGCCCAATTTTAAACTCAGAAAAACCAAAAATAAAAAACTAAAACGGTGCGAATAGCAGGGATACATAGTGCATTTCCAATTGGGCCTTGGTATGGGGGGTGGGGAAAGCAATGCACACGCAAAGCCCAGCAAGGCTTTAAGTTGAATGCAGCGTTTTGCTGCTGACTTTCCCTCCTTATTTCGTCTTCAAATCTCACCCGTTGGATGATCTTCCCAGTCAACCGGTCCACACGCGATCAATGGTCCACACCTCATCTTCAACCTTAGCTCATTAGGGTTTTAGAACCTCCATGAAAGTACCTCCTCATGCATGGAACTTCCTCACCTTCGTTCTCTCTCACTTCTCCATCAAATGCCACGATCCAAGAACCAATCTTGACTAGAATTTTACGTAGAACACAACCATGCCATTGGATTTCACTAAAACACCATGAATCCTCCAAACCGAACGGTATACATCCATGAACTCAAACTTTCTTCAGTTTTCAACCATCACAAAACTCAGCAATCTTTATATAGAATTAATCCTTATGCTTTGCTGATTAAAACCAACCAATTATTGTGCATTATAACCCCCTAAATCACTCATTCCAACTGCATCAAGGATCAACCACCATGGAAGAAACCTCACCAATTGGTCTTAAACTCATCCAAATGAATCACCTAATGGTATCTAATGGTTTTACAACAAGAACTAACCCTAGCCATGCCTAAATCAGATTGTGCAAGTGATTTTGCTTACCTTGACTCTTGCAATGGTAGGTGTTGAAAAGCTTCGAATCAATCCTTGTAGATCCTCAAGAATGGTCCCTAGGTGATGAACAATCCTCTGCTTGCACAAGATTTGATGGAAATGGCTTGTATCTCAAGATTCAATGCCTTTTTCTCCCTTGCAACTTCACTTGGAAAGCTCTCAATTCTTCATCAATGGGGTTGCAAATCAAGATGAACACAGTCATCAATGATTGTAGAGATGATTTGTGTAGAAAAATGGAAGGGTAATGAAGAGAAAAATGAAGTTTCAACACAATTTGAAAAATGGAGAATTTTGGTTCAATTTCTATTCTCTACCACCATTAACATCAACAATCACCAACCTCTCACCAATGGAGATTGTAATCAATATATAGACTGATTTGGAAAGGTCTAGAACCTCCTAGATCCATCTAGTAGGAACTTGAACTTTCATGACATGATGACTTGCATTTCCATTCTCACCATATGATATATCATGACAAAATCCCTTGTAGCTTGGGTAAATAACTTGATTTTCTCCTTACATGAGAATTAGGCCAAGATACAATGCTTAAACACCTTGTTTATTATGCTTTTCCTTGTTTTGGTTTGGTATGCCATTATGCAAGCAAGACTTTTACAAAGTAACCCGAAACTTTAAGCCTCAAATCAAAATTGTGGCTGAACCATTGTTCTCAAAATGTCCTTTGGAGTCAAAATGACCTATCATATGACATGGTTAGGGTTTATAGCTTGGATTTTATGATTTTCCATTTCACTTGAATTAACTTATGCCTCATTTTTAGGCCATTTTTATCAATTTTTGCTATGAGCCTTTCCAACATCTCATGACCACCCTACTAGCCTTAAAACATCATTCTAAGCAACTTTGTTGCTGAAGGTTTTTCCATTTGAAGCTTGGAAGTAGGAGATATGGCCACATGCTTGAAATGACCTATAACTTCCAAATGACCAAAATGCCCTTGGCTTGTCAAAGCCATAAGTTGAGTTCTACAAATCCTATCAAGGACTTCTAGTACTCTATATAAAGATAAGAATATTCTCTTTAACATTCATGTTGACTAAGAGATCATAGGAATCATCCTACTAGGGCAAAAGTTGTCTGCAAGTTGGGTGACTTTCAAGGACCCAGATTCACATACCTCAGATGACCTGTAATTTGTCAAAACCATAACTTGAGCTATGAAAATCCTATCAAGGACTTATACCACACAAATTAAAGCTAAGAACAAGGTCTACAACATTCCTGTTGTGGGGAAGATGAGATGACAATCACATATTGAGCTAAAACTGCCTGGAAGATGGGGATCAAACTAGGGGATTTTACACTGACAATCCTTAGAAACCCTAGCTTAAAACTTCTCAAACTCCTCAATCATGATGAGTTGGTCTAGGAATCATCCTTATAGTATCTCAATACATCACTCCATGATCACATGGCTTTTGGATTGGGTCTCAACCTTCTCCAAATCTTCAGTTGACCTAGGGTTGACCCAGTCAAAACCCTAATTCTACCATTCATGGTTGAACCTTCTGAATTCTTGCATTATGACCTCTCTGGGCTTCATGATGGATTTCAAGACATCTCATAGGCTTTCCCAATGCTTCAAATCCATTCTCAAAGTCTCAGAATCATCTGATGAGCTCCCACAACTCTCAAGTTATGAGACACACAACTTTGATTTCAACCAATTCCTCTGAGGATCTCTTGAGCTTTCTGATGAAGGTATCAACCTTCAAACACTTGATGGGTAAATAAATGTTGGTCAAATTTTAGGGTGCAACACCTAGGTTCACGCATCCATGTCAAGAGGAAAACCCAAATCACCAGGGAGAACACTCTGAACTTTCCAAGTTCCCACATTTGAAACACATACAATAGAAGCCACACATATTAGAAACATATAAAACACAAGCCATAAATATTACTCATAACATTAGAGTAAATTAGGGCAACGATGTTTTGTTTCAAAGAAAAGCATGTCAAGATTAGATTTTGTTAATCCTTTTTAAACGTATTCGATTAATCAAGCATGTGAACTTAGTTTCAATCAATAAAATTGTGTATCCATGCGGATCCGTTCATTTCTAAAGCTGGTACGTAAATATTATTGTTTTAATTGCTAGATGATTTCACTAAATAGCAACTGAAACAAACAAACATAAAGATCGATACAAAGCGAATATTAACTTCCAAATCTAAGTCTAGAGTTTGTTGGTTAATAGATGAAAAAATTAGATCAAGACTTGGAAAATCTATGTCAAGAGTGATTCAAACCATAAATACATCATTAAAAGAGAAAATCTTCATCATCTATTGATCATAACCTTGTTCACATACAAAAGATCAAAAAAATACATAAAAGCAGAATTAACTACCTCTAATCTTGACACAAAAGTGTTTTTCTACCCATCACCAAGGTAACCTGATCAACATGTAAGAAGAGAAGCTTTGCTAGCATTAAAGTCGAGGAATCGAGGATTGATGCTCCAAAGATTTAATTATAGCTTCTCCAAGAGTTTCTAAGGTTTTTGACCTAGAAAATCATTTTTCTCTTTCTCAAATCCTGAAAATTGTGAGAAAGTACAAGTTGTTGAAAATATCTTCCAAGTGATATATTTACGGACAAGGCCACTTAGTGCAGTAAGTGGCACCGAGGTAAGTGCCCTGAGAGGCGCGCTAAGCATGGTCATAAGAACACAACTTATTTCCCAGGAATTGCGCTAAGCGCGATAGGAGCTCACTTATGGCATTTTGTTCCTTTAGCTACTTGATTTTTCATGAGCGCGCTAGTCTCAAGCTGAAAAGCTCGTTTAGCGCGCTATGCCGACACTAAAACATCAAAACTTGCTTTTCAGTCCTTCTTTCTTGCACCAATTGTTCCTATCATCAAAAATAGGCAAGGAGAACTGTTAAAGAACATCAAAATGCTCAATATTCACAATATTTACACTAAAATTGAAAGTTAACATAAAGACACTTAAACTACTAGATTTCAGACTAAACTGCAAAGAAAACCAATTGAAAGGGCCATCAAATCAAGTTAAAGTATGCACAATTTGGCCATTAACAGTTATAACTCCTTCAGATTTCAAAAAATCTAGAGAGATCTGATGTCAAGACATGTGGTGTAACATCACATCTGCTTCAAAATAGCCACAATCTCATACATGTCAATTAATCCCCCTGTCACATAAAGCCAATATTTCCCCTAAAGGCGAAAACCCAAATCTTCTGAAGTCTAAACCTCAACTACCTAAGTTCACACATCCCTGTCAGGAGGAAAACCCAAATCACCTGGCAGAACACTATGAACTTTCCAAGTTCACACATTGGAAACACATAGAATAGAAGCCACACATAATAGAAACATATAAAACAGAAGCCATAAATATTACTCACAACATTAAAGTAAATTAGGGCAACGATGTTTTGTTTCGAAGAAAAGCATGTCAAGATTAGATTCCGTTAATCCTTTTTAAACGTATCTGATTAATATAGCATGCGAACTTAGTTTCAATCAATAAAATTGTGTATCCTTGCAAATCCGTTCATTTCTAAAGCGGGTCCGTGAATATTATTGTCTTAATTGCTAGATGATTTCACTAAATAGGAACTGAAACAAACAAACATAAAGATCGATACAAAGCGAATATTAACTTCCAAATCGACGTCTATAGTTTGTTGGTTAATAAATGAAAAAATTAGATCAAGACTTGGAAAACCTATGTCAAGAGTTATTCAAACCATAAATACATCATTAAAAGCGAATATCTTCATCATCTATTGATCATAACCTTGTTCACATACAAAAGATCAAAAGAAATACATAAAAGCAGAATTAAGTACCTCTAATCCTGACACAAAAGTGTTTTGCTACCCATCACCATGGTAGCCTGATCAACATGTAAGAAAAGAAGCTTTGCTAGCATTATAGTCGAAGAATCGAGGATTGATGCTCCAGAGATTTAATTATAGCTTCTCCAAGAGTTTCTAAGGTTTTTGACCTAGAAAATCATTTTTCTCTTTCTCAAATCCTTAAAATTGTGAGAATGTACAAGTTGTTGAAAACATCTTCCAAGTGATATATTTACGGACAAGGCGACTTAGTGCAGTAAGTGGCACCGCGGTAAGAGCCCTGAGAGGCGCGCTAAGCATGGTTAGAAGAACACAACTGTTTTCCCAGGAAGTGCGCTAAGCGCGATAGGAGCTCACTGTTGCACCCCAAATTTTGACCCCTTAGATTCTTATTATCATTTTAGGAGCATACTCATAAATTATCTATCCCTAACCTAGTGCAAGTTTGTCTTTGTCAAGTTATAGATGAATCAGGGTTTTATATAGTCAAAATCGAAGCTTCAGGGTTTGTAATCAATCAAAGTTTTAGGCTAATTCAATCATGAAATAATATCAAGGGTATCATATGATGTCAATTGAGAATCCAATTTGAGGTTGTACCCCAGAATCAAGAACAGTGCATTTCAGGGTACCCGATTAGGGCTTTTGATTGGTAAAAGTCAACTTTTGTTTGAGTTTGGTGTTGGAAGGTGTTTTAATGGTGGGATCATGATCCATGAAGTTCATATAGCTTAATAATGTTCATTCAAGAAGTATCAGAGTCTCAGGAGGTCCAGAGTGTCAACGGGCGACTCGGTAGTCACCGATCGATTGTACGGTTGACCGAAAAGTCAACTCTTCAAATTTAAGGAATTGGACTTCAAAGTGTGAATCAAAAATTATCCTTATGTCATATTGCACTTTCCTATCAATTTTCATGACCATTGGATCAAGGATGAAGGAGTAATCGAAAAATCAGGAAATTAGGGTTTTGAAAGGGGCTAAACCATAACTCCTTAACCACACATCCAATTTAGTTGGTTCAAACCTCATTGGAAAGCTCTTGAAAAATACTACAAAAGTCCCTAATTGGTCCATGATTAGAAAATGCATAGATTTGGAGTTATGACCAAATTCATTTTGAGAAGGGAAAAAGACTTAGAAAAATTTCAATTTCAAGCTCATTTTTTAGCAAATTTGAGAGGTATTTTGGCCAAGTTCCTTTGAGAATTTGAAACTCATGAAAAAAACGAATGTTTTAGAGCTATTTGAGGGCTTTCTAAAAAGTACTAGCACATCTCAATGGCATTTGTGAGCTGAGAGTTACGATTTGGCAAGTTGGTGTTTTCACACTTTAGTCCCACATTGACAAACTTTCAAAAATCACTCCTTAGATCAATTGAACCAATCTCAGCTTTTGAAACATGTTTTATCTGATATGTAGTGACTTTGTAGCATGGAAATACAATGAAAATGCAGAGGAGATGGAATTAGCCAAGCTTGCAAGTGGACTTGCAAGTTGCCTTGCAACTTGCATTAAAATATCATAAAGCAAGCAAGAGGTGGAAAGTGAAATCTGAACCAGCCATGAACCTACACACTCTAGCCTGCATTTAGCAACTCTAAACTCATCATGATACTTGACTTCAAGCTTACCTATAAGCCAAGAAAGCTCTTTTTGGATATTTGATTCAAAAAAATGAAAACCTTTCCTTCTTAAGAAGGAAATCTCCAAATCTGCCCACTACCCCCATTTGCCAATAAATAGAGGCACTACCCACCTCATACCATAAACAATAGATCTTCTGAAAACCAGAGAAAGATCAAGCTCCCACCCTTTCACACTTTTCTCCAAAATCACCAAGTTCACAAAATTGCCAAAAAAGCTTCAAAATCTGCCTTGCTACAATTGCTGCCAAAATCATTTCTCCACACTCAAACTCACCAAACATCATCCCCACAACCCATAAATATGATATAGAAGGTGTTCCAACCTTTGAACCACTCAAAAACCTCCTCATTCAAAAAGTCAACTTTCATACCAAGTTACTTTGACCACAATGCGCAAAATCAGTCAAAACTTGTTCTAGGCATTTGCTTGATGTTCTAATCACTCTAACACCTCACATATATCATTTCTCAACTGTCTAAAGTATTAAGGATCATTGGTGGAGTATATTTCTCCAACTGTCTTGAAGTTTGCATTCTTGCTTCAAAAGGAAGAAATCTCCAAAGCTAGGTACATTTGAAGGTTTCTCTGGATTTCTTATTGATCAAACCTGCTCCACACAGTCTACTAGAGGTATGTAGACACTCTATCTTTGCTTTAAACCCTAATTTCATGTTTTGGCATTTTGAGTTCATCATGTTAAAAATGTGTCATGTGTGTGTCTTGTATCAAAATTCTGTCATGAACATACAGTTGTGATCTCAGGCCTAGAGGTGTTTAAATTTGTGCTCAAATTCATCAAACATCATGTATTTAATATGTGTGTGAAGTTAACTTGATCAAATGTTGCTTAGAATGTTGAACTGCACTTTTTCATTTTGCATCAAAATACCAAAACTTGCAACTCAACCCTCATTTTTCATGACAGTCCTCTCTTAGCTTCAAATTATGTTTGAACTCATTCAATATCATATATGTGTGGTGTGTATATGGTTGGTTCAGTCTAAAAATGTTTGGAATTGAATTTGAACATCTTCATGCATTTCACAACCTAACTTTGCAACATGATAGCCAGTTTTCACTACAACATGATTTAAGCTCCATTTTATGTTTGAACACACTTATCTTCATATATATGACTTGTGTACCTGATTAGATTGATCAATATGTGAATAGAATCAAAACTGAGCATCATGGTGTTTTTCACTTGTCAAAACTTGCACTTTGATCACCACTTTTCATGTCAGCCTGTTTTGAGCCATACCTGTTGTTTAAATTCATCCCATTACATGTTTTCAATGTGTGTAAATGATTAATTTGGTCAATTTGTGCATAGAAACTGAATTGGTCATTCAACTTGCATTTAAAGACATCATTTTGCATTTAACTCACCAAATTTCATATCAGCCCAGTTTGAACCATTTATCTTGCTTGAACTCACTTGTTTGTATATATGAGAGATGTGTATATGATTCATATGATCAAAATGTGCTTGAATCTGGTTTTGAACATCCTACTGCATCATCATAATACCAATTTGCAGCTCAAAACTCATTCTTCATCACAGTCTATTTAGGCTCCATCTTTGTGTTCAAAATCATCCATTATCATGTTTGCAATGTGTGTATGTGGCTTATTGGATTTGAGCATGCAGAGAACTGAATTGAGCATCCTTCATGCATCAAAACTTGATATGTTAGCAATTTGAATATCAGTTCTCTTGACAGTTTGGTTCTAGCCTTTCTTTGTATTTGGATTCATCTAATAGTATGTATGTGATGTGTAAGAAAGCTTAACTTGATCAAAACATGCCTAGAACTTGAATTGGACATCATCATGCCTCATATTCACAACAATTTGCAACTTGAACACATTTTTTCACAACTGTTTGTTTTCAACCTGAATTTGTGTTTAGAATCACTCAGCAACATATTTGTAACATGTGTGTATGATGATATTGATTTAGAACTGGCTGTAACATGAGTTTCATTTCAAAATGCACATCATACCTTCAAAAATGCAAGTGCTATCGGGTTTTAAAATGGAGGAGGAATTTCAAAAATATAAAAATGCCATCTTGTTCCTCATGAAAAAACACATGATTTAGACTAAAATTTCACCCAAATCCATGGAAAATTGAAGAACTTGTGACCAAAATGCAAAAACTGGTTTTGATGAGTGTTTGGCTTGCCCAGCTGCCTTGAATACACGCCCTATATGTTTATGGAGTGGCATTGAAAAACGGATGTATAGCTACCCCAGTGGTAGTCACCTTGTCACCTAAGCGCCTTGTACCAGCTGAACCTGGGTTCGACCCATGAGAAGGGCAACCCTTTTGTCAATTTTTGCCATATTTCAACCAAACTTCAAAATATCATATCTCCTTCATTTTTAATCATTCTGCATCCATTCTTTTTGCATTGTGTTTATTTTTATGTCTATTCTTATGTAGGATTTTAATATTCCATCTTTGCCTAAATTTTCATCCTTTTTGACTACTTGCATGTTAAAAGTGCATTTTATAACCGTTTCCACATATGCAGATGAATTTCTCTCTTGTTATACTTGTGGATATCATGCTATTTGCTTACCCTCTTTTACTTAATGTTAGTCAACATGCTAGGATTTTATTTGTGGTTGTTACCATGTTTATTTTGTCCCCCTGAGGAATGTAGTTAAACTCGATCTGTCGTCACCTTTCCTGCTCGAACAGTTGCATTGATTGTCATCAATGCATACCTTGTGTTCATCATTTAACATGTTCATTTAATGGTTGTTACCATACATTTATCTTCATCATGTGACTACTTTGCTTAAATGTTTCTTTCCCCAAGTGATGAAGCTTGTTAGTTCTCATCCAAGTTGCCTCCCCGCTCTCCTTCCAAAGGAAAAGTCTATCCATTGACCTTCATGTCATGGATAGCTCATTCACGTTTCCTCTTGAATTTGTTGAGTCACTTTAACCTTAGTTTAGAAACAATTAGACTTTGCTTTGAGTCTAAAAAACCCACCAGTACTAGGGGTGTTCTTCAACTAGAACCCTATGATAGAGTTTGTCAACTCTATCTAAGAATCATCGTCATGATTTCTTACTTCCCCTTTTGAGTGTTATAACTTAGATTAGGGAGTTTCGTCAAACTCCACACAAACATTGTCATGTTTGTTCCCCTTTGAACCTTGATCATAATCAAGTGTTCTTCATCCCTCGTGAGGTGAACTACGATTACTCTGATTCTATCCTAGTTAAGATACGTAGGCAGAAGACGCGACGTCTTTGCGAGCAAACTTAGTGTATATAATTTTAGGTTTCAAATTATACCTTTTCCCAATCCATAACACATTTTCACAAACTTAGCAAACAATCAAACAAAAGGTTCCTGTAGAGTACTACAGATGCTTAGGGTGCTAACACCTTCCCTAAGTATAACCAACCCCCGATCCCCGAATCTCTTAAGCGTTGTCGTTACATCGCGAAAAAGGTTTTTCTTTCTTTAGACCTTTCCTTTGGATAAAATAAAGTTTGGTTGTAAAAGAATAAAGATTCAAGTTAATATAATAGCTTGATATCCAATTTTCACCGCAACAGAAATGGCGACTTCACTAGGGAAATATCTTTTTAGAGTTTAGCCTATCTTGTTTGATTACTTGCTTATTTGTGAATACTTGTAAATATGTACATATGTGCCCTGTTGGATCTTGGGAACTTTGAGTGGTGAGACAACACTATACCCGTGTGTAAGTGTACTTCTGATAGGATGGTGGTATATTTAAGATGGCTTATAGGGAGTTGACTCCCGACCAAGCTAACTTGAGAAAACCACCGCTCAGTAGAGGCCCTTCTGAGAGTTAGTATTGTTGATCGAGTATACGTGAAAACAATGCTACTTTCTACATGGGAGCCCGTAATTACTGAGAACTTTTAGATTACCTTTTCCCCCACTATTGGCTTTATTAGGATGTAGTGCGATGGCTATAAGGAAGTAACTCCGAAATAGTTGATACGCGATACTACACTTAGACGAGACTCTCTTGAGAATATTATCGACCACCAAGTATTTGGGGAATTGATAATATCCGAAAGATGGGTCGACGACTCTGGGAACCTTTTCTTAGAACCTTGTTCTACAGTTTTTGAAAGCCTTAGTACATACCTTTGGGATGGGTAGACCTTGGCTCCACGCTCATGTTCTCCAAACCTAAACCTTCACTTGTTTACCTATGTGTATATGTGAAATCTGTGCTTACCTGTGTTTGTGCATTCCTGCATTAATGAACATCATATCATAAAAGTTTCATGGAACTCAGACTTTTGTTTGTAAACATTAGGATCATCATGGATAGTGGAAAAAAGAAAACTATGAAGTACACTTACAAGAGTCCTAACTTAGACGACATAGAAAGGTTGAGCACTTTGATAACAGATCCAGAAGGATTCAAGAGCAGGTATGGGAACTTATTGTCATTGTTGAGGGTAAAGAAGAAGATGGATCTGGGACTTCTCTCCACACTTCTCCAATTTTATGGTCCACTCTATCATTGTTTCACTTTTCCTGATTATCAGCTGGTACCTACACTTGAGGAATATTCTTGCTTAATTGGTTTACCTATTCTTGAAGACTCTCCTTTTCCAATCATGGAGAAGGACCCTAAGGAGGAATAAATTGTTAAAGCTACACGTTTGGGATTGGTGGATATTCAGAAAAACCTGGCTACTAAAGGAGGAGTATTTGGTTTGACTGCAGAGTTCTTGGTTGGGAAAGCCCAATACTATGCTGATCATTTGAGTATGGATGCATTCGAGGCTATCCTCGCCGTGCTCATTTATGGGATCTTCTTGTTTCCAAGTTTTGATAATTTTATGGATCTCAACGTCATTAAGATTTTCTTGAAGGAAAACCCTGTGCCTACTTTACTAGCTGACGCCTATCATTCTGTTCATCTGAGGAATCTTCATAAAGGGGGAATGGTTACCTGTTGTGTCCCTTTGTTATACAAGTGTTTTATTTCTCACCTACCTAAGGCTCATGCTTTTTGGAAGGAAGTTTGGTGGTCTCAGAAGGTTATGGCTCTTACTCACTCTGATATTGATTGGTACAACCGTAATTACGATGGGACAAAGATCATCGACAATTATGGAAGTTTTGGTAACGTACCTCTTCTTGGTACAAATGGAGGAATCAGTTATGACCCTGTTCTCGCCCGCCGACAGCTTGGATATCATTTGAAAGACAAACCCAATAGTGCTCATGTGGAGAATATTTTCCTTAAGGGAAGTTCAGAATTGCAAGAAGAGATCTTAAAAGCTTGGGGTCATGTACACAAGAAAGGAAAAGAAGACTTAGGAAAACCCAATTGCATCTCTCTCGAGCCTTATCTCCAATGGGTCTGAAGGAGAGCTATTCAGCTGAAGATGCCTTACCCTCAGCAGGAATCCATGGTTTTGAAGGAGGAACCCCCATTGATCTTTATGTCTGAAGAGGAGAAGTTGAAGATTGCTTTGAGAAAATCACAACAAACTGAAGTAGCCTGGAAATACAAGTACCAAGTGGCCGTGGAAGAAAATAATGAACTCCGTAGACAACTTCAGTTGAAGGATGAAGAAATGATTGCTTGTAAGAAGAGGAAGGCGCAAGAAGATTTATTCTATTCTGTCGCTACTGCGAAAATCGGCGCCGGCTGAACAGAAGAGTCGCCACCGTGCGTTATTTATCCCACGGGAGGGAAAGGAAACGCTCAGAGTAAACCTCGCACAATACGGGAAAGGTATGGTCATCGCAACCAAAACCTGGATTCGGGAGTCGGTTACGCAAGGGGAAGGTATTAGCACCCCTCACGTCCGTCGTACTCGACGGGATCCACGCTTGTTTTCGGGTATGGATTGTTATTCTATCTAAACTATAGGTCAAGGGTTAAAAAGAAAATAAAATGAAAGTAAAAATGACTCGGCAAAGTATCGCACTTTATGCCTACGTATTCCCGCCTGGAACGAGAAATCAGAGTCAACGTAGTTCGCCTACCTACGGGAAAGGAGGGGAAGGTTGCTCGCTAGGATATCGCATCCTATGCCTACGTACTTCCACACAGCATGGAAGATCAGAGCAAACGTAGTTCGGGCCACGTACGACACAAGCTTGTCTTGGTTGATTTTATTCCTTCTGAAAAAGGTTTTTCTGATTAGCAGCCCAAGCGGACAAAAATGACGTTTTGATGAGTTCACATTCTTTTACGAAAGAAGTGTCTTTTATTGTGTTTGAAATCTTTATGTGTTTTTCTGTTTGTTTTGAGAAAGAAAGAGACAGAACTCTAACCTACGGTTGCGAAGGGAAATAAACTAACCTAATGTTATCATGCATGGGTTAAGACCTAGTGTCTATCATGCTCCTCTCTTGCACAGAGAGAAACAGAGATCCTACGGGATAGGCAGAAACAGAAACAATACCAGATATATACAGTAAAGCAGTAAAATGCATGGATGCAACAGTACAAGCGAGGCAAGGGAGTCCCACTCAACCTCGAACCTAGAAAACAATAGGCAAAAGTGAACAGGCTTCACTTTCAACCCAGCAGGGTAAACAGCAAACAATACAGCTCAGAAAACCAATCAATACATCAGCAATGAAATACAGCAATAAAACAAACAACTTCAGCAGCTCTGAATCAACATCTGGCTTCAAGTAATCTCCAATCAGTTACAGGCTTCAACAAGCATCAATCTCCATCTTCATGGCCTTCAGACAAGGGCTTTGATCATCAGTCTTCCATCTGCAATGGCTTTTCTTCAAGCTCAAACCTCCAGGATGAGGGATTAGTCACAAGAGTGGATTGGGTGTTAAGCAATCAGCTGACTACCAAAGGTGGTGAACAGACTGCTTCTAACACAAGAGACATTTTCTCTCAAGAGTTCTATCTCATAGATACTATCACCAAGCCTTCCAAAGGAAGGGGGTGAGTATCTTAGAGAGACTCTGAATCACAGAGAAGAATGGATGCAGACAAGGCAATCCATGTTTGAGAAACAAACTTTCTAACCTAGAGCTCTGCCTAGCTCCTAAACCCTAGTCTCCTCAGCATCTGCTAGCAAGAATCTTCTCTTCAACTCTGGAAGTTGATTTTCAACATCTTGATCTCCAATGGCTTTCATCTTCTCAAGTCTTCAGCTCTCCTAAGTCCCCAGACAACCCCAATACCCAAGCAAGCAAGCAATAATCCCCAGAGGGCACACCACACCAGTCAATCAGATACATACAGAGTATTAATAGCAGTAGGGGAGTCCTGACTTTTCCTCTAAGGGATCTAATAACTACCCATAGCCCCTATAATCCCATGACTAATCTATTCAAACCCTAAGTCCTAAGGGGAATGAAATCAAACTCCTAAGTTGTCACCTAAAAACCCTAGTTTTGTTCATGATATTCAAGCATTTATTAATCACCTAAAATTAACCTCTAAAAATGGGAACTAAAATATTTCTACAAGCTTAATATCTCATCTAAACAATATGAAAAGAATGATCAAAAAATATCAAAGCATGTGAGAGAACAAAAATCATAAAAATAATGCATGAAATGAATCTATTTAATATGACATTTATTTAGAAAATATGAAAAAAATATGAAATAAAACTAAAAATGAAATTTTATTATCCTATAATATTCTAGACATTTTAATGAAGATATGGTAAAAAGAATGGATTAAAAAGCATTTTTTATGAATTATTTATGAATTAATGAAAATGGTAAAAATTAAAATGGAATAAGAAAATTAAAATGAATTAAATGAGGGAGAGGGGGTATGAAGAGTAACTCGCCCCAGTTGATATCTGGATGGGCCCTCAGACAGGGGGGTGTTGGTAGCGTTTTGGACAAGGCCCAGCTTCGTTCAGCATTAAAGAAAAGAAATAGAAAAGCGCTGGGGGTGAGAAAAGCAGCGAAAACACGTTAGAAATTGCATTGGGCTTGGTTTAGGGGGGTGGGGATAACACAATCCAATCAGGCCCGCCCGTTTCATTTAATGAAATGGTGCGTTTAGAGCCAAAGTCCTTCCCTCCAAGTTTCAGATTGAATGTGAGCCACAAGATCTCACTACAAGTCAAAGGTCCTACTCCAAACGAAGGGTACAGATTATCTCTTCCTCCTTGGTTCTGCAAGTTAGGGTTTTAATCACCATGAACATCCATGCACGACTAAACTTCACCTCCTCTGTTCTCCTTCCACACGCAATGAAATGCCACGCCATAAACATGAAACCTGCTCCAAATCTCTCCCTCTACAAGCTTAGGGCATTAGATTAACTTGAAACTCACCATAACAACAAACACGATCGAATCAACATCCGGCCTCCATTGAAATGCACTGATACGAACCTTCACCATTCTTCCTCAGACTTAACCTAAACTAAACTACACCTAATGGAGATTAACATATGCTATCAAGCCACAATTATAATGCACTAATCTAAGAGATATGAACACTAACAGTTTATGGCACCTGTCACTAACCATCACCAAATCGTTCCCAATTCATCTAACTTAATCTCCTAACCACCTAGATCAATTCTACACTAACAAAATCATGTGAAACCAACAGAATTAAGCAAATCGAAGGAAAACTTACCTGATGAGAAACCTTGAAAACAGCTATGGAAATGGAAGATATGAAGCTTCTAAGTGTTGAATCTTGATCAATCCTTGAGGAACTTGATTCTGTATGCAAGCTTTGGATGAGACTTGGCCAGAATTATGCTATCCACTTGAGATTGTGATTTTGATGTTCTTGCAAAAGGCACTCGAAAATGGATGATAATCAACAAAACCTTGCTCCAATTCTGATCTATGATGATAATGGAGCACAATTGAATCAATGTGGATGATGATTTTGTGAAGATTTTGAGAGAATTACAATGAAACTTCAATGAAAAGAATGAGGGAATTTGTGAAACTCTTGGTGCAAATGAAGCCAACCCTTGCCAAATTCATCTTTCATGAATATATAGACCCCAATGGTACATTCTAGATCCATCTTGCACATTCCCTTGTTTTCAAACTTTGGCTCATTTTGGGTTATGTTTCTTAAAAGGTAAGCAACCATGGATAACTTCATTTTTTCCTTCTAAACTCAAAAAAGTGTGTGAACCATTGTTCTTAGAATTGTTTTTCCATTCAAAATCATATATTGGAAGTCTTCATTTGGACTTGTAAATCTCCCAAACCACTTTTCACTTTGAAATTATTCACTTTATAAGCCTTTTTAGTTCATATTTTGACCAATTGTGTAACCCCATGCTATGAGCTTCTCCAATAACTTGTGACCTTCTTTCTAGACTTAAAATCCCATTTGGAGCAAGTTTGATGTTGTAAGTTTTTCCATTTGAGGCCTCCTTGTATGAGTTTTGGACATAGGTTAAAATGACCTGTAATTCACAAATGCCCAAAATACCCTTTGCTTGTCAAGACCATAAGTTGAGTTCTCCACATCATATGAAGGCATACCATACCATTCTAGAAAGCTAAGACAATGAGGAACAACTCTTATGTTGACCAAGAATTCATTTGAAATCTCCTTGAGGGGCAAAACTAGCTTGGAAGTCAAGTCACTTTCACAGACAAAAATTCAGACACCCCAGATGACCTGTAACTTGTAAGGACCATAACTTGAGTTCTATAAATCTCCTTGAGGTCTTCCACCACTCAAATTAAAGGTCTTGAGATCCTCTACAAGTTTCATGTTGGCCAAGAAGCCATTTGAAGCTAGCATTTTGACTTATCTTGCTTGGAAATTTGACCTAAACTAGGGGATTTTACAGAGAAACCCTAATTTAGTAACTCCTCTTCTCCTTGATTTCTCTTGAATTCTCCTTGTCATATCTCCATATCCTTCTTTATATGTTCAATGATGATCCCCACATCTCTCCAATAGACTTGAATGCCCTCTTAAGTCAGTCAATTGACCTAGGGTTGACCTAGGGTTGACCCAGATGAAACCCTAGTTGACTGTCTTCCACTATAGCTCTTGTGCTTTCATCAATGACTTGCTTTCTTCTCCAAATGACTTTATAAATCTCTCAAGATGTCTAGATGCTCTCCATGCTTTCATTTCACAGCTCACAACCCTCTTGTTGATCCTCAGATACCCTCAGCTAGGAGATAGACCCAAGGCTTGATCTGCTGAACTCTTTGCTTTCAAATTCTTTCCTGATGACTTGAATATGATTGAATTGGGATAATAACCTCTTGATAGGCCTCTAGAGATGAAAATAATGATTGGTCCCCTGTTGAATGACTTGCTATGCTTATGCTATGCAGATGGTTAGTCTATGTACATGACTCTATATGCAAATGCTAATGATGATGAAACATAAATCCAAGGAATAAGGTTGAGCAAATTTTAGGGTGCAACAGCTGCCCCTATTCAAGCGACTTGGACCCGATTGGATGAAGAGCCCGGAGCCTTCAGACATTCGCGGTGCGAGACGGTTGAATACTAGTGAAACCAGAAATTTGCCAACCGCAGAAATACTGCACCCCTGTTTGGGTAACGACATTCATCAGCTGAATTTAACTGTTACGGCAACCCACTGATCTCGCACGACCGTGCTGGGGATTGTCTTCATCGTTCTGAAGAGGATTTTGTCATACCAGACTGCTTGCTTGTCCACGTTAGGACTCTGTCCGTCATTGATACGAAGAAATCTCAACTAAACTTGTCCACATTAGGACTCCACTTACTGTCAACCCAGGAAAATCTCGGCAACTCCGCTGGGGATAATTCATCTGCATTTCCGTAAACTGAATTGTCCACGTTAGGAATAACACTCTTCCACGTTAGGAGTAACACCTGTCCACGATAGGAATCACATCGTCCACGTTAGGAGTAACGCTTTTATCTTTCCACTTTAGGAAGCAATCTTCTTTCCGCGTAAGGAGAACTACATCCATCTGTCCACGTAAGGACTCCAATGCCATTCGCGTCATGACTCCGATCTTTCCACGTAAGGAATACAACTATTTCTGAACTTGTCCACGTTAGGACTCTACTTTTCTTGCATCTGTCCACGTAAGGACTAACTTCCTTCTTCCACGTTAGGAATATCTCCTTCGATCTGTCCGCGTCAGGACTAAACTCTCGTTCCACGTCAGGAATAATCCATTTCTTTCCACGTCAGGAATCAATCTTGATATGTCCGCGTGAGGACTCAATCTTTCCACGTAAGGAATAAACTCGTCTTTCCACGTAAGGAAACCTTTTTTCTTCCACATAAGGAATGCTCTTGATATGTCCACGTAAGGACTCTGATCTTTCCACGTAAGGAATACCAACTTCTTTCTGATTTGTCCGCGTCAGGACTCATTTTTCCACGTAAGGAATGCCATCTTAATCTGTCCACGTAAGGACTCTCTTCTTTCCACGTTAGGAATACTGTCATTTCTACGTAAGGAAACTATCTTCTGACACGTCCGCGTATGGACTCCATCTTTTCCGCGTTAGGAATCTCCGTCTTTCCACGTTAGGAATCACCTCTGTTGATATGTCCGCGTAAGGACTACATCTTTCCACGTTAGGAATAATAATCTCTTTGATCTGCCCGCGTTAGGACACTGATCTCGTCTTGATTTATCCACGTTAGGACTCAGGCGCCTTCGACTCATTGAGGAAATAAGACTTGTCCACGTAAGGACTCACACCTTCGACTCACTGGGGAAATATCCGCGTTAGGACTTACACTTTGCCAACAACACGAAGCAGGATAAATTTGTCCACGTCAGGATTCTTGCATCTTGTCATCACAAAGAACTATAAGCTTGTCCACGTCAGGACGCACGTTTCCATTACGAATAAAGATATCTGCTGGACACAAATAATCCACGTCAGGATACCAACACGAAGAGTAACCAATCTTTTGTCGACGTCATGACCTCCCTTTCTCCAAATTTCGAGAGACCGAATCTATCCACGTCAGGATTAACACACCTTACCAATCCGGTAAAACAAACCTGTCCACGTTAGGACGCCCACTTCTGAAGAAATCCCGTCATTCTAGGAGTAAATGGTCCACGTCAGGACTGAGTTCCTCAATGATCCTCACCCACAAACCGCTCAGCACTGACGCGACAGCGACTTTGAGATGAACTTTACTGGGGATGTCTGAAAACCAACTATCGGACACCTGCTTCGAAATTCTGATTCATGCGACTCGTTGATGACAAACGAACTTTGCTTGGGAATAAGGAGATTCTTATCCTGGCCACTCTGGCTGGGGAAAATCAGATACATTTGCATAAATGACTCTGCTGGAGACAAAGTAAGTTTTACCATGATAATTCTATGGGGAATACCGCCGAAACTGACATTGTCATTGAATATCTCCTGCCGAGATCTGGACTGTTTGGTGATTTATTTGAGCAAGAGTTCTCTCCACCTGAACTACTAGAGTACCGAAACTGCTTCAGCAAAATAAATGCTGGAAGGGTAACGCCGACTCGCCGGGGATAGCCTGATGCTACAAAATCATTCCGGCAAAATAAATGCTGGAAGAGTGAAGTCGACCCTGCTGGGAAGTTGGGAACTCAAACCACACGTCTTGTTGAATTAACCCCCTGCTGGGGACAATAACTCTGCTGAGGAATAGCAGATGCGCACAGCACGACTGGACTTTCTGCTGGAACGTGAACCGATATCACCAGTATCTCTGACAAAATAAATGACAGGACCCGCCATCAACTCTGCTTTGGAGAGTCTTGACCTTCGAATTCCACTGGAAGGAAATAACATTTGTTGAAAAGAGAACTCCGCTGGGGATGGGATGATTCTCTCGGGGAAAATTAACTGACTCCACTGGGGAAGAGTGCCTGACCCTACGGGGGGAGATGAACCTGTCTGAATACAGCCTTACGATCTCAGAATCACTAAACTCTGCTGAGGACGAGTAACTTCTCTGGAGCACGTCCTTTGGATAAGCTACGGCTAGCTGGAGAATTCTATCCTTCTTCAGGAAGAACATGCCTGACCTGCGTGGGGATCAAGCCTTTCACTATTGCAATCTTTTGATCACCTTCCTCGTACAGTTATGAAACCTGCAACAACACAAACAAGACACGGCAAGCCTATGCAATCCAAATCGATTCAGGTTAGTGACGTTACACTCAGTTAATTCAAAGCTTTAACAATTGTTGGCAAGGGCCAGTAATGTTATACTCATGCTAGCTTCAATAAACTTAGGCGTTTTATCATGCGCAAAACAGTAAAGAACAGGCATCAAGTACTGAATAACACATTTTCATTGATTGGGCCCCTGAATGGGCGGAGTTTTTGTACACGGGATGTAACTCCTGAAAAGAGGAAGCTACACAAAGCAAATATACAAGTATGCAAGTATTCACAAGAAGCATAAATATTGACAAATTAAATTTTGTACACATGTCGGCAACTGGATGCAGATGAGCACCACGAACTGATCCTCCCACGACTCGTCCGACTCCACTGCTTTCCCGGTATCCCTACTTCTGAAGAGGTTGTATCCGATAACTGACTCCTCAAACATATTCTCCCGCACTGATGCTCATTGAATACCAAATTCGGACCGCAGTCATTTGCTTTTCTCATCCCTAACTTTTGCGTGAACCGCCCTTTACGGGTTTTCAGTTCACCGGGATACCCTTTTTTGCCGAAGCCGCCCAGTGTAGGTTTTCAACTTCGCGGGTGTACATTTTTTCAATTTTATCCCTAACTTTTGCCCGAACCTTTCATTCTGTTTTTTGGTTCGCCAGGATGCCCCATTTTTGCCTGGACTCTCTTTTTTCTGTCCAGCGGGTCTATTTTAAGCAAAGTATTTTTTAACTGCGTCCGAATTCACAGGTGATGCAAAGTCTTCCCCGTCCATGGTGGACAACAATAAAGCTCCTCCTGAAAAGACCTTACTGACAACGTATGGCCCTTCGTAGTTGGGGGTCCACTTGCCCCTGTGATCTGCTTGCGGCGGGAGAATCCTTTTCAGCACAAGGTCGCCCGTCTGAAAGCTTCGCGGAAGTATCTTCTTGTCGTACGCTTTCTTCATTCGTCTTTGATACAAACGACCGTATGCCAGAGAAGCTAGCCTCTTCTCATCCATCAAACTCAGTTGGTTCAATCTGTTCGTTACCCATTCTGCCTCGTCCAGCTGAACGTCTCGCAATACCCTCAGAGAAGGGATCTCAACTTCCAATGGTAATACCGCTTCCATTCCGTATACCAACGAGAATGGAGTTGCCCCGGTGGATGTGCGTACCGTCGTACGATAACCGTGCAAAGCGAAAGGTAGCATTTCATGCCAATCTTTATAAGTCACCACCATTTTCTGGACAATCTTCTTGATATTTTTATTGGCCGCTTCGACAGCGCCATTCATCTTGGGTCGGTAAGGGGAGGAGTTGTGATGTTCGATCTTGAAATTCTGACAGAGCTCCTTCATCATTTTGTTGTTCAGATTAGAACCATTATCCGTGATTATCCGCTCGGGAATCCCATATCGGCAAATGATATCTCTCTTGATGAATCTAGCCACCACTTGCTTCGTTACGTTTGCATAAGACGCTGCTTCCACCCATTTGGTGAAATAATCGATTGCTACTAGTATGAACCGATGCCCGTTAGAAGCCGTCGGCTCAATCTTTCCGATCATATCGATTCCCCACATCGAGAATGGCCATGGAGATGACATCACATTTAGAGGACTCGGAGGCACATGTATTTTGTCAGCATAAATTTGGCACTTGTGGCACTTTCTTGCAAATTTGAAACAATCAGTTTCCATCGTCAGCCAAAAGTAACCTGCCCGCAGCAGTTTTCTTGTCATAGCATGCCCACCAGCATGCGTGCCAAATGCACCTTCGTGAATTTCCTCCATGAGAAGCTTTGCCTCTTTCTCGTCTACACAACGCAACAACACCAAGTCGTGGTTTCTTCTGTACAAGACGCCATCCGGGTTCAAATAGAAATTACCTGCTAATCTCCTGAGAGTTTTCTGATCTTGACTGGATGCCCCAGCCGGATACTCTTTATTCTTCAGGAAATTAAGGATATCAAAATACCACGGTTTGCCATCAGACGCTTCATCAATAGCAAATACATAAGCTGGCCTGTCCAACCGAGAGATGGTGATCTGGGGAGCTTCGTTCCAGAAGTCGACCTTGTACATGGAAGACAAGGTGGCAAGGGCGTCAGCCATTTGATTTTCTGCCCGTGGCACGTGATGCAATTCAACTTTGTCGAAGAAAGGCAACAATCTCCTTGCATAATTCATATAATGTATCAAATTGGGCTGCCGTGTCTCCCATTCCCCTTTGATCTGATTCACTACCAGAGCTGAGTCTCCGTATACGTCTAAATGTTTGATTCGCAAATCAATGGCTTCTTCAAGCCCCATTATACAAGCTTCGTATTCGGCCTCATTATTGGTAACAGCAAAGGTCAGTCGGGCAGTAAACGGGATGTGCGACCCGTGCGGCGTGGTGATAATTGCCCCTATTCCGCTACCGTAAGCATTCACAGCTCCATCAAATATCATCTGCCATTTGGACCCCGGCTCTGGTCCTTCGTCTGGTAACGGCTCTTCGCAATCCTTCATCTTGAGATACATGATATCCTCGTCAGGAAAGTCAAATCTCATCGATTGATACTCTTCAATAGGCTGCTCCGCCAGATACTCAGACAACACACTCCCCTTTATTGCCTTTTGCGAGACGTACTGAATATCGTACTCAGTCAAGATCATCTGCCACCGGGCAATTCTACCAGACAACGCCTGCTTTTCGAATATATATTTGATTGGATCCATCTTCGAGATGAGCATGGTTGTATGATTCAGCATGTACTGCCTCAAGCGCTTGGCGGCCCAGGCTAGCGCGCAACAAGTTTTCTCCAGCATTGAGTATCGAGATTCACAGTCCGTAAATTTCTTACTCAAATAGTAAATTGCATGCTCTTTTCTCCCCGTCTCGTCGTGTTGACCGAGAACACAACCCATACTTCCCTCAAGAACCGTCAAATACATTATCAAGGGTCTCCCTGCCACTGGGGGTATCAAAATAGGAGGCTCCTGCAGATACTTCTTTATTTTATCGAACGCCTTTTGACAATTATCGTTCCACGTTACAGCTTGATCTTTCTTCAACAGCTTGAATAATGGTTCACACGTGGCCGTTAGGTGAGATATGAACCGGGCAATGTAGTTCAATCTCCCCAAAAACCCGCGCACCTCTTTCTCTGTTTTAGGCGTCGGCATTTCTTGAATCGCTTTTATTTTAGCAGGATCGACCTCTATTCCTCTTTCGCTTACTATGAACCCCAGGAGCTTACCCGATCTCACCCCGAAGGTGCATTTGTTAGGGTTCAGCCTCAGCCTGAACTTCCTAAGCCTTTTAAACAACTTCAACAGATTCACCAGATGCTCTTCCTCTGTCTGGGATTTGGCAATCATATCGTCAACATATACTTCGATCTCTTTATGCATCATGTCATGAAAAAGAGTCGTCATCGCACGCTGATATGTTGCCCCAGCATTTTTCAAACCAAAGGGCATCACTTTGTAGCAAAATGTTCCCCAAGGCGTTATGAAAGTAGTCTTCTCCATATCCTCTGGCGCCATTTTAATCTGATTATATCCTGAAAAGCCATCCATGAAGGAGAATACAGAGTACTGAGCGGTATTATCAACTAACACGTCAATATGAGGAAGCGGAAAATCGTCTTTTGGGCTTGCTTTATTCAAATCTCTATAGTCCACGCACATTCGAACCTTGCCATCTTTCTTTGGCACTGGTACGATGTTAGCAACCCATGAGGGATACTTCGTCACAGCCAGGAAACCAGCGTCCCACTGTTTCTGAACCTCCTCTTTGATCTTCATTGCCATATCTGGTCGAGTTCTGCGAAGTTTTTGTTTGACTGGCGGGCAATCCTCTTTCAGTGGCAGGCGATGCACAACCATATCTGTATCGAGCCCTGGCATATCTTGATACGACCAAGCGAATACATCATTATACTCTCGGAGCATTTCAACCAGTTTTCGCTTGATATCACTCTGCAGTGCGGCTCCGATACGGATATTTTTCTCAACCCCTTCCGACCCCAAATTGATAATTTCGATAACCTCGTCGTGAGGCAGAATGGCTCTTTCCTCTTGCTTCACCAACCAAGACAGTTCTTCAGGAACGTCGCTATCTTCGACAACCTCTTCTTCGGTCTGGAATACCGGGTGCTCGAAGTCGGGACGAGTCATAGGTGGTTCAAGGATGTCATCTGAAAATGTTATCCTGCAAAAGAAAGGGTTAAGTGCTTCAAAATGCGTATAAAGCGGATAACCACGTTGCCATTTTATTGAAAAATACAAAACAAGAAAGACAGGGATTACAGTATTTGCACATGAAAAACGCCATTTATTTAACGATTAACGAAGCAATGTTTATAACAACACAGCCCTAAGCAAATCCTGATGCCCCGGGCAAGACATCAGATTATTCAACAATTAATAAAGCAAAGCATTACTGTTTAAAAGTCACAGGAACAAGCTCCTGAATAGACCAGTTGCACAGTCCTTGTCCTGGCGTGCTTGGCTGAATCCAGGCATCCATATCACAGTCGCTGTCCCCTTCATCAGACTCCGAAGCAGCATTGACAGATTCATGGCATACTCCACTGGCAGAGATGGTGATTGACTTTCTGAAATGAGGGGCCCCCACGGAAGGAGTTGATGACGACGGTCGGTACCCCAGTCCGAACCGGTCCATTTTCACCGGAATGTCCAATACTTTGCCCCAGCCCGTGGCTTCTCCTGCCTTCACTAGCGCTTGAGCCTCTTTATACGAAGAAACAGCTATCTCTGGCACTTTGCTTGGCCCGGGACTCTTGTCCTTTATGCGCAACCCTTCGAATGCCTGGCATGGCGTCTCGTGGATCTCCCCGTCGACTTCCACATATTTAAACGAAGAAAGATGGCTGACCAGGATGTCTTCTTCTCCGCACACGGTGACTACACTGTCTCCGACCATATACTTTAACTTCTGATGCAGGGTAGACGTGACTGCCCC